>JBAJHW010000001.1:47691612-48216612 GCA_037013535.1 Intellagama lesueurii
CTGTTGTTGTTGCTATTTCACCATCAATAATCAGATCAGTGTTTCAGGCAACAACAGATCATCATCTGATTGTCATACTTCTTAAATTTATAGGATGTCTCCTTCAGGCATTCAAAAAAACCTAATCATGATGGGGAAGCAGTATCATGTGCCACATCCACACCCCTCTTCACCTCAAAAGTCCTTGTGAATTGTAACCACATGAATGAGAACCTGATTTTTCAAAGTTTCTGGTGTAGACCTATTCTGTTTAAGCTACTTACCGCAGAGCTGTGAACATCATTTTTTTCCATTAAAAACTCATGTTTTTTTAAGACAGAGAAGTGGCGATTATTGTGACTGCTGCTCTGTGAAAATTGAGCTGCACATTGTTAATGTGTCATGTTGCCCTTGCCGGCATGTTAGAAAAACACAAGAAAAAACTATCAATTTCCTTCTTGTGGCCCATTCTGATACTGCATGTCCAATGACCTCTCCGAGATGGCGCTGGGTCGCCATTGCGGGGAGGCTTTGCCTGCCTGTCCGGAGGCAAGTGTCATGGGTGACGCAGTCTTCTGATGAGAGGAGGGACCGTGCCTTTAAGAAGGCTGGGTCCCTCTACAACAGCCTCTTTGCTGCCTTCTCTGCAAAGACTCCGTGCAGCTGCTGGGAGAACGAGCGGTTTCATTCCCCCCCCCCTCGCTTCTGTCCTTCGGCTCAGAGCGCTCATCAGCTGTTTTCCTGAGTGTTACCTTTCCTTTTCTTATTCCTTTGGTTATCTTGCTGTGTTTAATTCTTTGTTAACGGGGTGTTGTGGGTATTGTTGTTATTTGGGGGAGTGGGGTTTTTCTTGGTAATCCTCCATTCGACCCCTCCTCCCTTCCTTAAATTCAGTTTGGCTGTCAGGGGATGGTTGTGGGAAGTTCATGGGCGTTTAACTATTAGTATTTCTGTTGGGTTTTGAAAAGGGGATTCAGTTTATATTTGCAAGTTGACTGGATTTAAATTAATTTTATTCATTTAGTTAATTTGTATTGTTAATTAAGGGGAATTAATTTATTTACAAGAGAGTTCAGTTGTGATTGTGCTTCACCTCCACCCCTTCCCTCCCACCCAACCCCACCCATTGTTCCTTGTAGTTTTGGGGGCTTGTTTTTAAAATAATCTCAATTGATATGGAGCCAGTATTTGATCTGTGGGCAATGCCACCTGCTCGCTGGGTCATAGGAACTTCAGTTTAAAAAAATCAGGCAAACAGCAGCCTTGAGGCATTGTGCAGTGCCCCCTGCTGGGTTGCAGGGTAGCTGTTAGTTAAATATATATAAATATATATATATATGTTGTTATTTGGGGGAGTGGGGTTTTTTCTTGGTGATCCTCCATCTGACCCCCCTCCCTTCCTTAAATTAATTTATTTACAAGAGAGTAAATAATATATACACTATATATATATAGTGTAAATAAATAAAAATAAGTAAATTAAAATAAAATAAAAATAAATTTAAAGTAAAATTGATAAATAATTAAATTAATTTATGGGTTTCAATTTAAAAAAAGGAGCAATTGGAACCAGCTATAAGTAATTATTAATACTGCTTATAAAAGAAATACATTAGTGGATTATTTAATAAGACCAGTTTTAGATTTGTGTATTGCTAGTGAGCAACTGCTTCTACTCTTAACTTAATTAGCTACCATGGCTCCAAAAAAAAGAGGTCAGGGTGGCAAAAGAGGTAAGCAGCCTGTGAAGCGTAGGACCCCTGCCAGGGTGACTCCTATACTTTCTTCATCCGAGGAAGAAGAGTGGTCTGATTATAACGCTCTCCTAGCTAAGTTGAGTGAGCTGGAAAGGAAGAGGGCATTAGCCAGGGAGGCTGCTAGTGCTGCTATGCCTAGGAGGTCAGGCAGGGAGTCTAAAGCATGTAGAATGGCTGAGTTAAGACAACTGGGTGACGTAATAATGTCATGTATTGCTATTTTGGAAAAAGAATGTTCTGCAGCTTCAGGAGTCAGGGCGGCATCTTCAGTACAAGGTGACCCGGCATCTGCACCCATCGTGAGTGAAGAGGCAGGCACACATGAGGTAGTGACGGATACCATGGACTGGTCGAGAGAGCAGCCGGTGGAGGAGGTCCTTCATGCAAGACCAAGCGGGCATTATGGTAGGCAGCTGGGCTTGAAGTCGGCTGGTCCTGGCCCCAGCCAGTGCACGTATGAGTTGTCTGCAGCCAGCTTCACGACTACTGCACTTATACCTCCAGGTGAGTCCACACCAACACAATTTACACCACACATGGAGGGAATATGGCCTGGGGGGATGGTTACTCCACCGGGAAGTTTCCCACCAGTCTTTAGTGTGCTACCTAACAGTTTTGGGCTTAACCCTTCTACTTGGTGGGGCACTCTCCGGCTTCGAAGCATGGGATGGCTCCATACCTCAGTGGTTATCACCCGGTCAGAAGCCTGGTTTTGCTGAGGTTTCTCAGCAGTTCATCTACCCTGTAATCCCAAACACAGGGTACAACTCTGTTGCAGAAGTGCATTGCCTTGTGGTGACCAGCCTTTATATTTAGAGGACCACCTTCTACCAGCCAATATACCCCCCCCAAAAAAAAAATTGGCGAGGTAAATACGTAGACGTATTCGAGCTTCTAAATAGAAAGATTGAGGAGAAGAAAGGCACCAAGGATGAGGATAGAGATAAGGAACAATTTAAGAGGAAGAGGGCTGATGGGTTTTGGGCCAACTGGCCGCCGGGTTTTTTAATTTATGCTGGCACTATAGTAAAAGCGTACCCAGACCGTGCCTTCACCCTTTCTGCAATACATTGACCTTATATACCGCTCATCCCATGGCAGGCGGGCCCTTCGATAGTGGGCACTTAGTTCAGAGAGCAGCTAATCTAAATTCCATCCGCGTTTCAGGGCACCAAGGGGTTTCAACCTTGCCTGGTTTGCTGGGATTTCAACGCGAAAGGTCTCTGCAACCTTATGCCATGCAGATTCCAACATGTGTGTTCCTTAGAGCAGGTGGAGGCAAAGATCGAGGCGGCCAAAGAGGCCTACAGCGGGTCCAGCCACCTCTACAAAGGGGCCCCAGTCCAATTAAAGTGGCGGTACTGGCGGCCTGGTTGCGGATTTACCCGGATCATGAATCTGTTATTTATTTACTAAATCGGCTTTACAATGGGATTTGGAATCCCTGTTCAGGGTAATAGATATGTGACTTCGGCAAACAATTTAAAGTCGGTTGTGAGTATGGCAGAGGTAGTGAAATGGAAGATTCAGAAGGAGGTAGCCAAAAGGAAGGTGGCCGGTACTTTCGGGGAGCCTCTATTTCCAAATTTACGTATTTTCCCCTTGGGAAAGCCTGGATCAGGGCAATGTGATTTCCTCATGAGAACCTTTCAAATTCTCACAAGGGAGCTGGGTGTTCCCTTGGCTGATGAGAAGACTGAGGGTCCTTCTTCGGTTCTGACCTTTTGGGATTGAATTGGTTACAGTTCAGCTATCCAGCAGGTTGCTGGCTTGTAAACTAGTGGGTTTGTGGATCCGAATCAGAAGCTTATTACAACACAGCAGGGTCACTTTGAAAGACCTGCAAGAGGTGGTTGGCTGCATCATTTTTGCATGTAGGGTCATCGCCCCAGGTTGGGCTTTTCTGTGAAGGCTTTGTGGAGCCATGAGTGGTTTAAAGAGGCCACATCACAGTAGAGAGGTGTCAGCGGACACAAAAAATGACCTGAGTGGGCTTTGCGGAGCCATGAGTGGTTTAAAGAGGCCACATCACAGTAGAGAGGTGTCAGCGGACACGAAGGATGACCTGAGAAGGCTTTGCGGAGCCATGAGTGGTTTAAAGAGGCCACATCACAGTAGAGAGGTGTCAGCGGACACGAAGGATGACCTGAGAAGGCTTTGTGGAGCCATGGGTGGTTTAAAGAGGCCACATCACAGGAGAAAATTGTCAGCGGACATGAAAAATGGCCTGCGCACATGGTTGCGTTTCTGGGATGGATTCAAGGGGATTTCATTTTGGAGAGATGAACTCCACTTGCGAGCGGACTTCCAAGTCACTCTGATGCTGCCAGATTGTTAGGATATGGCATTTACTTTAGGGGCTGTTAGTGTGCCAGTTTGTTGCCCGAGACATGGAGTGACTCCGAAGTCATCCGTGATGTCACACTTCTGTAATTCTTCCTGATTCTGGCGGCCCCATGGCTTGGACCAATATTTGGGCCAACTCCTCAGTCACTTTTTGGTGAAAATATGGCGGTAGTTCATGTAGTGCATACCCTTGCATCTAACTCACAGAGGGTTATGAGATTCGTGAGAGCCTTTACACTACGTGGCCTGGGGTACAATATGTGTTCCAGGCTTATCATGTACCTGGTGTAGAGAATGAGCTGGCTGATGCCCTGTCCCGTTAACAGATCAACCAGTTCAGGGAGTTGGCCCCAGAGTCTCAACTTCATCCATAGATATTGCCCCAAGAGGTATGGAGCCTTGGAGGATTGGAGCCAACAAGGCCATAAGCTTAGCGATTGCTCCAAGTACCAGGCGCAGCTATGTAGCGGCATGCGAAGAATTTTTTGCATTATGCAAATGAAGGCATGGGCAGACCATGGCCTATAACAGTAGACCACTTGCAACAATTTGTGGTTCACACGCATTTTAAAGGTTTGGTTCCCCACACCATTCAGGAGAAGATGTCTGCCCTGGCCTTTTATACTAAGGCTCATGGCTACCCCGATCTGGTCAGCGACTTCAGGGTTAAAAAGCTGATTGAGGGTTGGTCTAAGGACAAAGACGCGTGCACACCCATGTCCCCCAGGATACTTGTTCAGTTGGGCCAAGCTTGGAAAGCTGTCTGCCCCGACCAATTCAAAGCAAGATTATTTAAGGCAGCTATACTATGCGCATTTTTGGGGGCTTTTCAGATTGGCGAGTTTGTGAGAGCATCAAAATTAGTTAATTCACGTTCGGCATTGCAGACGAAGGACCTGCTGGTCTCTGAAGACGGGGTCTTGTTGCATCTCCGCCGATCAAAAACTGAACAGTTTGAAAAGGGTCAAATTATAAGGCTAGGGCCCTGTTCTGTAAAAGAGCTCTGCCCAGTCAAAGCCCTCACCGAGTTTGTTCAGTTGAGAGGGGAATCCAGTGGGGATTTGTTTTGACACAGTGATGGTTCTCCCCTTACTAGGTATCAATTTTGGGCAATCACTTCCCAAGGCCTCCATGAGGCAGGCATTCTGGGGTGGAAATTCAGAACTCATTCATTTTCGTATAGGCTACGGCTGCCGCCTTGGGTTATGGCAAGGAGCAAATTAAGAAATTGGGGAGGTGGTCGTCACACAGGTTTAAAACTTATGTGCGTTCCCTCCCAGTATAGATGTGACTGTTTTTCTCTTTCAGGACCCATGGCAGCTTCTTCCCGGCTGCGAGTGGTGGTGTACGGCCACAGCTATATTCACTGGGCCATGAAGCATGCCTTGAGAACAGATTGGGGACGTAATTTAGGTTTTGGGGCCCTGGCCACTCTTGATTGGAAAGGAAAGAGGGGCATGTTATGGCCAGAACTATTGGGGCTGGCCCTATCAAATTTTGAGCATGCACCCCCCCCCCCCCAATCTAATGGTAGTTCATTGGGTGGGAATGACTTGACAAGTAGAAAAGGCAAGTCATTGATGTTGCAAATTATCCACGACCTGCAGACATTAAAGGATAGGTTTCCTTCAATGAAGCTAATCTGGTTTAACATTATTCCAAGGCTTGTCCGGAGAGCCGACTGTGAACGTAGTTGGATAGATCGCTCCAGGCGTGGAGTAAATCGTGAGATCAATGAGGTCAGGACTGGATCCATTGATTCAACATCTGGACATAACAATTCATCGACCTGAATTATTCAGGAGCGATGGCGTTCATATGTCTGAGTTGGGGACTGACATTTTTCTGAAAGACCTGCAAGGGGGCCTTCGAGCCGAAGTTTTTGGCTTGGGTGGTGGGCGTGGGGCATATAAATAGCCCCATGCCATGGTGGGTAGTGCGATAAAAAAGCTTGGGTGAGTTCAGGATCGACACGTGGTGCCAACAATTTGGCCATCTCTCTGTCAGGTTGTGACAATCGGCTATCAGATGAGAGGTGGTTTTACATGGTAAAATCTCCCAGCCAGCTGCCCGCTTAGGGTCACGAGGCTCAGTGGGAGGAGTTGGTTGGGGGGTACCAGTTCACAGAGCACCTGAAGGCGTGTTGTACAGTGGACAGCACGATTCAGAAATAGGAGCCTGCCCCGCTATAGGAAATGTCCGGAGATCTAGGATTATCCAGACATTGAAGAATATCGCACTACGGTAGACCCCCTTGCATTTGGGGGATATGACTTTAAATAGTTAATAAAGTTGTGGCCCAAGTTTTAAACCCAACACCTGTGTCTTGTCTCGTTATTTCCGGGCTGGGTGGGCAGTTATCAATAAAATAATGTGAAACAAAAAAAATGTAAAATCCTGTCAAAATCCTTCCAAGATGTCCCTTAAAATGCATTCAAATGCCCTTAGAAAATACTTCAAAAAGTAATCAGAAAATCTTACAAGTGGCATCAAAAGTAACTTTGTAACTACCTGTCACTTCCGAAATATAACTTTATTGCCCTTTTCTTATGCAAAAGGAACAACTCATTACTAAGTAGTTACCTCAAAGCTTTCACTTGCTTATAAACTGTTATACCTATACCCTGAATGTGGCAGCCATGCTGAGTAGGAGATTCTGGGAGTTGTAGTCAAAAAAATAATTTATCCAAGCTCTGTTTTGTCAAAAATAAATGAACCAAATCCTTTCCTACATGATATGTTTGAGGAACTGAAACCACTTTCTGAAACATCTCCCATCTTTTTCCAGAGCCCTTGGCTTCAAACCCAAGACAGTCCAGGAGCAATTTCCTTTGCAGAATATTCACTGTTGAACTGAAATACAAAATAGTTTTGAAGGAGATAATTTTTTCAAAAAAAGAGAGAACTAAATCAAAGCAATTTCATTTTGATCCTTGTTGTCACCCTCAGGAGAAAGGTTTTCAGAGCCAATTGATGAGGTTTTTCTCAGCTAACTTTGAAACGATGCATTTTAAATCCCAGCTTGCTCTTAAAACCCTTGTGTTCCGACGCGACCATTCCAGGCACCCATAAATGCATACTGTTAGAATAGCCCTCAATGGTGATTTTATTTACCGTTTGATCACTTCCCTTGTAACTGCTGATTAATTCTTCCTAACCATTGTAGCAGTTGTTGCTTACATTCAAAGTGGCTCCCCAAGGACAGCAAGAGAGTGCCAGAAAATCCAAAGGCAACAGCGTGAAATGAAATATATGTTTGGCCTTTTATGTGCTGCCTCCCGATATCGAAAATTTATGCTTTGAGCTGTCAATTCAATCAGCAGCTAAAGCTTTCTTTTTTCCTTCCTTCTTCTTTTTTTCTTTTGACTAAATATATATATATCTTATATTGGTCACTGGCTGGGAAGACCAGTACAATCGGTCGCAGATGATTCAGGATGACTGATTATAGCTTCTTTTATTACTGTATAAGCAACGCATACTGTACTTCGTAGGTGAATTAAACAGCTGCAGGGCCGCAGTGTAGAACTTTCAAGTAGGAAGAAATAATATGCAACATTTATACGGTTGCTTGCTTTGTATTCCCTCTTTTCCCATTTCCCAAATTGCTCGCACAGGTGGTAAGATTAATTAAATAGTAGCTGCTCCTTGGTGTTATTCTGTGTTCATAATACTTTTATAACTAGTGCTAGCCAGAACAATCAGGTTCAGCTGTCTGCTAGTTAGGTAGGCTAAGATTGCCAGCTGGCAGTCTGCAGATTGGATGCGGCACCAACCGACACTTCTCCATTTTTCTGGACTTTGCAGCCCCTTGCAATGACTATTTTGAAGTGTTACAAAACAGAGAGATCACAATAAAAGAGGACTGAGATCAAGATTAGTCCTAGTGTCTGTAATGAACTGGATGAGGTGAATAAACGGAAACTTAATCCATACAAATTGGCCATGAGTGTTTTTTCGCCCATCCCATTCTTATCAGCAAGGGCGGTTAGAGGCTATGTTTTAAAATTAACCCATTAAATTGATCACAACGGCGGGTAGTGCCAATGGATAAGGGTTAGATCAATTCCGAAGAAGGCACCTAGAGGGTGCTAAGCACCCCTTCTCTCAGAAGGGCAGCAGCAGAGGTTTAGTTGAGAGGAGGGGAAGCTGGGGACCCCAGGGGATGCTGAGCAGCTAGGGTTTGGAGACCTGGATGGGACAAACTTGGGGTACCACAGCTATGGGATACATGGAAGCATGCTGTACGGTAAGACTGCATGCTTTCATTATCGGAACTTGATGGGCGGTCTGGACCGGAAGGTCAAAGTTGACTCCAGTGACAGACTAATTTGATGCACTATGGTAGGCCCCCTTGTAAAAGGGAAAATTTGGGTTATAAATAAGTTAATAAAGTTGTGGCCCTAGTTATCCCATGTATCTGTGTCTGTCTCGTTATTCCGGACTGGGTGGGCAAAGTCATCCAAATAAAAATTGCCCCAATAAAAAATTGTTTGCCTGTGCATGTGTACCTTTTCTACTCATCTATAGTGTGGTATTTCAAACAGTGATCCAAAAGTAAAAGTACAAATGGTAGCATTTTATTAATGTGCTGTGCTGCATCATTACATTGCTGAAAAATGGACAGTTAAAGCCAGAGAGACATGACCAAAAAGCATCTAGTAAAACGACAAGGCATTTTTGAGGAGAGTAATTGAAACAGCAATTTTGAGGGGCCTGTCTACATTATATGATACAATGGTAATTATAAGGAAATTGTGAACAGTTCAGTTTTGGGCTTGTTTGTAACAAAGCCATGGTTGAGCTAAGCACATTCAAATAGGCTAATAGAAATTGCAATAGTCTGTAACGTGGAACAGCTGGACAGAGATTCCACTTTATCTCTTGTGGCCTGAATAGGGACAAAGGCTTTGTATCGTATACTGATCAGACTCTGTTAGTTACACACATTGATTTAAATGCAAGGGTATAGCTTGCAGTGGCAAACTGCTGCTAAATAAGAAGCCAAAGTTTGTATTTCACATCACATGCCAAGTTATGTGACCGGTGTGTGATGAGGAATACAAACATCAACTTCCTCATTAGTGGCAATTTGCTGCTCCAGTTTATGCTGTTGCATTTAGACTAGGGTAATAGGGGTTTGAGTTCCCTTCAGCTCCACTGATCACACCCTCCTCTCATCAGTTCACTTATCCACTGAAGCACATCTGCCAAGTAAGATAACACTTCATACATCTGATGAAGTGGATTACTGTCCACAAAAGCATACACCATTGTAGCATTTCTTCATTTATTTATTATCACACTGTAAGACTCCTTGTTTCTTTTGCTGCAGTGCACTAGCATTGCTAATCCTGGAAAACAGTTTAGGTTTGTGCTTCTAAGTAGTCATACACAAGGAGAAAATGCATCATTTGGGCTTACGATGGTCCTTATCTGACACATAAACTGGAAAGGATCCCAAAGCAGCTGGGTGGTCTTGCTCCTATGCACTGCTAAATTCAGAGAGGATGAAGCTGTGTCCTAAGTCAAGGACACTGTGATGTGTTCCAGATTTAGTCAGAAAAGGAGGAAAAGATGTTATTTCAGCATCAGGGTACAGTCAAAATATTATCTCCTTCCACAGTAGAGTGCATTCCAAAATAATCAAACATCTCAACCTTAAAAACTCAATTGGGTAAATCAAAACTGTTCCCAACACAGATAGCACTAGATTGCCTGTAATAACACCATAGGATATAATCACTCGATACTATATCTTCTTATTCCAAACACTCTTTAGAGGCAGCCAATGACCACAACCAGAAAAATACTATGAAATGTTATCAGTGTTGGATCAGATTCTGAAGTTATCTGCCCAGATGGAAGAATTGTAGAATACTTGCAGGGTAGACAGTTAAGAGAGGTGGTGTTTTGATTTACAACAGTTTGGGTATCTAGCCCATATGTAGAATTTATAAAGTGTGATTTATAGAGAAGAGACAACAGAAGATAAAAGAAGAAAATGCACACATTATAGCAAAAAAAACAACAACAACATACCATACAGACTAACAGAGTGGAAATGATCCAAATTTGAAGCAGGAGGCAACTCAGTCTTGCTGTGTTATTGTATTGGGCGACTGGGGTGTCTTATCCAGATTTCTCCTAGTTCTTTGCTTTGCTATTTCTGTGCTGAAGTAACAAAGGAATTACCCAACTGTTTCATGAAGGAATTCTATGTCCAAAGTATAAGATACCAGCATTTCAAATGGGAAAAGGTACATAGGCAAGATATTGCTAATTAGAATATTTAAAGTATTTATTTTATTTATTTATTTAAAATATTTGTGGCTTGCCTTTCTACTTAAAAAGGACCCTAGGTAGCTTACACCATTAAAAGACAATGTCTAAAGCTAAAAGCAGTAAGTATACAAATACTAAAAAAATCTCAAACAAATATCACACTAAAAGACAGGAAACAAAACAACACATCCAAAGCAGTAAGGCACAACAATCCATTTAAAAATCTGACTCAGGCAACCAATCACTAAGCGAACATTTTCCTGAAGAGAAAGGTGTTCATCTGCTTGTCGATGGACAGCAAAGGTGGGGCCAGCCTGGGCTGTGAGAGGGCGTTACAAAGTCTGGGAGCAGCAACAGAGAAGGCCCTCTCCTAGGTCCCCACTTGTGAAGGTGGTGGGACCAAAAGAAAGATATCTCCTGATGATCTTAATACCTGAGCAGGCTCATAAAGGGAGATGCAGTCCTTGGGATAGCTTGGACCTAAGCCGTTTAGAGCTTTATAGGTTTGAACCAGCACTTTGAATTGTACCCAGAAACGGATTGGTAGCCAGTGGAGCTGCTGTAACAGTTATGTGATCCTTGCGACCAGCCTAAGTATACTGTACATCCTAAGCATTTTTAATACACTTTGTCCCGAGGTGAAGTTAAATGTCAACATATTTAGTATATTAATACCATGTTAATATAACTGCTGGAATACTTTCAAGCACATGAGTTCAATTGTTCCCAGTTTAGGTTTCAGTGTAATAATGGAGTCTCCTGATGATTTTAGGTCAGAGGTGAACAACTTCATCAGATACCACTCCCCCTTCATAAGATCCACTTCAAGCCACACACATACATTTTCCAGTTCCAAAAAGCACTATAAATCAAACCCAGAGGTTGCCAGATGAATGACTCCCCCCATAATTGACAGGTGTCAGTTAAGGAATCATCATCAGCCCTTGATGATTTCAGTACTGTTTTGTCTGTGGTTCCTCCTAAGAGGGAGAGATTTTTGAGTACTTTCAAATCAGTATAGCCTCAGGGAGAGATGCTTTACCAGTTGGACTGTGTAAGCCAAGCGTTTAGTTGGACAGTTACTAACTTGGCTTCCTTGAATATATACTGCCTTAGTCATCATTCCCCAGCCTTAATTCTTGCCAGCTGGAATGTTTAAATTACTGTGTCAGGCCATCTGTGGCTAAGTGATTTTGGTCCTGTTTTGGACCAGGTCATAAATGGCCAGCAAATCCATTATAAATAACTTCCTGTCAACATTCAGCAGTTTTAGACTACAATATCTGCAAACCCTTTAGTGCCTCTATGTTAACTCAGTCCTCCTGGAAGTCATGAAGTTGCCCATGATGGTTCAATTCCATCATTCCCCATCATAATTTTCTACATTACAGATTTCTGTACATCCAGAAATATTTGGATGTACAGAAATATCTGTTTTGGCACTCAGTCTTTAGACTCACATTTGTTTGTCAGTATCTAATGGGAGACCACAGATCCTTCCTCAATAAAACTACTCTCAAGTTGGATCCGACAAACATTCACTGTTTCCCTTTTACCTGGCATCTTCATAATTAATTTCATATTGTCAAAATTCATATTGTCAAAGCGTTGTAAGGAAGCTGCTTGCCTGTGTTGTGCTGAAGAGGCTCCAGGTGCTTGCAGACAGAGTCTATCCAGAATCACAGTGTGGATTTCGAGCTAATAGATCCACCACTGACATGGTATTCTCCCTCAGACAGTTGCAGGAGAAATGCAGGGAACAACAACAGCCACTCTTTGTCGCCTTCATAGATCTCACAAAGGCCTTTGATTTGGTTAGCAGGGACGGCCTTTTTAAAATACTTCCCAAGATTGGATGTCCACCTCGACTCCTTAACATCATCAGGTCCTTCCATGAGGGAATGAAAGGCACTGTAGTTTTTGATGGTTCAACATCAGAGCCTTTTGACATCCGAAGCGGAGTGAAACAGGGCTGTGTCCTCGCACCAACCCTTTTTGGGATCTTTTTTGCTGTCATGCTGAAGCACGCCTTTGGAACTGCAACAGAAGGTGTCTATCTCCGGACTAGATCAGACGGAAAGCTCTTTAATCTCTCTAGATTGAGAGCGAAGACCAAAGTCCAGCTGAAATGCATGCAGGACTTCCTCTTCGCCGATGATGCAGCCATTGTTGCCCACTCTGCTGAAGACCTCCAACAACTCATGAATCGTTTTAGCAAGGCCTGCCAAGACTTTGGACTAACAATCAGCCTGAAGAAAACACAAGTCATGGGCCAGGGCGTGGACTCACCTCCCTCTATTACCATCTCCACACAAGAATTGGAGGTTGTTCATGACTTTGTGTACCTTGGCTCAACGATCTCTGACACTCTCTCTCTAGATGTCGACTGGATAAACGCATTGGCAAAGCAGCTACCATGTTCTCTAGACTCACAAAGAGAGTATGGCTCAATAAGAAGCTGACGACATATACCAAGATCCAGGTCTATACAGCCTGTGTCCTGAGCACACTCCTGTACTGCAGTGAGTCCTGGACCCTTTGTGCACGGCAGGAGAGGAAGCTGAACACCTTCCATATGCGTTGCCTCCGACGCATTTTTGGTATCACCTGGCAGGACAAAGTTCCAAATAGAGTAGTCCTAGAACGAGCTGGAATTTTTAGCATGTATACATTACTGAAACAGCGACGTCTACGTTGGCTTGGGCATGTCGTGAGAATGGCTGATGGTCGGATTCCAAAAGATCTCCTGTATGGAGAATTAGTGGAGGGAAATCGCCCCAGAGGGAGACCACAGCTGCGATACAAGGACATCTGCAAGCGGGATCTGAAGGCCTTAGGAATGGACCTCAACAGATGGGAAACCCTGACATCTGAGCGTTCAGCCTGGAGGCAGGCGTTGCACCACGGCCTTTCCCAATTTGAAAAGACCCTTGTCCAGCAGGCCGAGGCAAAGAGGCAGTCACGAAAGCAGCAAAATCAGGGAGCTGGACAGGGGACAGATTGTATTTGTCTTCAGTGTGGAAGGGATTGTCACTCTCGAATTGGCCTTCTCAGCCACACTAGACGCTGTTCCAAGTCCTCCATACAGAGCACGTTACCATAGTCTTTCGAGACTCAAGGATGCCTAATACTATTGTCAAATCAATTCCAACTTATGGTAACCTTCTCATGGTGTTCTAGCTATAAAATACTCAGAAGTAGTTTATCAGATGCTCCTTCTGGTGCGGCTCTGAAACTGTGCAGTTTGCCTAAGGGTGCACAAATGACAGGGTAGGTAATCTTGTCAGCCTCACATGCTCCAGGTGATCTTGGCTTGCCCCTTCCCCTAAAAGCACAATGAGGATTCAAACTTCTGACCAGATATTCCAGCCCACTGAGATACCTGAGCTCCCCACAGGGTCATACCTCTCCCTTTTACACAGTTTTACTGTGCAGTCTCTGTTAATTAGCAGACCCAATCCACAATTTAATGTGGTAAGCATCCTGAAATATTACATGCTCAAAAATATAACCAAAAGAAATCTAAAGCATCCTGAAAATGATAGCTAGACAGACAAGAGAGAGAGAGAGAGAGAGACACTCATGGAGGAATAAAGCTTGGGGAACCTGGAAGAACAAAATATACCATAGCACCAGGAGCTGTACATCAGCACTACCCTCCCTCATACAGCCTACAGACCTGGCAGGAAAGCAACTGAATCATGATCATTCAAAATAGCAGCAACATGTATTTAAAATTATCCTTCAAAAATGTGGCATTTGAAAGGCCTACGGAAGTTACTGAACCCTGAAGAATGACAAGGTGTGCTGAGCCAAAATGTCTGAAAAGGCCTATTTCTGAGAAACTTTCCAAGATCTTTCCCTTACTCACCTAAAACGGAAGGCCAGTTTCCAAAATTGATCCACTTAAGTCCACTTTGGAGAATCACTTTCCAAATGTCTTCACTTAAGATGGATTGAAACAATAAAGGACACTTTGGTCTCTAATTTGCATGACCTGAACAAGACTGTGTAACATTTTGGTGGCAAGGAACTGGCACATAACAAAAAATAGTCTAAACTAATCAATAACAACAGGCTTAATTTTCCACTATCAACAAACAAGAAGGCTGGATAGCTCAGTGGTTTAGGTATTTGACTATGGAGCCAGAGATTGGGAGTTAAATTCCCTACTGTGCCTTCCTTGAGTAGAGCCATCCTATGTTGCCTTGGGCAAGCTGCACAGTCCCAGGATACCCCCAGAAGAAGGGAATGATAAGCCATTTCTGAGTACTCTAACTTAGAAAACCGTGGAAAGGGTTGCCATGTCAGAATTGACTTGATGGCACATGATGATGATCTTAAACAATCAAGTTTTAAAGAAGAAAAGTGCTTGGGAAACAGGTGTGAAGAGGGTGGTAACTGTTGGTTTCCTGCTTATGTTCATGCAAACAAAAAGGCTTGCTTACTGATTTATTGACGTTCCTGCTTAGCTTTTGTGGCAAATTTTGGTGGCAATCTGCAAACTTTCTTAAAAAAATAAGTTTCCTAGGGAGCACTGGTGGACACTAGAAGTCACTATGCAGTTCAAAGAAAAGGCTTAGAGCTGCATTCATCCCATATTCCATACGTTGCTCAGCCTTTTGTACAAGATCAGGAAATATAACATCTGAGTCTAGGCAAAGAAAATGTGAAAGCAGGTAGGAAAAGGTGGATTTGTATTTTAAAAAAATTAACAAGAATTCACTTATAAGGACTGCATGTAAGAAAATGGCTCTGCTCTTGTCAGAAGGGTCAATGACCTTCTCAAAGACAAATTTGATGCCTTCTCTAAGCAACCAGTTTATTCTCATGTGATTTTGAATCAAAAACTTTGATACCCACCCCAGTTTTACAGCATAATTATTTGGGGCTAGGATGATGACACTGGTGTCATCTACCCCCCTATTACAACAGGAACAGACAGGGTTAAAATAGTGGCTCAAATGTAGTTCAGTAGCTCTGCGCATCAATGGCTCTAATAAAATTTCCCTCTGACTTTCCACCTGCCAAAACTGCATATTACTTGCTGGTTCAAAGCTTCTGCTAATGCCCAAGAAGAGGAAGCTGTTGACTAATGTGCAACAATCAAAATAAATGCCTAATGAACCTTGAAATGAGCCTTCCTACTGGAAACTGTCCCCATACCTGAAAATATACCCCTATAGTTCACACGCCACTGCCCACTGTATATGGAATAGGAATGACTATTATATCACTAATATAAATAACTGATACTGGAAGAGATCTTCAGTGAATGAATCTGAAAATTAGGCTGTAAAATTAGATTGGTCTTAATATCTCAATGAAGTTGAAATTATTATTATGTGGCAGACCCGGTGGAAACTGAGCCTGTCTGGTGAGTATTACTTTGAACAGATTAAAGATGACTGCAATATTCTGAAGAAAAATCATTGAATCATCAAGCCATTAGGTTGAAAAGGACCAAAGGTCATCTGGTCTCAAGAGCAGAGCTTATCCATCAACTGTTTTCCTCCATGCCCACAGCTATCTATCTATCTATCTATCTATCTATCTATCTATCTATCTATCTATCTATCTATCTATCTATCTATCTATCTATCTATCTATCTATCTATCTATCTATCTATCTATCTATCTATCTATCTATCTATTCAGTTTATATACCACCCATCTGGCAGCCAGGGCCACTCTATGGCGACAAAGCTGTGGACCTAGAAGGCCACAATGATGAAGAGATTAGAAAAGCTGCCATTTTGGCTGTGAAGACAAGCTCTAGTAGCTCATACATGGATCAGATAGTCATTCATCTCCTAAGGAAAATTTCTTGTCTTCTCTAAAGTAATAGATATTTACCTACCCAAAACAAACACAACATTCTTCCAAAACAACCAAATGGATGTAAATCCAGTATGAATACCCAGCATGACTTGTAAAGGATATATCTGATTTTGAGTAGAAGTGTGAAAGTTCCCCAGTATAGAAGCAGAGCACAGCTAAAGCATCAGAATATAAATATCATATAATATTTTATGTCTGTTTCCTGGAGACATCCAAGATTGAAGCATTGGCATCAGCTCAATTTGATCCTCACTAGACGCTCTAGTAAGGGGACGTGGTGGCACTGCGTGTTAAACCGCAGAAGCCTCTGTGCTGCAAGGTCAGAAGACCAGCAGTCGTAAGATCAAATCTACGTGACGGAGTGAGCTCTCGTCGCTTGTCCCAGCTCCTGCCAACCTAGCACTTTGAAAGCATGTAAAAATGCAAGTAGATAAATGGGTACCACCTCGGTGGGAAGGTAACGGCATTCCTTGTCTAGTCGCACTGGCCACGTGACCATGGAAACTGTCTTCGGACAAACGCTGGCTCTATGGCTTGGAAACGGGGATGAGCACCACGCCTTAGAGTCAGACACGACTGGACTAAATGTCAAGGGGAACCTTTACCTTTACCTAGACACTCTAGCCTTCCAAGTATTATGATCAAACGCAGTTATCAGAGTGCTGATTGCGATACTGATCACTCCCTGGTGTGTAGTAGAATAAAACTGCGAACAAAGAGATTGTATCACACGAAAAAGGAAGGAAGGCCACGTATTGACATCAGCAAGATTCGCAATCAGAGAAAAGTGGAGGAATTTGCCCAAGCCCTTGAGGAAACCCTTCCAGGCCCGGCTGACGCAAACGCACCTGAATGATGGGAACATTTCAAGAACACTGTTTATAACACCACCTTGTGCACATCTGGCAAGAAGACCAAAAAGACAGCAGACTTGTTCGAAGCCCATTCGGAGGAGTTGATGCCAGCCATCGAGGCTGGCAGCATACAAAGCCTGTCCTAGTAAGTACAACTTGCAGGCTCTTTGAGTTGCTCGTAGCAAAGTCCAACAGGCTGCCAGGAGATGTTCCAATGATTATTGGCTTCAGCTCTGCTCTCAGATATAGATAGCAGCGGACACAGGTAACATCAAGGGAATGTATGAAGGTATCAAGCAGGCTTTAGGTCCAATACAGAAGAAGTCTGCTGCCTTGAAGTCTGCTACAGGCATGATCATCCAGGACCAAGCACAGCAGATGGAACGCTGGGTGCATCACTACTCTGAGCTATATTCCAGAGAGGATGTAGTAACCAAAGAGGCACTAAATAACATCGAGTGCCTGCCTGCCAACTCATGAATTGTTTTAGCAAGGCCTGCCAAGACTTTTGGATTAACAATCAGCCTGAAGAAAACAGAAGTCATGGGCCAGGGCGTGGACTCACCTCCCTCTATTACCATCTCTACACAAGAATTGGAGGTTGTTCATGATTTTGTGTACCTTGGCTCAACTATCTCTGACACTCTCTCCCTAGATGTCGAGCTGGATAAACGCATTGGCAAGGCAGCTACAATGTTCTCTAGACTCACAAAGAGAGTATGGCTTAATAAGAAGCTGACGACATATACCAAGATCCAGGTCTATACAGCCTGTGTCCTGAGCACACTCCTGTACTGCAGTGAGTCCTGGACCCTTTGTGCACGGCAGGAGAGGAAGCTGAACACGTTCCATATGCGTTGTCTCTGACGCATTTTTGGTATCACCTGGCAGGACAAAGTTCCAAATAGAGTAGTCCTAGAACGAGCTGGAATTTTTAGCATGTATACATTACTGAAACAGCGATGTCTACGTTGGCTTGGGCATGTCGTGAGAATGGCTGATGGTCGGATTCCAAAAGATCTCCTGTATGGAGAATTAGTGCAGGGAAATCGCCCCAGAGGGAGACCACAGCTGCGATACGAGGATATCTGCAAGCGGGGTCTGAAGGCCTTAGGAATGGACGTTAACAGATGGGAAACCTTGACATCTGAGCGTTCAGCCTGGAGGCAGGCGGTGCAGCATGGCCTCTCCCATTTTGAAGAGACACTTGTCCAGCAGGCCGAGGCAAAGAGGCAGTCCCGAAAGCAGCAAAATCAGGGAATTCCTGTTCCATAAGGCAGGTGCCGTGATGAATTTTCTCAGGAAGGTATGTAGCCTATGGAAGAGAAGAGAAAATGGCACTACAGTAATTTCCATACATGAAGCTTTGGAGGCAGGTTCAAGCATAATGAACATGACAGGGCTCGCCCAAAACTCAGAGTACTTGATATTTTATTCCATCATTTAAAAGCCCTTCACTTTAAGTCAAGGCATCATCATACAGGTTAAAGCTCCACAATGCCAGAAAGTTCAAAGTGAAGGGTTCTCTGTTACAGCAGCTCCACTGGTTGCCAGTTCATTTCCAGGCACAATTCAAAGCACTGTTTTTAACCTATAAAACTCTAAACAGCTTGGGGCCAAGCTATCTCAAAGACAAATCTACCGTTATGAGCCTCTCCAGGTTTTATAATAATCAGGAGAGGCCTTTCTCTCAATCCCACCAGCCTCACAGCTGCATTTGGTGAGGGCACAGGAGAGGGCCTTCTATGTCATTGCTTCCAGGCTCTGGAACCCCCTCCCATAGGAGGCCAGGCTGGCGTCATCTTTGCTGTCATTCCACAAGCAGGCAAAGACCCTTCTCTTCAGGAAGGCTTCCTTTTAATGACTGGCTGACTAGGGTTTTTTCTTTTTTTAAAGGGACTATTGTATTTCCATTGTTTTAATTGTTGTTTTACCTTTAAATATTTTAAACACACTAAGCAGCTTTGGTTCCTTTAGGAGAGGGGAGACATATAGATATTTTGAATAATAATAATAATAATAATTAACAGATGTGCCCTCTGAAAAGTTATGAATCCAGGTGCTGCCTCTGAGTGGCCACCTGCCAAAGTGGGGAGAGGCGCTGAAAAGAGGAACACCTGCTGGGCCATCAGTCAAACCAGCATGAACTGCCAAACTGGCAGTTTGTGCCCATTTCTAGTTATGAAGTTGTACAATGTCACAAATCATCTTTGCTTACAACATAGGTTCTGGGTACCTCCTTCAGGTCAAAACCCAGATGGGGTGAATGGAGTGCCTGGGATCAGCAAAGATACCCTACTTTTTTATGGCGGCATGTTGCGAAGCAGCTGAGCCTTAGCCATATTGCTACAGGAAATTTCTGTGTCTACTTGTGATCACCAAGTGAGTTCCTGGTTGAGGAGCAGTTTAAGCCACTGTACTGTGTCTTGGTTTGAAGCTCACCCCCTCCATCACTACAGTACACCAGCTTTCTACATAGATTCCCTAGGATTCAACATTTCAAGCTCAGGATTTGTAAATAATATATTTTTTAAAAAAGAGTGGGGTTTTTTTTGTTACTTTTGCACTCTCTCGATATTTCCAGCCACTTTTTGTAAAAGCAAAGGTTTTCTTCCCCGTATTTGCATGTTCTCCCCCTCCCTGCAACCTTGTGCAAGCTTTTTCCACATTACTAGCCTTCTGGGCATATTTAGGGTTGTAGCAAAGGCTGTGAAGCTTTCATTTGAATGATATAAATCTTGTGAGCTTTGGAAGAGTCTGTTTGCCAGGATGTGGGGGATTTGGTGAACGTTTACTCAAGGGGAAGATGTCGTATACCTTGCTGAGCTTATTTTCTTGTTCCTTCCTTCCCTCTCCTTCTGGGTTTAACATCTCTTTTGTGCTTTAATATGCCATCTCTTTGCTTACCCTCTCTTTGGTTGAGAAGCAATGGTGTGTTTTCAAGATCAAACTTCCTGTATAAGTCTCTCCTGAGATGGTATCAGTAAACATAAAGACTCTTTCTTCTTTTCTTTGTGGGTATTATTCTATGAGAACTTTATATGAAGGTCGCTTGTCTGTACACTTTGTATAAAAAGTTAGTAACCTTTTCTTTCTCCACAGTACTGTAAGACCTCTACTAGGAAGACAATTAATGTGAAAAATGAATGTTTTATACCCTAAGAAATGAGAGAGTCTTTGAATATCAGCCTCATTAAATCCTCATTATTTACAGATGAATCAGTTTGAATTACCCTTGTAATTTTTTTCCTGCTTTTCTGTTTCTTCCATTATTCTTATCAGCAATATTTTTGTCATTTTAAGTGCCCAAATTTATACAAAGTATTTAATTATTTTGACAGTTTATAGCAAAATATATGTATTGAATGGAAAGCAGGTTGGCTCATATACACCATTAACTGCATAGCAAGGGGGAACTAATAAAAGGCTAAATAAATGATGTGAAGAACAGAATTAGAGTTTCAGAAGAAAGAGTCTAAAGAATTTATCAAATTAAGGGGAATTACCAGCCAAAATAATTTTATTTGCATTGTCCTTGATTATTATTCTACACAAGGCCATGCAGAGAATTTATACCACTTGAAGGAAAATCTTGTTGCTTTTTCTTCAAGCATGATCTGGCCTGGAAAGCTGGTAAAAAAGAAAAAGCTAGTTGCTCATTAAATTTAGTTTCATCGGGTTGAGTAATTACGAGAAGAGATACATACAACCTATAATAATTTTGTCTCAGAAAAACTGATTATATCATGCACATGTACATTTCACCACCTTGTAGACATGGTGTTATATCAGTTTCTGAAAGACAAAGCTTCAGATCGTGTATAAATTAGGCTGAAATAAATTCTGCTGCTGAGCTCCCATGACTTTCTTCTCAAAGTCTTTCTTTACACATTTTGATGTTAAATATTGATTACATATTCAATATCAAATAGTCAGCGGATAACAGCCAGAACAGAAAAAATGTTTAACATTTCATAACTTACTGTATTATCTGAACACAGCTTTTGATAATTACCATGCTATTGGTGTTTCATATCCTTGTTTGATGTTTCTTGCTTACAAGGCACTTTCCAATATTTATGTTTTTAGTATTTAGTTAACTGAGCCAATGTAAATCCATGGAAATGTCATGGATCCCAGTTAGCTCACAATACTCCAGCTCAACATGGAGTGGAGAACCTGTGACTCTTCAGATGTTGACAAACTCTTCTTCCAGTCATTGGCCATAGCAGCAGGGGTGATGGGAATTGGATTCTAGCAACATTTTGAAGGTTCCTGGCCTTGATCTACATCCAATTTCCTCATCTCAGGACCCTCTAGCAATGGAGCATCATGCCCAAGCCGCTGCAGAGCCACGCTTTGGCAGCGCGGCTCGTCTTTGCCTCCCTCCCAGGAGATCGTGAGACTGAAAGTCTCACGATAGTACCTTGGGAGAAGAGGGGGGAACAATGGGCTATTTAAGGGCCGTTCCCCCCTCTCTCCTCCCTCTTCCTTGGCTGGCATCGGGCAAGGACAGAGTTCCGCTGCTCGGTGTCTTTTGAGCTGCGTCACATCAAGAGGCCTACAGCGATCATCGATTCGGAGCGTGGCGGGATAGCATCGGCTTTCCCCCGGGGTTTGGCTACAGCATTTCTTTCGGGAAATTACTTTATTTAATTGGGTCTCCTTCCGCTTTAATTGGAATTGGCTTTGGCTTAATTTAATTTAATTTCTGATGATTTTGGGGGAAATTACTAACAGCGGAAGGGGGGTAGCAATCGCGCGGCAGCACGGGCTGTGCTTCCGTGCAAGCAGAGCACGAGGCCTTTGGCTGCCCGACACAGTGGGGAGTGGTGCGAAGGGCGAATGGCACCCGGATGCTAGTCCACACATTACCGGGGCCCGGTCATCGGGAGGTGGATTTGGTGGGGAGCGGCCATTTAACCTTCCGGCGGTTTAATGATCTGATCTCTTCCCCCCCATTGTACCTTGCGGGGTGAGGGTACGGGTGATCCATTGGGCCCGGTTTCGATTTGCCCCACCTGCTTGGCACTCCGCTATCACCCCCCCCCTTCCTTCCTCCTTACGAGGACAAGCATTCCTGTTTATATCGGCTGCTTATTTGGCTGTGCCACGATCTTGGCGGTTAGTAAAAAAAAAAGAAAGTAAGTGGTAGAACACCTTCGGGTTGTGCGACACCTAGTGGCAGGTTGGCCTTGTTGACCTCTAATAGCAAAAATAAATAAATAAATAAATAAATAAATAAATAAATAAATAAATAAATAAATAAATAAATAAATAAATAAATAAAATAATTTTTAAAAAAGAAAGTAAAGAATAAAAATAATATTAATTAAACAAATAGAATTTAGTGTTACAATAATTTGAATTAATAGGTGTAAAGGCAAAAGGGCACTTAAGCATTTGATTCATTAATAGGACATAGTTAATTAATATAATTATTCATTGGGAATTGATAATTAAGTGCTTCTGTTTAGAATAAATAGTGGGTGTTATTCAATTGATCAGAATAGAAGAGATTGTGCAGCATAGATAGGGTTGCATTTCTGTGCAGCAGGTCACAGTAGAGAAGAGGTGGCTGGTGTGCCTCACAGTGGTCAACAAGTAGTTGGATTTGCAATTAATTGGCATCACAGCTGGTGCGACACGCTGTGCTTGGTGATAGGTATCAAGCACTAGTTCCATAATGGCCTCCCGTAAGGGGCAGGGCAATAAGAAAGGAAAACAACCGGCCAAGAAAAGGTCGGTTCCCCAAGTGTCTCCACCCCAATCTTCATTGGATGAAGAATCCTGGCCTGTATGGCAACAGTTGTGGGGAAAAAATTCTGCTTTGGAAGCAGAAAGGGAGGCGAGACAGGCCCCACAGGCTAGGGAGGCCAAGAGCCATTGTAGGGCCAAACTTAGGGCTATTGCTGATGATCTAGGTTTGCTTCTCTTGAAGCTGAGCGGCTGGCTGAAGAGATGCCCAGACGTGAGGCTGAAGGGGCAGCTGCAACACCACGGCGACGGCGTAGCGATAAAGTGACACCTGTTCATGCATCATCTAGTTCCATGGCAGTGACTCCCGGTGGGCAGGAGACCACGGAGGTGGACAGCCCAGAATACCTGTATGGCGGGGAGGAACCTGGTGTAGCAATGCCTTCATCAGGTGAGTCAGCCGTTGCACCGGGCACTACTTCACAGGCACCTTCTTGGCCCTGGTTGGGCAGGGGACAATTTACTTCCCCCTTTTATACAGCTTTTGACACCCAAAGCTTCAGGGCTCCAACCACTCCATGGCCTTGTACGACTTCTCAGTATGGTGGATGGGCCATACCGTATCCACCAGTCATAGTTTCACCCCTGGTAAATACAATGGCGGGTGTTGGGGTCTGGCCATACCCATCTGTTCTGGACACGGGTTATAATACCGTGCCTTTACAGGCCTTGTCATTTGGAGATTACGCAACGCCCCTTGGGGATCATCTCACCCCTGCGACGTAGAAAAAAATATAGAAGGGCGAATATGTTGACTTATTCGAGTTGCTTAATAGAGATGTAGAGAAAAAGGACTTAGATAAGGAGTACAAGAAGGACAAAGAAAGACGTAGGAAAAAGAAGCCGGACAGGACTTGGTCAAATTGGCTACCAGGGTTTTTGATTTACGCCGGTGTGGTGTTGAAGGCCCAACCATGGTGGGCCCAATCGCTTTTTCAATACTTAGATTTGATTTATAGGGCCTACATGGATTTCGCAGGACAAGCCTGGCTTAACTATGATGAATCGTTCAGAATGCGAAGTGCAACTCACCCAAATCTTCACTGGGACGAGCCCCTACCAGGCCTCTGGCTGCAGTCTATGATGCCAGCCAGACCCAACTTAGGGGATAGATTTGATAGTGGACATCTTAACAGAAAGACCACACCGAATCAGAATCCCCATGTAGGAGTGGGGCAGGTGGTTCAACCCCGCCTGCTCTGCTGGGACTACAATGTCAAGGGCACTTGCAATAGGAAACCATGCTGTTTCAGGCATGAGTGCTCAACGTGCGGGGGACAGCATCCCAGTGCTTCATGCTTTCGGTCTGGGGCTCAAAGACAGAATAAGGGATCAGGTAGTGGTAAAAAAAACCAATAGTGGAGGGGGTAACCCTGGAAAAGGGCCCCAGTCCAATTAGGATTTCAGTTTTGGAAGCCTGGCTGCGTGATTATCCCAGTAGAGAGGATGCACACTACTTCTCAGAGGGTTTTAGATGTGGCTTTAGGATACCGGCGGTTGGTGAGCGCAGAGTGTTTTTTGCGCAGAACTTGAAATCCGTTCACGAAATGGAGGGTGTTGTGTTGGAAAAGATTGCTAAAGAGGTGAAGGAAGGGAGAATGTTGGGACCTTTTGCAACTGCTCCTTTGTAGACATTGACGGTCTCTCCGCTGGGTATAGTGCCAAAGAAGGCCCAAGGAAAGTTTAGATTGATACACCAATGGTCCTACCCAGAGGGGGCTTCAGTTAACGATGCGATCCCTCAAGAACTTTGTACTGTGCATTACACCTCTTTTGAACAGGCAGTTTGTATGGTGTGAATGTGTGGTGTAGGGGCAGAGCTGGCGAAATGTGATATAAAATCAGCATTCTGGATTTTGCCGGTTCATCCGCAGGATTTTGATTTGTTAGAGTTTCACTTTCAGGGATCTTTTTACATAGATAGAGCCCTTCCCATGGGCTGCTCTGTTTCATGTGCAGCATTTGAGCGTTTCAGCTCGTTACTCAAGTGGAAGCTTAGATGTAGGGCGGGCTGCAGGACTATGGCCCATTATTTAGATGATTTTCTCTTTTGTGGTGAAAGGAATACTGGGAGATGTAGTTTTATTCTGAACACTTTTCAATCGATGGCAGAAGAGTTAGGTCTACCCCTGGCCAAGGAGAAAACGGAGGGACCAGCTACGTCCCTGACGTTCCTTGGTATTGAACTGGATACGGTACAGCAGACATCTAGGCTTCCAGCCAGCAAATTAGCTGACCTTAAAATCCGGATAGCCTCCCTGCCGCTGAGAAAAAAAGTGTCACTGAAGGAACTCCAGGAGATAGTTGGCCATTTAAACTTTGCGTGCAGAGTCGTAGCGCCTGGATGCGCCTTTTTGCGTCAACTTTGCGAAGCAATGAAGGGCCTTCATCGCCCACTACATAGGACCAGAATTACACGTGGAATGAGAGAGGATTTGCAGGTTTGGAACCAGTTCCTAATGGACTTTAACGGAATATCCTTCTGGAGAGGTGAATTAGGACTCAAGGCGGATTTTCAGATGCTGCAGGTTCACTAGATTTTGGAATTTATTGCAGAGGCAGATGGTGTGCTGGCACGTGGCCGGAGGCTTGGCGCCAAGCTGGTATTACCAGGGATTTGACTTTTTTGGAATTCTTTCCTATAGTAGGGGCATTGTGGCTTTGGGCAGGTAAATGGGCAAACTCCGTTGTCAGGTTTTGGTGCGACAACCAGGCGGTGGTTTATATTGTAAACAACCTCTCATCGCATTTAGAACGGGTTATGAAGCTGGTTAGGGCATTCACATTGCAGGCCGTACAATTTAACATATTGGTGCAGGCTCGTCATGTCCCCGGCATAGACAATAGTTTAGCTGATGCATTGTCGTGCCAACAGATCAAACGTTTCAGGGAGCTAGATCCAGGAGCCAATGAGTTGCCAGAGATTCTGCCCCCAGAGGTCTGGCAAATTGGTGAGATGACACGGACAGAGCAATAGGCTTGGCCTTGGCACCGAGGACACGAAAAGGGTACTCGGCTGTGAGTATCGAATTTCAGGAATTTAGGAACCTAGTAAATTTGGAGCAGGCTTGGCCTGCCCCGGTGGAACATCTTCAGCAGTTCAGTGTATATCTGAATAGGAAGGGACTGGCGCCTGGAACCATACAAGGAAAATTATCAGCGCATGCCCATTACGCTAGGGTCCACGGCTATCAGGATTACTCATCGGACTACCACATTCGGAAAATGATCGAAGGGTGGTCTCAAGAAAGGGGTAGAGTCAAGGACACCAGGGCTCCCATATCACCTGCCTTGTTAGAAGGCATTTGTAAACAGTGGGAGCTTCTATGCAGGGATGACTTCGAAATCATTTTGTTTAAAGCGGCGTCCTTGTTAACATTCTTCGGCGCCCTTAGGATTAGTGAAGTAGTAGCTTCAGGTAAGGGCGATGTGACTAAGGTAGCCCTGCAATGGCAGGATGTTAGGGTTGTGGATGGAATGGTTCAAATCCATATTCGCCGATCCAAGGCCGATCAGCAAGGAAAAGGGGTGTACATTACATTGGGGCGTTGCCATATAAAAAACCTTTGTCCGGTAGAAGCCACGAATGCATATCTACAGATTAGGGGACAGGTACAAGGATACTTCTTTGTTCACAAGGACGGTACACCATTAACAAAATACCAATTCTGGAAGTTGACTGACTCAGCATTGAATAAAGTTGGTGTGCAGGGATTGAGATTTGGTTCTCATTCCTTTAGAATAGGTGCGGCATCCACAGCAGCGGCCTTAGGTTACAATACAGATGAGATTAAGCAGATAGGTCGGTGGTCTTCAGCCACCTATCGCAGGTATATTCAGACACTACCTAGTGTCCGAATATACCTGCAGTATAAACAGAACCAGGCAGGGGGCTGGTTCTGTTTCTGTATTTGCAGGTCTCTTGGCGGCAGCAAGGAGAAGGCACGTTATGATTGTGGGCCACAGCTATGTTTTTTGGGCAGCTCGCTATGCAGCTGCATCCCTGTGGGGGAGCTCTCTGGGCCTTGGAGCCAGAGGCCATATTGAATAGAGAGGACTGTGTTGAATGCTGTGGTGCCAGCTGTGTAGAGCGGTTGCCTTTGGCCATGTTTTCCCAGATGTTTTGGTGATACATCTGGGTGGCAACGATCTGGCCAGGCATTGCGGAAAGGCCCTGATCCTGGATGTGCTGCACGACCTGGCATGGCTGAAAGCCACATATCCAGTGATGAGCATCGTTTGGTCAACAATCATCCCTCGGTTGGCATGCAGAGATGCCAAAGATTTTTTACCCATTAACACTGCTTGCAGGTGTGTTAATAGGGAAGTCTGCAGAGCAGTCTGCGGCGGCCTTGGATCAGTGATTGGTCACCAGAGGATCCGTTTGGATAGGCCTGAGCTTTTTCGGTCAGATGGCGTGCATCTGTCAGATGGAGGTTTGGATGTCTTCTTGGAAGACCTCAAGGGGGGCCTGCGTGCTGAGCTTGAGAGGCTCGATGGCGGGCATGGGACTTAGCAATGCTAGTCCCTATGCTGTGGCAGGTAGTGCAGATAAAACAGGTTTTTGGTGAGTCCCATTGCAATCTCAGGTAAGGCATAGCTTATCTGACCTCCCAGCGCTGCGGATCGTGCGATTACAGTGCTTGGGGGGAAAGATATGCTGGGGCCACACCCAGACCAACAGTCAATAAAGAAAAGGTGGCTTGAGGTCCGGTGGTGGTCAATTTTGGGTCGGCCGGGTTCTCGCTGTCTTTACGACCGCGAGAACTTGGGGCCAGGGATTCACCCAATGGTTGGTTTAGGGGTCTGTTGAGACCTCTGTGCTTAAACCTGATTCCACACTACGGCAGGACCCCCCTTTGCCAAAGGATGGCAATAATGATTATTTCAATAAAGTGTGGCCCATGTTTAACCCATATTTCTGGTCTCGCGTCTTTATTCCTGGGTAGGGTGGGCAAAGACATTTGGCAAGAAGTACCAGAAGAGCAAACCGAGATAAAATGGTATGAAGGCCTCACAACAAGTCCCTTCGGCTAATGTGCAACACATTTGGCCTTTCCTAACTTTGCTAATACAACATGTCCCTTGCTTCTAAAGGGAATTCAAGCCACAGCCATATCTCCACAGTTAAAATGCTAGTGTTTGCACGTAATCTGGGGATGGTGAATGTGCGTCCCTCCAGACATTGTTGAACTGCAAGTGTCACCAGCCCTAATCAGCAATACTAGTGCTGAGGACTGATAACACCTGCAGTCTCATAACCTCTGGAAGAACACAGACATAGCCTTCATGCTCTAATCCATCACTGTAACTGTGGAAAATAACTTGTGAAAGTTTTAAAGTCAACTGATCATTAGTAGGAAGCTGCCATAATTAGTAAGCTTACACACACATTTGTATATGTGTACATAGACATGCACAAACACATACAGTTCATTTTCTTGATCCATACAATTCTTTGGAGCACACCAAAGAATTTCAGAAGATCAGTCTGCTTTTTAGACTACAGCAAAGCCTTTGAATGTGTGGATCAGGAGAAGCAATGGGTTGTTCTGAAAGAAATGGGTGTATTTCAGCACTTGATTATCCAGATGAATAACTTGTATTATGGACAAGAAGCTACTGTTAGGACAGAATATAAAGAGACAGAATGGTTTCCTATAGGCAAAGGTATCAGACAAGGATGCATTTTATCTCCCTATCTGTTGAATCTGTACACAGAACATATGATGGAGAAAGCTGGACTAGATTCAAATGAAGAAGAAGTGAAAAGGAGATTGTTTCAAGTCATTGCTGGCAGAAAGCAGCAATGACTTGAAACAACTTTTAGTGAAAGTGAAAGAAGAAAGTGCCAAAGCAGGACTGCAGTTGAACATTAAGACAATCAAAATCATGACTATAGAAGAACTACACAACTTTAATCTTGACTATGAAAAAAGTGAAATAGTGAAAGATTTTATATATCTTGGTTCAATCATCAATCCAAATGGAAACTGCAGCCAAGAAATCAAAAAAGGACTGAGATTCAGAAAGGAAGCAATGAAGGAATTAGAAAAGATCATCAAGTTTAAAGATTGGGGACTGAGACCAAGCTCATCCACACTCCTGTATTCCCTATCACCATGAATTCCTGAAAAAGGTTGTGCATCTTAGTATGGTGTCTCAGCTTTGACTCTTTTGCCTATGGTAACCATGCTAGGATTCTTGAATTGTGTCCTGAGACACAGACCCTTAACACATTGAGTTGTGCATCCAAGAGACAACTGGAATATCTACAGGTGTGATTCCTAACTGTGGTCATATTCAGGCACCATAATCAGCTATATCTGAATCCAGCCTGGCGGTATATGTTATCCATCACAGGGTACCTGGTGTCAATTGTTTGAATTGGTGTGCCTAAACACTGAAGAACAACAGGCAGAAACTTGTGCTCCACTGACAAAGAAAGAATTGATGACTTATACACCAGTTCTATTCAGAGATGGGGAAAAAATAATTCTTGGACCACAATTCTCTGAATTTTGAAAGGAAAGTCCTCTTTTTGAATGACTGTCTAGTCCAAGTCTGTTTTAGAATCAAAATTTACAAGGAGGAACTATAAAGACAGCAGATTGAGCAGGCACTACCATGATTTGGCCACAGCCTTCCTCGGCATGGTGACATGCACCACAGTTCTATTTAAGTCAAGAGTGGAAACATTTAGCCTACCAGACAGGGGTGGCCCATGGACCAGGGTATAGCAGGTGCCTCATCGACAAACCATTTACATATCCAAATGTTGTTGCACTATAAATGATTTAGCATATAATATGGCAAGGGAACCTGACAGTTGCTGTCCGATAACATTTGAAAAAACTGTTTACCCGTTTAGCTTCTAGCAATTATTGCTAAACATGATGCTATACAAATAAATTAGACTATGAAGACTTCATGAAAATTGGTATCCTCTCACTTAATGATTTTGGGGTGGGCGGGCAATGTATTCTATCTGTTTGATCAAGCTTTTTGTGACCCGGCCAGACTCCAGAGTATTGTTGGCCATGTAAGATAGAGATTCTGTCTCTCAACATTTTCCCCTCCATATGTTTTAGAATTCATATTTTGGATGCCCTAAATATCATGGCTAATAGTAAAGGATCTTGGGAGATAAATCTAAAATGTCTGGAAGGCCCAAGATCAAAAGCCATTGATAAGAAGCTCCCCCCAACACACACACATTTTCGTGCCATTTCAGGGATTGGTTCCTTACTCTTATTCTTTTCATACATACACTGGCCTGACATAATATTGGCAAAGCAATCCTGTTTATCCTAGGGAGGGCAACTGAGCTACAATGGATATGTATGTGCATGGCAGTGTGAAAGGGGTTTAACTGTTGTTGTTTTCTGTACATCTTCTTTTCCTCTCCCAGTGACTTCAGCTGGATGAATATTACAGTAGATCTAGTACTACTATAACTCCAGGACTGTTATTGGGGTATGAATGATAGGACTTCAAGATATTTAGACTCCCTGAAGTATGTCCCTGGAATGTCCTGTGTCGGTTCTCTACTACCATCAGAGCACTGCTAACAGAAGTATGAAACTGATAGTGAGCCTCATGGCACAGTGGTTAAACTGCAGTACTACAGTCAAAAATTCTGTTCCTGATCTGAGTTCGATTTTGAGCTCAGGTAGCCAGCTCAGGGTTCATTCAGCCTTCCATTCTTCCATGGTTGGTAAATTGAGTATCCAGTTTGCTCGGGGTGGCGGGCGGGGGGGGGGGCAATGTGTAGCTCGCAAAATTAAACTATAAACTACCTAGAGAGTGCCTTAAGTGCTATGGGGTGGTATATAAGCAGCACATTTGGCTTTGCTTTTGGTAGGTATGCCACACCAGGGAACCCTCAGAGAGAGGACATTCATCTCCATCTTGATACCTCCCAGCTTGCAGGTGGAGAAGGAGGTCCACAGCACCCTATAGCTCCCCAGCTGCCCCTCTAGGAATGATAGAAGAGTTCCTCAAATGTTGTACTGCATTATAACATGACCTTGCTTCCTCATGAGGCACACATGTGTGTGGTTTTTTGATGACACCTAATAGAATTCTGGGAGATGTCAAAAAACACAAATCTGCACACATCTCTACTTCATGTAATCCAGATATCTTAACTTTACATAGGAAAACAAAATTATATGCTTTGGCTCATTACAATATATAACCCTATCATAACAATATTAAAATATTATTTTATTCTCACATTACTAATAATCTATAGGAAGCTTCCCTTCTCCCCATACAATTGTATGCCCCTGCAAAGAATTTTATGTATGTTTTTTGCAGCACTAAAACAAAAATTTAATGAACCCATTGAAACGCTACGGTGAAATAAGATTATATTCTCTAAATGGAAAATATGTAATAGACGTTTGAAATAGAGGAAAATAAATATAATTAGGAAAAGTAGTTTGGTGAACAATTAATGCTATCCATAATTACAATATGCAAACAAAGAAATCATGAGGGAACAATTGCACAATAATGAGATTTTAGGTACTGATTGCCAGTTCTTTTCTGAAGTAGCAAGAAAGTAGCTTTCATGAATTAAGAAAATGTGTTAGAAAGAGAGGAATAAAAAGTTTTGAATAACTTTTTAAAAGTGTTGGCCTCACTAAATATTGTAGCCAGGATGTTAACACAAAAGAACACAGTAAGGTCACTTTGGATCCACTTCTGTTGTTGTTTGAAGAGTCAAAATAGTGATTTGTCTTTACAGAACAAGGACATGATCCCAATAAAGTTAAAAGTCTCATAATATCAAACCTAAACCACTACCAAAGACCACCACACCATTCTGATCTCATCAGTATCATCTGATTTTGGAATCTAAGCAGTGTTGGGCTGGAGGAGGCACTGGAGCGAAAACCAGCAAGAAATGCCAGGGGTCTACAGACAAAGATAGGAAAGACTTCCCCTTGAAATTTGGACAGCTACTACCAGTAAGTGTCAATAATACTGGGCTGAACGAACCAGTAGTTTGACTCAATAAAAGACAGGTTTGGTGCTCCTCTGTATTATCACTGCATGAGAGTGCAGTGAGGTTATTGTGCAACAGAGCAAACCAGCATTCTGCAAGGCAATTCTAAAAAAGGGAGCAGCTCAAACAAAAAATTATAGCTTTGAAACTGGGCTTCAGATTGGAATCAAATTTGGCACAGGTGTAGCAGACAGTTGTCTCTTGTTTTGTGCCAAACCTGTGGAAATTTGGGCAAAGAGTTTTTCAGGTTATGATTTTTTAAAATGTAAAACAGTTTTACCTCCCCCCATGTAGAAACAAGTGAATTTAAATGTCCCCCAGATTTTAAACAGATCAAATACATTGGGGGGGGGGGGGAATCTTGCTTATCTAGAAAAAAAATGATTATCCTCACCTGCTTTTTTATCTGGAAGGAATCCAGGCTGCAGGTGACCCTAAAAAAAAACCTTTTAAAACAGTAAAACAGTGGTCTGTAGGCAAATAGTTAGACCCACAGCAAAAACAGCTTATGGGTTTTCAGTCGTGTCAATACATGTCTATTGTTTAAATAGTCTAAGCTTTTGATGGAAATATCCTGTGCCATCTTCATCATAGAAGGCAAGATATCAACTAAAACAAAGCCAACCTTAGTTAGACCCATAGTGGTTAGACCCATAGCTTTCTACAGAAATTGTCCTTAGAATTGGAAGCCAATCACTCACAGCCTTATTTATGTAAAATGGATTCATGCTGATCTCACTGGCAGCATTTACAAGGGATGGATGGAACCTCTTGTCAAGTATTTTATATAACTGAAGTATTATTGAAAATAACACCTATTACATTCATAACAGAGGTCATTAGGACTTACACTTAAATGGACTGTGATGCTTTAATGTTCCATAAGTGTTTCATAATTAGTGATTCCCAGTGTCATGTAGTGGATAGAGTGACAGACTAGAACTCTGGAGAACAGGGTTCAGATCCCAGCTCAGTCACAGAAACTGACTGGGGGAGCAGAACAGGTAAAAGCACTCCTTAAATATCTCACTTACCTTGAAAGCCCTATTAGGGTCACTATAAGTCGGTACATATTTGATGGCATGGAATACGTGTTTTTATGCAGAAATACAACCTGTTTAATACATGTAGAACATCTATAGATGAGTGTGGAACTGATGACAGGGAGTACAATTCTGTCTATGGTTACTTAAAAGTAAACTTCACTGCATTCATTTAAATTCACTCCCAGGAAACTGTAATTTAGCAGTTCTATGCAGATAATGCTCCTGTAGGTAACTCTCCTCTTCTGACTCAGGAAGGTTAATTAATAAGATGGGTCATCTTAATGAGGCCTATTTCCAGGTCAAGTGGTATAGGACTGTAGAATGAGGCTGCAATTCTATACATATTTACCTAAAAAAATAAAAATAAAGGAGTCATATTTCTGAGTAGACAGACACTGGACAGGATTGTGCTGTAAATGAAGACAAAAGAATGCACGGGAAGAGAGGAAAAAAGGAAGGTTTTGAAAACCAAATATGAACTCAATATTATATTAATATATTATGTTAATTAGTATGAAAACACCCAGGAATGTTTAATTAATGTGTAAACATCTAGGAAATTTAGTTGTTTCCATGCTTACTTGGAAATATGTCCTAATGTATTTATTCTTCATTGGAATTTCATTCTAACTAATTATGCAAAGGATTACAGAGATTATTATCTAAGGTTGAATGAAGAGCTATTATCATCCATTTTTAGGGACATCTTAGTACATTTAATTGTCCTTAAGCCAGTTTCTTTGCTTTTCATAATGATTTTCAATTATTCAAATTAATTGGGAATAATGAAGAAGTTTGGCATGCAGAACTGTATAGAGAAAGTTAGTGACTCACTTTAGAAAAAAATAAAACCTTTGCCCGCCCAGCCCAGAAATAACAAGACAACACACAATATATGGGTTAAACTAGGGTGACTACTTTATTGACTTATTAAAACTCGAACTTCCCCTTTTCACAAGGAGGCCTGCCGTAGTGCAAAACAGGTCTGGAACCAGCGTCAATCCTAACTGACCGGTCCAGACCTTTCCACAGCAAGTTCCTACACCTAAAGGGCGCTGTCTTACAGCTCAGCACCCTCTCGGCCATCCCCGCTGGCGTACCCAGAGGCAGCCCTCCATCCTGTCCTTGGGACCCTAAGTGCACAGCATCCCCTGTGGTCCTATGTTTTCTCCTCCTCTCAGCTAAACCTCTTTTACTGCAATTCTGAGAGGAGGGGTACCTTGCACCTGCTGGGTGTCTCCCCTGGAAATCCCATGATCCTATCCTGCTTTGCACTATCCGCCATGTCCTAGCAGATACACTTTATGCCCCGAGCCCCCCACCAGGCTGAAAATTTCAGCCATAAGGCTCCCTCACAAATCACAAAGGAACAACTCTAGCCCTAACTCAGATAAACTCACCCCATCTTCTCTATATAACTTGGGACAACTAACTCTTATGTCAGGATGCAAAATCACTGACCCCCTCCAGCCCTAATAGCCCATCCAACTTCTTGATTAACTCCTTTCTGGACCCCATTGATGCACCTGGGGTTGTATCTGGCCTTCCATACCATACAAGGTATGATCACTGACCACACTGTGCATGTTCTGGGAAAGAATGCAACAAAATTGCAGGTCCGCAATGATCTGCAGTATCAGCAACTTGCCCGCTCGCTGGGTCAAGTCATTACCACCTAGGTGGATCAACACAATGTCAGGGGGCACATCTGGAGTACCCTGGGACGCCAATTCCAAGAACCCATCCTAGAGCATGCCTCTCCGTCCCCTCCACTCCAAAGTGGGCCATGCACCAAGGCCCAGGTTTCGACCCCAACTGGTCCGTTCAGCATACTTGGCTGCCCAGACCATGTAGCTGTGGCCGAATAAACGAACTCAAACTCAGGGGAACTGCATCCCTGAACCTGTAATGATAAGAACACAAAACCAAAAATGCCAGCACCTACGATTGTGATAGAGGTTGCATGTAACCATGGTACCTGTGGGAAGACCACCGCCCCACCTTTTTAATGTCCTCCACACTACACCATAAAGCAGCCTCTTTAGATGCAGCACCTATACGAAATGAATGGGTACCAAATTGCCAACCCTGGATTCTGGCCTTCAGTAAGGCCTGAAAGGTAATCCTCCAAAATTGGTGTTTTGTGAGCAGAGACGAATCCTTATGCCTTATATGAAAACCCCTGCCATTATCACCTCTGAGCTTCACATATTCCATTGCTGCCCGAACAAGTCAAATTTTGGCAATAGAACATCTTCCCAACACCATAACCTGACCTTTTTGTAACTGCTTGGTCTTGGATCTCCTCAAGTTAATAACCACTTGCTCTTCTGAAACCCTAACAACCTTCCTCTGCAAAGAGGATAGAGATGTGTCACTCTTCCCAGTTGCAACCAGCTCGCTTATTCGGAGTGCACCAAAAAAGGCAATGAGTGTTGCTGCCCTAAAAAGACTTGCCTCAAAATGATCCTTGCACACAGATCCCTACTACTCCAAGCCTAGCTAATATATCTGGTGAGATGGGTATGCGTGTGTCCCTGGCACCTGTCTGTTCCCTGTTCCATCCCTCTAACATCTTTCTAATATGGAAATCGCCAGTGGTGTCCTAGTATCCTTGGGCTTTAGCATAGAATGCAAATGCCGACATTTTTCCTTGTATTGATCTGAGTGCCAATCCCTTCTGGTGCAAATGAACATAAGTGATCAACTGGGGCAGGTCATGCTTGCCTCAACCCTTCCACCTGCTGGAATGAAAAAAAATTCCATGCATGCCTCAGCATAACTACTGCGTGTGCCGGGGGCCACTGCCAAGCTCATGGCTTTATTGGCCTCTACCCTCCAAGGTTCCATACCTCATCCGGTAGGACATCCAGTTGAGCCCGTGCCCCTGGACCCAACGCCCTGAACCGGTTGATCTGTTGATGGGACAGTGTATCAGCCAGAGTGTTTTCAACCCCCAGGACGTGTCTAGTGCAGAACACTGTGTTGTATTGCAAGCAGCGCAATGTAAAAGCCCTAACTAGGACTATTACCCTCTGGGATCTGGACATGAGTGAATTAACAATGTGTACAGCTGCCTGTTTGTCACACCAGAACATCACTACCGTGTTGGCCCATGCCTCAGCCCATAACCATACGGCACCCACTATTAGGAAAAGCTCTAAAAATGTGAGGTTCCTTGTTATGCCTGCGGTCTGCCAACTTACAAGCCACCTTCCAACACACCAACGCCCTCTGAAGTATATGCCATACCCCAGGGATCCTGCAGCATTGATTTGCACCTGAAAGTCTTCCCCTAGCCACAGCTCGGTTCTCCAGAAGGAGATCCCATTAAACCCTTCCAAGAACCTCAACCATACTGTCAAATCCTGCCTCATGCCTGCCGTAAGCCGCTGTCTGTGATGTGGCTTATTAAGGCCCTTCATGGCATCGCAAAGCCGAAGCAGGAAGGCTATGCCAGGGGCTATCACCTTGCAGGCAAAGTTCAGGTGCCCAACCAAAACCTGCAGTTCCCTCAGCATAACCTTGGACTGTGCCAACATTGTCTGAACGCGCTGAGTTAAATCCACAAGTTTCGCCTCCGGCAATCGGCTAGACTGCTGAACAGTGTCCAGCTCAATCCCTAAAAATGTTAAAACTGGGCATGGACCTTCTGTTTTTTCCTCAGCTAATGGCACATCGAGCTCTTGAGTTAGCTCCTGAAAGGCCCTCATAAGATGCTGACATTGCTTAGTGCCCGGTTTCCCACAAAATAAAAAATCATCCGAATAATGGACCACCTGCGTTAAGCCCACTCTATGCTTCAGTGCCCATTCCAAAAAGGAACTAAAACACTCAAACGCTGAACATGACACTGAGCGCCCCGTAGCTAGCTCCTTGTCCATGTAAAACTGTCACTCAAATGCAATCCTAACAGCTCAAAATCTTCAGGGTGTACTGGAAGGAGTCTGAAGGCTGACTTGATATCACACTTTGCTAACTCCACCCCAATTCCACAAGCCCAAATCATATGCACTGCAGCGTCAAATGGCATATAGTGCACACTACAAAGCTCCTGAGAGATCCTGTCATTGACTGATTTCCCAGCCAGGAAGTACATGTGGTGAATCAATATAAATTAACCAGGCATCTTCTTTGGCACTATCCCTAGTGGGGATACCCTTAAATGCACAACCAGTGGGGCCAAAAACGGGCCCAACACCCTGCCTCCTGCCACTTCTTTATTAATCTTGGCCCTTACAATGGCTTCCTGCCATCTGACTGATGTCAGATTTCCAGTCAGAGTGGCCACCCTAACCCCTGTGGCAGGGATGCAAAATCCCAATTTAAACCCATCCAGCAAATAATTGGTTGCTGCTCTGTCGGGGTAACTTTGCAGCCATTTTTCCAGAATTGGAACCTTAATTGGACTGGGACCCTTTTGGAGCATTAGAGGACTCAGGAGGCAGTTTTCAATTGCCTCTACCCTTCTTTACTCCGGTTCCCCCGGCCTTCCTCCATGCAGCTGATGCATGGGGTCCACTACATAAAGCACATTGGTGTCAGAACTTACAGGGGCATCGGCTACAGGATCCCCGGGCATTAAATTCCCAGCACACCAAGTGCGGTTGAACTGCCTGTCCCACCAAAACACAGGAAGATCTGGGCAGTGATCTTTTCTGCACTAAGTGGCCACTGCCAAACCTCTCCCCCAAAATTGAGTGTGCTGGGGTCATAAAATGAAGCCATAGCCCATCATGCGGCACATCCCAGTGCATGCTAGGGTGCAGCGCCAAGTGCATACAGAAGCCTTCATTATAAAGAAGCCACACATGACCTGGGATATCAACATATGCCCTGTAAATTAGGTCCATGTACTGTATTAGGGAGAAAGCCCTCTCAGGCTGGGCCCTAAGAATAGTCCCTGCATAAATAAAGAAACCTGGTAACCAATTGGCCCAGCATCGGTCAGGTTTGCACTTGCACACCTTGGGGCTGTGCCAATGCACAGCCCAACTCCCTGTGAAAGCCTCCCATGCTGCTCAGGCCACACTGTAAAAACAAAACTGGTGGTTCCAGCGCAGCACTCTCTCCCCTTCACTTGTGCAGCAGGGAAGAGGACTGCGCAGGCACAGGCAGCCTTCTTAAAGGCTTGCCTTAGCCCTGCCTGACAATCCTCTCACAAGGCTCCCTGCTGCGTCTCAGCTGGACGGGTGGGCAAAGAAACACCGCCCCGGCAGCTCTGCACTGCGCCAGAGGGCCCAAACAGAATAAAGTACATTACACCAAATGGAAGCAAGCTAAAAATGGCGTTTAAAAAATGAACAGAGAAAGGAAGAGCAAGAGTCTACGTAGAAAAGAAAGGTAAGAGAAGAAAATAATTGAATTTCAAAAGTAACTCACAGGTAACAATAAAAAAACCAACCGTTTAAATTAATTAATTATAACACAATATGGTCCCATACACATACATTGAGAAATAAGTTCTACAGACTCAAATCCAATTGATTAGTTACACCAGCATAAGTGCAGTGGCATAAATTGCAACTACAAATTGTTGTGAGTTAACAAGTTGCCACATGTATCCCTTGTTGTACACCAGCCTTTGTTACTGCTGTGTTATTCAGTATAAGAACATAAGAACATAAGAAGAGCCCTGCTGGATCAGGCCAAGGGCCCATCTAGTCCAGCTTCATGTATCTCACAGTGGCCCCACCAGATGCCTCTGGGAGCACACGAGACAACTAGATGCCTGTCTCCTGATACCACTTCCCTGCATCTGGCATTTTGTAGAAGTGACCACAGAAGCATTCACTATTGTAGTTTATGCCATTGCACTTGTACCAGTGTAACTAACCATTAAACTTCAGGTACTGAGTTTATTGTGGTTGATTCACAGTTAAATAGATATAGGACTAAAGCCTTTGGATTTTTTTTTGTTTTGGTTTTTTTAAAAGAATGAAAGAAAATGAGGCACCAGATTCAGACAAATCCTAACTTCTGAACCAAACTTATTTGTATGAGATCTGGATTGGTGTGGAATGGCAAAATTTAGTTCTGGGGCTCAAATAGAATCAATAGCTTTTGCCTGGGGCTCAAATAGAATCATATGCAGCACACTTTGACACACCCTTTTTTATTCTTATTTATCTTTGAAAAAAGGAAATATAACGGTGCTAAGTAGCCATACCCCTGAAGCTATGTATCTGAAATCTGACAAGTTTATTCTCCTTTTCAAGATCTAGCATGTCTCCAAATCCCATGTATATAATCACACAACAGAAAGGTTAGGAAGCCATTTTGGTTTTCCAGTGCATGTCCTTGGGGTGCTCCCATCTGGTCTTTGCACCATCTGCTTAATGTGAATTCCAGCTCAATCCTTTGGTGAGTTTGACTTTCCAAGGGAGGAAGCAAAGCTCCAAACTGAGGAATCTGATCCTGGATATCCACTCACTGTCCTGAGGGAAAGATCTGTGCCATCTTCAAAGTTAGACCTTCAATGTCAGACAACGTGAAAGTGGTAGAATCCGGCACATTGGGATCGCCTGGATCTGAAGGATCCAAAGCCCTTCCGGTCTCCAACCACACTCCCAAAAGAGGGACAGATGATACCATTCTAGGTGTAACTATAATGGGGAGAGAAACAGTTGGAATGAGAAAGTGGAAGAAGGGCAATCAATGGGATTCTTTCTTGCAAAGGTTGAAAAGGTCGCTTTTCTGAATTACAGCTTCAAAATCCCATAGCATGCATGGCAGCAACAATGACTCCTGAGAGTTCAAAGTCTAAGAGCTATAGTCTAAAAATGTAACATGTGGACATATCATGTAGTTTGACTTCAGAGTGTTCCAATTTAGAGAGTAAGACTAACCTTTTTTAAAAATATAATGTAGATAGAAGATACACTATTTTTAAAAGTTTTGGCAGGGGTGGAGGTGGGAAACTTCCTAAAAAGTTTTTAATTTGCACAAGATTTACAAAAGGTTACACTAAAAGGCAAAGCTTTAATGAAAAACCAAGAAAGAAAATTAGAAGTAATAAAAAAGTTTAATGAAAAACTGAGAAAAAAGGGAAGCAATAAGCAAAGAGAAAAATATAAATGTTATAAAAATATGTGAACATACTGAAATAAAAAAAATGTGCATATGTGTGAGTGCATGTAGACACCTAGATAGATAAGGAGATAAAGAAATAGATAGATACAATATTCCGTCTAAATTAATACATATTAATAAAACTTGACAAGTACTATTGGAAACCAAATGAATATCACTTTAAAACTCTTTGGGGAAAACGAAGAATATAATTTCACAAAATAAATAAATACGGCAGGGAATAGTATTGTTCTTAGTGGTGATATGCAAGGACTTTGACTAAATGAAATAATGAAAAATAAAAATATGGTAACAGTTGAATATGAAATTATATGAAACAAAAAGGGCATCCATTATGAAAGTACTATGACAACATCCAGAATCTTGTTCACCTTTGCATAAGATTTGCATAATTTTTCATAGCCAATTGACAAGGCGCACGTCAGTGGTGCAATTGGGCATGTGACCGGACACGTGTCCAAGACCCAGCATGTTGTCAATTAGCCACAATTAGCAACAGCAGGTTACCCCAACTTCACACAAACACCAATAGGATTCTGGCCATAATTTTTCACAGCAGCTTACTTGAACTGACTTCCTTTATGAAAAGCAGCTAAAAGTCCCATCCCGAACCACAGTGCTAATGACTGGAAGCTTTTTGCTTCTGCACCAGCCTCCAGTAGTGGAAAGAAATGAAATCAGTGGATGAAACGGGGGCCTCTTCAAGAATTCTAATGTTCATGGACAGAAAGAAAGCTGTCAGTAAGTGTTCCACTATTTGATGTAGCAGGTGGAAAACGGCAATAATAGGTATTCCATGGACAGAGATGAGGTAGAACCATCAGCTGAAATAGTTATAGCTACATTTTCCTCCCCCATTGATGTCACTGGGATAGAGATTTGAAGAAGAATACTGGACTAAAAAGCCCAACAAAACAGCTCCCCCATTTCAACCTGTCTGGAGTGAAATGGAGAAGTAAATTGTTCTTACTCCATTTAGAATTATTCTACCCACCTGTCTAGTCTGACTGGCATGTGCTGTGTACACTATTTAAAATACTTCTGGTTACTCTTCCTTTTTTTTTTTTCTTTTTTTTTTTTTGCCTCCTTAACATAAAGGTTTCCAAGGTTTCGAGAAAATGCAATCATTGAGTCTTTGGAGCATTATGGAGACTGTTAATTTCATAAAGTTGTAGTCCATCTAGATTTTCCATATGTTAGAGATAAGTTTTTCTCTGGAATTCTGCTATTATCTCTGTGGATTAAGCTGGACAACAAGAGAAAGGCATATTTCATTCCCCATTCTTCCTCCACAGCACATACCTATCAATCAGACTTACTTTCAACATATGTCTTACTAATCAGACTTGCAAATTGTGTCCTTATCCTCCAACAACAAATCAGAAAAGAAGACAACTGGATACAGAGTGAGGAAATTGGTGTACCTTGAAAAATAGATGCCATTCATAAATAATGTAAGCACTCAGGCTTGGATTAACCATTGAGCAAAATAAGCACATGCTTAGGGCACCAACAAGGGAAGGGGGCACCACAGAGTTTTTTTCAGTGCTTAGTTTTCCATTAATCATGGTGCAAATGGTGAACCATCCTTAACAAACCACATCCATCCATCCCTCACTCTCAGCTCACTCTCTCCTTCCCTCAAGACCACCAAGAAAACCACCTCTCTACCTAAAGTAACTGAGTATGAACAAGCAAAAATTAAAAAGTATAAAGACTTGCCTAGTGAAAAAACTCATGTTTTGAGTGAAATGATCGATTATCATTTTCATCACTTGATGTTTTTTACTTCTGTATTCTGGGAGGTTAGGTGGGGATAAGGATTTTAAAAAAGCTGCTGGTTGTTTAGACCCATGGACTCTGCACTACATGTACATGCCAAAGAAATAACAGCCACTGGCAAAACATACCAAAAGGGGGTTTAAGCTGTTCTTTGAGCTTTTCAGTTTACAGATTCTGACAAAACCTGCCTCCTTTAATGAAAGCGTAACAGCACAAGATTTGGCTGGAAACTGGTAATTTGATTGTATGTACGACAAGGCTGTATATTGTCTCCCTGCTTCTTTAACTTATATGCAGAATACATCATGCGAAAGGCTGGACTGGATGAATCCCAAGCCGGAAGAAATATCAACAACCTCAGATATGCAGATGATACCACTCTGATGGCAGAAAGTGAGGAGCAATTAAAGAACCTCTTAATGAGGGTGAAAGAGGAGAGCGCAAAAGATGATCTGAAGCTCAACATCAAAAAAACTAAGATCATGGCCACTGGTCCCATCACCTCCTGGCAAATAGAAGAAGATATGGAGGCAGTGACAGATTGTACTTTCCTGGGCTCCATGATCACTGCAGATGGTAACAGCAGCCACGAAATTAAAAGATACCTGCTTCTTGGGAGGAAAGTAATGACAAACCTAGACAGCATCTTAAAAAGCAGAGACCTCACCTTGCCGACAAAGGTCCGCATAGTCAAAGCTATGGTTTTTCCAGTAGCGATGTATGGAACTGAGAGCTGGACCATAAAAAAGGCTGACTGCCGAAGAATTGATGCTTTTGAATTGTGGTGCTGGAAGAGACTCTTGAGAGTCCCCTGGACTGCAAGGAGAACAAACCTATCCATTTTGAAGGAAATCAACCCTGAGTGCTCACTGGAAGGACAGATCCTGAAGCTGAGGCTCCAATACTTTGGCCATCTCATGAGAAGAGAAGACTCCCTGGAAAAGACCCTGATGTTGGGAAAGTGTGAAGGCAAGAGGAGAAGGGGACAACAGAGGACGAGATGGTTGGACAGTGTCACCGAAGCTACCAACATGAATTTGACCCAACTCCGGGAGGCAGTGGAAGACAGAAGGGCCTGTTGTGCTCTGGTCCATGGGGTCACGAAGAGTCGGACACGACTTAACGACTAAACAACAACAATGATTTTGTATACGATGTGTGATCCTTTTTTGCCACATGCTATACAATTAAATCAGCGTGATTTCATGCTTGTAATGTGTCTGTTACTGTATATGGTTTTTTAAGCCATGGGACCCACAGAGCATTATATCTGTAGGGGATACCATAATCTCTTCAGTGTTTAGGGCCTCGAAAGGTATTAATCCTGCCCTGTAAGTACTAGTTCTAAATATGTGTTAAGTCTATCATTTAGTTTTACCTTTGGATCAGTGGCCTTTAAAGCATACCCTGTGTTCAAGAAATCAGAATTACAAGGCCATGGAGACAGATGTTTTTGACAGGTTCTCCTGAACTCAGGAGCTTTTTCTTCATCAACCTACCCATCTTCCAGCTGTGTGTGGGAAGGTTACTTATACCCCTGAATATGCCATAGATAGTGCAGATCACCCAAAATTACTCTTGTCCCACCCTTATTACTTTCCTATTTAACAATTTACTTGTTTCCCTCAGTGTGTTGCCACCTTCAGCCTGCAAATCCCTCCTGAATGACTACAGGAGACAGGCCTTTGAGAACACCACTGACCTTTGAAGCAACCATTGTGCGTCCACATTGTCTGCCTGCCATGCATACACATGACTTTGTAATTATTATTCACAAGTTTGCCCCCCATGGCATCACAAGGGGCTGCCTCCAGATCTTAGATTTTGGTCTTGGAATCTCAGGCAACAGGGAGCTGCTGAGATGCTATCCTGAAGCATCACACCAGGACTAATTGACACTCTCAGAAGGCATATTTAATTCCAGATATATATTCAAATTTAATTTAAATACATTCCAATAAAACACCATATGGATATTTTGCCCTAAAACTGATTCCTAGTCCAAATTAGAGCAAACCCAGTGAATCAATTTTTCAACTGGCAAATCAACACTTATATAAATCCCTCTAATTCCATGAGTCTACTTGGGGCTGCCAGTAGTGTTCAGGGCCCATTGGTCTCCTAATTCTTTTTTCATCTTTTTTATGTGATATATTATGATTTTATTAATTCACAATAGCATTGCATACCTGCTGGGCATTTCAGGTAATGGGCCATTGAAATGCAGTACTAAATGTATGCCAGTGCTGTCCCCACCCTGCTCCCTAACCTTTTGGAAACTTGGCTCATTTTTCTCTGGCTCCATTACGTAAGGCCTTGTGATTGCATTGCCATGCTGTCTGTTCTCTGCCTCACCAATAAATAAATAAATGAATAAATAAATAAATAATCCAGAAATATATCAGACCTCTTCATCAGCCAAGAGAAATGAGAAGTTATTGTGTTGCCATGTGTATTTCTATCTCTTGGCTTCAAGAAAAGGATGTCATAGCATTAAGATACCTTCTGCACTGGCAATGGTAATTCCCTTCCCAAATACTGAATTTGGATGGTATATCGGAAGCTTGGTTCAGGTTATTTAACAACATATTGAAAATCTTGCCATCTAGCAATGAATTCAAAGAAAGGTGGGATCAGTGACAGATGCTCTCTGTATGTCTGCCTTGAGCACCAGAAAGAAAGAAGACAATTAGTCAAATGTCACCACAATCCCAGGGTCTCTCTAGCTTCTACATCCATCCAGCACCTAACAAAAGAGGATTAAATGGAAAACAAAGTGCCAGCATTTTTCAAATGAGGCTGAAATCTGCTCGCCAGATGATCCTTTGCTTCACTCCCAGTTCTTGCCTCTCTTGAACATCAATAGCTGGTTTGTTTCTGGCATGCTGTTCTGGAGTCTCATGAGATAACATAGCATACTAAATTGGGTCCTTCAGCCAAAAAGAACCATGAAGTCTCACATTGTGAATTTGTTAGTTGGGATGTCCAACTAACTTCACCATATGACTGGGCAAAGTCCAGAACTGAAGCCTAATTTAAAAATGCAGTGGGGAGTCAAAACTTTAGAACTTCCTGTCAATACATAACAGATTAATTTAGTGTCATGATAAATATGTATAATGTATAATCTCTTCAGTATGTTTTCTTTTTCAAGTTTTAATTAGACAAGTTGTATTTAATTATTTCTTCTCTTCTGTTTTTGTTGTTGTTGTTATGAGCTGTCAAATTGCCTCCGACTTATGATGACCCTATGAATAAGAGATCTTCAACATGTCATGTACTCTACAGCCCCGCTCAGCTCTTGGAAATTAAAGCCTGTGGTTCCTTTAAGGAGTTAATCTATCTTGCATTATATAACAAAAACATAAATGACAAATAGAATCACAACTCAAATATACAGTGTAACCCACCACCATCGGGAATATAAATTTTTATATATATAAAAAATGTATATATATTCTCATTGATATGTTTCATCTTAATTTATATCACGTGCCAAAAATATAATGATTCTTGTGTTGGGGTATAACCTTCATGTTCTGTAAATATGTAATGGGGGTTCCAAATCCCATTAAAATTATTTTCCATCAATAATCCTTTTCTAACTTTCAGTTCACAAGTTAATTTATTGTTAATAGCTAGAACTGTTGTACATCACAAGCTGAACATGAGCCAACAGTGAAATGTAGCTGCAAAAAAAGAAAATACTATTGTAGACTGCATTAACAGAAGTACAAAGCTAAGCGAAGCATGCTGCTTATATACTGCCCCATAGCGCTTCAAGCATTCTCTGGGAGGTTTACAAGTTAATTATTCAGGCTACACATTGTCCCCCCCCCCCCCCCCCAGCGAGCTGGGTACTCATTTTACCGACCTTGGAAGGATAGAAAGCTGCGTCAACCTTGAGCCGGCTACCTGGGATTGAACCCCGGGTTGTGAGCCCAGTTTTGGCTGCAGTACAGCAGTTTAACCACTGCATCACGAGGCTCTGGTACAGTCTCCAAATCTGATGAAGTACTAGTTTCCCTCTATTTGGCACTTGTTAGGCCTCATCTAGGATAATGTCTCCAGTTTTGGATACCACACTTTAAGAAAGATACCAACAAACTGAAGCAAGTTCATAGCAGGGCAACAAGGATGATCAGGGAGCTGGAAACCAAGCTCTGCGAGGAAAGACTGAAAGAACTTGACTGTTTAGCCTTGAGAAAAGAAGAGCGTGGGGGGAGAGATATGATAGCACTTTTCAAATACCTGAAAGGAAGTCATACAGAATAAGTGTTTCATTATCTCAGAGTGCAGAACACAAAACAATGGGCTCAAGCTACAGGAGCCAGGTTTAGGCTGAATATCAGGAAAAACTTCATAACTGTTAGAGTAGTATGACAATGGAACCAGTTACATTGGGAGATGTTGAGCACTCCAATGCTGGGGCCATTCAAGAGACAATTGGACAACCATCTGTCAGATCTGCTTTGATTTGGATTCCTGCATTGACGCAGGAGGTTGGACTTGATGGCTTTATAGGTCCCTTAAAACTCCATTATTCTATGATTCCATGATTCTATACAACAACCTTAGATCCTGACACAATGTTGTAACTTTCTCCCAATTATACTTGCCCCTTTCCAATGTGGTTCCTTCAAGATGGCAGAAAGAATAAAATCAAGTTTAGCTCCTACAGAGAACACAATATCACAGAAGGCTTCACAGATCACATACCTGGAAATAGGACGGACATTTCAGCTTTTGAATTTTTGGGGATTTGGATATGACTCCTTTGTGCCATATGTTCAGGGTTGATTATTCAAGTTGCCATTCCCCAAAGCATTTAAGTTTTAAGGGCAATGATCAGAGATGGAAACATTAATACAAAATGGTGAATAGTTTTATTACCTTTTAGCTCAAACTAGGAACTTTCCTCATCTCCCGTAACAAAGCATTTGTAAATCTGCTTTGTTTTGTGACTGGTCTTCATGAAAAAAGTGCACTCCTCATTTGCAAGTTTATTTTCTCAGACATGGAAATCTGCCTCTGTCATGTCTTTCGATAGAGATGACACCATTAGGGGTATGAGAATACCATCCACTTTGATTTGGTCCAACCTTCTTGTCTTATAAATTGCAACTGATTTGAGTTGTTGCCCAGCTACCAGCCAGTCCTGAAAAAAAAGCTGCTGCTCTGGATTTTTAATCTCTGAAACACTGAACAAAATCCAGTCCTTTGTAGAACTCTGATTTGATTGAAGCCATGCTTCAGAATTCCTTGCTTCTTTTTGGAATGTCCTGCAAATGGACCAGTACCCTTGCTTTGCTTTATTTTCTGAATATGAAGCACAGCCCTAGATTCAGTTAAGGTTCAGCTGGAGAGGAATGAAGTTTTAACAGTTACATTGATGTTAAGTCACTATTTGAGTCAGATTACTATAACCTTACTAGAAAGAAATAGAAAAATCCTATGCCAAAGACTCGAGTTCTGGCACATGTGGATGAGCTACATTGATGCAACAACTACCCGTTCTGATGTTTCATAGGATGAAATTAATAACAGTGGGACTCAGACTAGGACACTCTCCTCAACATGTTGGTCTCACTGAATGAATGAATAGGTAAGACCTTTGATGGGACTTATTTTTGAGAGGACATGCATAGGACTGGGGACAGCCCTGTAGCAGAACAACATATGTTTCTTTTCTCTTTTTTGTCTTTAATTCTAGAACACAGAGAAAAGATCATTTTCTGCTGCAATTCATACAGACCTTAGTGTGGGATCGAAAACATTCTGTCTTATTCCTTTCTGGGTTAAAAACAACAACACATACTCTCTCACACACATGCAAACAGACATACACCTACTTGACCACTAAATGAAAACCTTGATGAACATCTCTGAAGTCTACAACTTCCAAACTAGATAATTAAATATCCCAAACGCAGGTCAACAGTTGTTCTTGGTGGTAATCTGTGCACACTTAGAGATTCCTTCACATATTCCAGAACTGAGGGTGTGACCAGACAGAGTGGTTGTTCCACACTGATTCATACTGCCTAACTGCAGATCATATTTTACTTTATTTTATTTTATTTAAAATATTTTTACCCTGCCTTTCTCCTTAAAAGGACCCAAGGTGGATTAATTCATATGTTCCTGTCTCTTTTAGTCTGGGATACTGTATTTCAACTATTCACACAGTGGGTGATACTAGCAGCAGTTCTCCTCTAGCTCCCAGTTACCTGTCATCCTTTTCTGCCATTACCACCACCTTTCCCCCTGCCCTTCACACTCCCTTTCCTATCTTGTTTTCACCCTCTACTGCATGGCCTCGTACACGTCAATTAAAACTGTAGGCTTTGAAGACATGGATTTAACCCCCCCCCCCCCCATTCTTGTCAATGTATTGCATGCTGCTGTCGCAGATAGCTGTTGATTCAATGTCCTTATAAAATTACTGAAGTAGTTTAGCAGTATGTGGGAAACTTCTGCTTAAAGGTTGTAGCTGCATTCTGTTCCAGTGATGTGCAAACACTCCTGGCAGGATGCAGCAGCTGCCAGCAGGCAGGGTAGCCCCTTATTCTGCCCTTTCGCTTAGAGGTAGAGCATAAGATCAAAGGGTTATTTTAGCCAATCCTAGTTATGATTAGGTAACTAGTATCCTATCTGTTTCTCTCATAACATACTATGTAATCATGCTAAGTCAATAAAAAGAGCTCTCAGGGCGTTGCCAGTTGGCTCCGCTGGCTCAGACTTTCGCTGTCGACTCCTTTGTTCTCTCTCTAAGGCAATTAGCCTTCCTTTGTTCCGTGATCACCCACAGCAATACATCAATACAATGCAGAATTTGAACCAAGGCAAACATTCCACTTAAAACCACAGTATTCTGAGATATAGATTTACCAAAAACTGTTGCTATCCGTGTATTTCATGCTTCTGCAGCATACAGCTTTTGTCGTTTGGGAAAAAAAGATCTAGGGCTGGAGCAGTTCAACACTGTAGCAGCATAGTGGAGAACTTTTCAACCTACAAAGGGCACAATCATAATTTAAAACTATAAGACACGTTTTTCCCAAATTGTTTGTTGTAGATATATTGCATATTTCCACTGTATAAAGGATTTCATTCAAAACCATTAAAAAAACTTACATACTAAAATAATGCTGAAATGTTGGTTTAAACTGTGAACTTGAGTGGTGCTAGAATAACTGTAGAATCTTTAAAAAAAATGTTGGGGGAAGTTTTTTTAGTGCCAGTTAAAGCAAAGGGAGGGATGAGACAAAAGTGTCCATTCACAAACCACATTTCATTTTATGTGTCTTCATCTGTATTCTCAAGACATGTTCTGCAAAATCATTTGCACAATAAAATTCCAAGGCCAAAAAAAGAAGGAGGGGGGAGACACAGCAACAACAACAACAAGGAGCAGCGGGGATTGAAGAAAATCTACCAGATCAACAAAAGGTTCACCCACTTGGAAGTGGCAGTAATGTCATCTGATTGCCAGGGGGAAAAATCAAAATGGTCAGTGAGGAATATGGGACAAACAGGTCTGCCTAATGGTGCCCTGAGTCTCAGGACTTCATGATGAGCATCCTAGGGCAGCGATGTATGCTACTGAAACTAATATTGAGGGAAAACCTCAAGGAAATCCTCTCTCCATAAAAGTAGCACTTTGATCATTCAACTTGACCCTTCATGGAACTCCTAAAGTGTTACCCAAAAAAAAAAAAAAAAAAAGCAACATGAATCAAGTAAGCTGCATTTTAAAACAAAATTAACTGTATTTTCTTTTATTTGTGAAATTCTAGTAGCTACCACTAATGCCACTAAATCTATCATGTTTATACTACCTTATAGTAATGACAAGCACTTTGAACCCCATCCAGGAATCACCACACAGTGCCAGTGGTAGCAATGGTACAATCCATTTCCATATAGCTGATTTATAACTTGGTAACTTAGCAGTAGAATTTTCATTCACCAAAGTTCCTGGGAATTTACATTTCTCTTTCACCTGCTTAAATGAAGTTAGATATTTCTGAAGCTTGATATTCATACATCTGGTTAACATTTGTCCTCCAGAGCGTAATCCATTGATTCTGGTGGACCTATATTTGAAAATACATTTGATCTGCTGAGAAAATGAGTCAATAATCCTGTTTGTTTGCTTTTAAAAAAACAACTCTTAGATTTTCTCTCAAGAAAAGTGGCTTCCTTGTCAAGATAGAAAAGCCTCCATAGTAAATGAATTTTCTCAGTCATGCAAGTAAACCTAGTTTTAAAAGGTTATGTTTCATTTTTTTTTTAAAAAAACCGTTTGTGTTTGATATACTGCTGCATGTATATCAGCCTAAAAGATACACTGCCTAAATAAATCTGGGAACCTGATGAAAGAAATTTTGAACACCAAAACGGCTGGTGTGGAAAGGACTAAGTGCTGCCCCCAACCCATTAGAACATAAGAAGAGCCCTGCTGGATCAGGCCAAGGGCCCATCTAGTCCAGCTTCCTGTATCTCTCAGTAGCCCCACCAGATGCCTCTGGGAGTACATGAGACAACTAGATACCTGTCTCCTGACACTCCTCCCCTGCATCTGGCATTTTGAGGTACCTTCCTTTTAAGCCTGGAGATTGTACATCCCCATCATGGCTTGTAACCTGCGATGGACATTTCCTCCAGAAATCTGTCCAATCCCCTTTTAAAGGCATCTAGGCCAGATGCCATCACCACATCCTGTGGCAAGGGGTTCCACAGACTAACAATACGCTGGGTCAAGAAATATTTTCTTTTGTCTGTTCTCACTCTCCCAACACTCAATTTGAGTGGATGTCCCCTGGTTCTGGTATTGCGTGAGAGGGAAAAGAGCTTCCCTCTATCCACTTTATCCATCTCCTATATAATTTTATGTGTCTCAACCATGTCCCCCCTCAGGCACCTTTTCTCTAGACCGAAGAGCCCCAAACTCTGTATCCTTTCCTCATAAGGGAGGTACCCCAGCACAGTCATCATTTTAGTCACTCTCTTCTGCAACTTTTCCAGTTCCAATATGTCTTTTTTGAGGTGCGGCAGTGTTCTACTAAATGGAATTCATATGAGAGATGTCATTTACCATTTCCAGAAATATTTACTGGAGTCTGACTACCTAAGGTCTGTGGGAGGAAAACTGAGGAGCCTGGGTTTAATGGACTTGCCTGTTTGCTTATAATAAGTAGGATCAAATATAGTTTACTGATGTTATATTTTCCACTTACTTTTGAACACTATGTTTGAAAGATGTTTTAAAGCATTTTAGATGCATTTTCTCATGATTTTTTTTCACATTTTGTACCATTTTCTTATCAATCCTAAGGGCTTTTTTTTAGTTTAAAAAAAGAACAGAATGGAATAAAATGGAACAAGCAGCACAACAAGTAACAGAATAAAAGTGTGATCCCGCAGGGAAATAGATTCCATTTTGGACCACTGTGGAACGGTTTGGTGTGATAGATTTCCTGGTGATCACATGAAATATGGGGAATTATGCTCCAGCCTGACCCTAAACTGTGCCAAAGGTGCACATTTTGGTCCAGCTGTAGGGCTACTCCTTTGGAGGGCGAGGCTGGAACAATTTCTCGATAGATGGAAGGGTTGCTTTAAAGGCATTCACTCAAAGAAAAATGGGTAGGGTCAGGTACACATCTTTCCAACCATCTGATCACACCCTAAGTTACCTTATCAACACTGTACCAAGTACCAATAATATGTTGCTTTTCAGACTATGCCATGAATAACAGCACTTAATTATCTTTTAAAAGGAACATTCTAAGTTCCTTAGAACTGCTGTCAGCCCAGAGGAACCCCCTACCCCCAAGCAAGTGGAACCCACTGGACCATAAAACCCACCCAATGTCCTTGGGCCAATCATTTTCTGATCTTCCTTACAGGATTGTGCTGAGGATGACCTGAAGAACACAGTGGAGTGTGCTGAACTCAGTTCACTTGAAAAAAGTGAGGTATATATGTAACTAATAGAAAATAATTAATTTGCATTGAGTCAATATCACATCAAAATCCAGTAAATGGATTTTGCTTTGTCATGTATATAAGGAGATGGGCACAGAGAAATTTGGTGGAACGGGTGAGGTAGAGAGACTACTCCTTTACTACTAGGAATGTAGTAAATAATGCAGACCGGAGCACCTAAATCTCAATACTGCATAGGCAACCTCCCTATCAAGTCATAACTTACACTAAGAAGCCTGCCAAGATAATAAACTCTGGCAGTACAATCTGAGTTGTTTATGTGTGACTGATCAGCTTCAGGAGTGAATTATTTATAACGTTTGATTCACTTGGTGACCAAACATCACCCATGATTCTGACAAAATGAGAAAACTTTGTCAGTGTTTGCTTAGGAGAAAGAATATTGGTCTAAGCAAAACAGAGTACTGTCTCTCAATCTTTTTTAAAAAAACTCTAGGCTTGCACTTCCTCCCTAAAGGAAATGTGTAGGCCCAAGAAAAAATATTTACCACACAATCCTATTCTTGATTATCCAGGTGTGTCGGGCTACAATCCATGCATGTTTATAGACAACTGAATATGCTAGGATGTGCTTCTGAGTAAGCGAGCACAGACTTTTGTCTTTTCAAATACATATAAATCAAATACATGTAAATCAAAGCAAATTCAATGGAAAATACTCCTAGATGTGGAATATAGGATTGCAGATATTGTTGTTTTGTTGTTGTTGTTCTTGTTGTTATGTACCATCTAGTTGCTTCTGACTCATGGAGCCTCTATGAATGAGAGATCTCCAAAATGTCCTCTCTTCAACAGTCCTGCTCAGCTCTTGTAAACTCAAGCCTGTAGTTCTTTTAGAGAGTCAAAACATCTCAAGAGGTCTTCCTCTTTTCCTGCTGTCTTCCACCTTTCCCAGCATTATTGTCTTTTCCAGAGAATCCTGCCTTTTCATGGTGTATCCAAAGTAGGACAGCCTCAGTTTCAACATGTTTGCCTCCACAACTAGTTTAGGCTTGATTTGATCCACTTGTTTGTCTTTCTGGCAGTCCGCAAGACTCTCCTCGAGCATCACATTTCAAGTGAATCATTTTTTTCCCTAACAGCTTTCTTTAGTGTCCAGCTTTCACCCCCGTACATGGTGATTGGAAAGATGAGAGTATGGATAATATTGGTCTTGGTCTCCACCGACTCATCCTTACACTTGATTATCTTTTTTAGTTCCTTCATTTCTTTCCTTCTAAGTCTCAGTTTCTTTTTGTTGCAAACAGACTACCAGGTAAAGAAGGGGATTCTTGTCAATTCTGGCATGCAAAATTCTGAATTTCTTCTTGGCTTGGACCCCCTGTATCATAGCCAGGCTGCTGTCAGCCCAGAGGAACCCCCTACCCCCAAGCAAGTGGAAGCAGGATGGGGTGAGGCAACACCAAAAGCCATGCAGTGCAGTAAAACTTTGGCTGATGGCTGAAGTTAAGCAGCAGAAACCCAAATTGAACCTGAAGTTACTTAAGAAGAAGAAGAAGAAGAAGCAAGTTCATGAATAATGGTGATTAAGGGACCCTTTTTTTCCCTGCTGAAGACTGCCTTCCTTCATGTGATGACACAAATTGTTAGGAGATAAAAGAAAAAAGAAAAAGAAAAAGAAAAAAAAGAAAAAAGAGGAGATGTCATCCATAGTGGCTCCAGAACCTAATGTAGATGAGACAACTCCCCCTTCTCTCACACACAGACACAATACTTCCTTCTCTTCCTTCTTCCTACATATCAGGCTGTCATGGTGGGACAGATTATTTGTAATTGAGAGAAAGGTATGATTCTCCATATCTGAAAGGCCATAGGTTCCCCATTCTGCTACAGAAAAAAAGTATTTTGTACCTGCCTGTCATGTTCCTGTTAAATATGAAAGTCAGCCCTAATTCAGCATCATAAGCATGGTTGAATACCAGAGATATTCACACATAGACTTTGTACAGCTCAGAGCCTTTGCCTGGATGGGCCAATCTCTTAGTTTCTCTCATATTTAATTGTCAACATCCCATGCTATTTTTCTGTTTTATGAAGAAATATGTCAATTTCTTTTATGACTGTTTGTCACAAGAAGGGAGTCGTCTCCTTAGTAGTCCTGTCACAACCTATAGTCCCCGTAGTTATCTCTACTAGCTGTGATCTCATCTTCTGGAAAAGAAGAACTTGTAGTAACAGCTCATACATTATATTTAAGATGTACGTAGACACCTCCTGTCTGAGACATTTGATATTTTCATCAAATGCCACCTAGACATGCATTGTTACTGTTTGGATTATCATTTTACTTTGAAACTTGGTTGTCTATTGACATATCAGCCTGCAACTGCTCTTTTGATTTATCACCTTCTTGTGTTTTTTTTTCAAAGCCAAAGAATGACTAAGATTTTCATCTCTAAGACCCACCCACCCCACTTAGTTTGCATTCATTTTGTATAGATCCATTGTTCATACTAGGTAACGGTGAGGTGAAAAGCAGAATATATGTGAAAATATGTCAGTATCTTAAAATTTCACAAAGAGTAGGCTGCGGCTTAATCCCAACAGTTTCAACAAAGTTTAAAATATTTCACAAAGGTCAGAGAGAAGCTCAGGTGGAGACTGTAGACTCTTTCCATGGAAAATAGTGTTTGTTCATGTTTGTTTGGGGGGGGGGACATGTTCAGACTGAATTCAAAACTATGGAGGGAGCATGCTTGCTAAAACTGCTAGGAGCACAAAAGGTCCTAGGAATCAAATTTAAAGACTGATGTGTTGCCTATTTGTTAAGGGTCTTGCAATAAACATGGGTCTAGTTGAAACAAGTCCTTCACCCCTGAGCAGTTTCCATTACCCTTATTGCTCCCCATTTCATGTAAGGCTGCTCCTGGAGCTTCTTGTCACAGCTCATTCTGCTCACACAGGCCTTTTTCCTTTCATTCTTTCTTAGCTGGTAGTTAAAGAGTTAGAAAAAGAAGAAAGAGATAAAATCATACTTTTTAAAAAGTCTACTTCTGTACTGTACTAATCTAGTCCGTAGGTTTCTAGTCACAAGATACACACTCTTAAACTGTTCCTTTATGGTAGGTAGACATTGTATCTTTGACAAACCTATAAGGGGAGTACACCCCTTCTGGACATGAATAAGATGTTCTGGTGGCCCACTACCACCTCTGTGCCCGACCACCATTCTTCTCTAGCAATGTCCACTTGACATTTGTTAGCGAAAGTTCTCCACACATTTTTTCTTGTTATGTGCTGCCACATTGCTTCGGACTTATGACAATCCTATGAATGAGCAGTCTCCAGAATGTCCTCTCCTCAACAGTCCTCCTCAGGTCTTGTAAACCCTAGCCTGTGGTTCCTTTAGAGAGTCAATCCAGCTTGTATTTGGTCTCCCTCTTTTCCTGTTGCCTTCCACCTTTCCCAGCATTATTGTATTTTCCAGAGATTCCTGCCTTCTCATGATGTGTTCAAAGCAGAACAGCCTCAGCTTCAGAGATAGTTCAGGCTTGACTTCATCTAGAACCCACTTGTCTGTCTTTCTGGCAGTCCGGGATATCTGCAAAGCTGCCCTCAAGCACCACATTTCAAACAAATCAATTTTTTTCCTGTCAGCTTTCTTAACTGTCAAGCTTTCACACCCATACATGGTGACAAGAAATAAAAGAGTGTGGCTGATCTTGGTCTTAGTTTCCAGTGACATAACCTTACACTTTATTACCCTTTTTGGTTTCTTCATTGCTGCCCTTCCTAATCTCAGTCTTCTTCTGATTTCTTGGCTGCAGTCTCCATTAGGATTGATGACTGAACCAAGGTATACCTCTCTACATATGGAGAACTTATTTCAAAAATATCAAAGGAGCATTTTTCATGGGCGTGTGGTGGCCATGTATGTAAATAGCAGGGGGTGAAGCTACCATGGGCCAGATCATATCTGTTACCCATGATTCAATATAGGCAATGGAGGCATGTATCCCTCTTTCTGTGTGAGTTTCCTTGATCTTCACATCATCTACACACCTCATTTGGAGCACTAGCATCACTGTGAAACCAGACAACTTTTGTGATTGCCCCCTGCATACACCAACACAACAAGATGGAATCAGACAATGTGTGTATGTTTTTGGTTTCTCGGGCTTGAACCTGTGCCCCAAGTAAAATCTTAAAAGAAGGCTATGAATTGGATTTTAAGGGCGTGATTGAAATCTAGGTCTGCGTTTTGCCTCTTTCCAACCACTTCCTTTTCCTTTTGTGTTGTGTCTTTCCCATTGCAAGGGCCAGTCCTATTATTAATCTCTAGAAGCCTCCATGGAAGCATTTTCTGGCTGAAAAGTAAAATAAATAAATAAATAAATAATGTGATAGCATTTATCTCCATGGGAACCGCATGAGATTCATAAAAGCTAACAACAGCAGCTGCAGTTATTATGCAGGAGATGAAGGCAGTTTTTACCATGTCTGGTGCATTTTCACAAGTGGCGATTGCTTTTATCAATGATATTTGCGATACATAGATAATTTTAGATGCTCAGGTCTGCCTTCCTAATTATGGAAAAAAGATGCTGCCAATAAGGACGTGTATTTCTGCTAAACTTATTAGTAGCTGTGAAAATAATATTTGATGAATGCCAGAAGGGAAGAACGGAACTGTAGAAAAATGAATGGCTTATATAAATCTAGAAAAATGAATGGCTTTCGTAAGAAATACTAAGAAATGATTATTCTGGCTCTATTAGCATTGTTTTGGCTATTGGGCGGCATAATAGTAATGAAATTAAAATAATAGATAAGTGGATGATAAATCTTTTCTCTAAAGCTCTCTGTTTCAAAGATGGCTCATCAATACTGATATTTGTTATTATTATTTCCTTTATTCTAAATTATCTATTATACTGTATATCTTGCCCTTTTTCAGAGAAGAATTTCATAAGTGTTAGAATGAAATAATCATCCAGAGCAGGGATAAGCAAACCCCAAGGTTTTTTTTTTTGTTTTTTGTTTTTTGCAGTTCTAAGATTCTCATAAGTTATACCAGGCCTTCAAAATGAAAGTGGGAGATATCACAGTCACTTCTGAACTGAAAAAAACACAGCTACCTGTGTTTTCTTAGAAACAGACATTTAGCTAAAATACCATCTAGGAGGGCACATACAGTATTGCTTTAGAGGGAAATTGTGCCCTCTGTAGGCCTCAGGCAGCCACAAGTAGCTAGTGTGAGTTATACTGGTCACCTTCGGGGCTGGATAGGAATTTTTGACCCGTCGCTTGATTGGCTGTAAGTGATGGGGATTTTTTTGCCTATCCCACACTGGGATATTAGAGGATGGCTGCTAAGTTGGTCGCACTGGCGAGTAGTGCGGAATGAAGTTGGGTCGGTGAGTCCCGGTGAGAACACAAGCAAGGTTATAGCGCATCTAAACTCCCAGTGCTGTGGATCGTGAGGTTACAGCGTGGGGGGGGGAGGAGGATGCACTGGGGCCACACCCGGACCGAGGGCCACCAATGGAATTGGAGGCTTGAGGCCCGGGGGTGGTCAGAGCAAGGCCGGCTGGAGTTGCGCTGTCTATAGGACTCACCCATTATCTTGAGAAGGGGTCCTGCGAGACCCTGTTATACTCATTCTGCACTACAGCAGGCCCCTCTCTGTTGTGAGATCTTAAATATTACATCAGTAAATAAAGCGTGGCCATGGTTTACCACATTACTTTGTGTCTCGCACCATTATTCTGGGGTGGGAGGGCACTGCTTTGTGAGAAGGAAAACCAATGGTAGCAGTGAGGATTTATAGCTTTCTGGTATGATCTACATGGCAGAGACAGAGATGGTGACACATAGAATGAAATATTGGTTTTGCACACAAGGGTCTGGCTCATAATTAGATCAGATCCAGATGGGAATAACTGGAAACAGGAGTGTCAGTTCTGTGGAGACCTGATCATGCAAGAGGAACAAAGTAGGAAAATTATGTATTCTCGAAGGCTTTCATGGCTGGGATCCGGTGGTTGTTGTAGGTTTTTCGGGCTGTTTGGCCATGTTCTGAAGGTTGTTCTTCCTAACGTTTCACCAGTCTCTGTGGCTGGCATCTTCAGAGGACAAGAGTCAGAACTCTGTCTGTGCTCTGGTGCAGTTTTGTGGGATAGTTGAGTATTTATAGCTGTGGGATCAGCTTTTGTCCTTTTCAGGAGATTGGGTAATTATGGTGATCACCGTGTTTTTTGTTGTGGGTGTATTGTTGTGATAAGGGGAGAGATGATCTGTCACTGTGATTGATGGGTGTTGTTAGCTGGTCTTTTGTGTGCAGTGATCACCGGTCCTTGTGGCTGGGTAGAGTTCGTTGACCTTTTGCAGGCTGTATTTTTCAGTGCTGGGAGCCAGGCTTTATTGAGTTTTAGACTTTCTTCTTTTTTGTTGAAGCTCTGCTGGTGTTTGTGGATTTCAATGGCTTCCCTGTGCAATCTAACATAATGATTGCTGGTGTTGTCCAGTACTTCTGTTTTTGAAATAGAATTTCATGTCCAGCTTGTTTCAGGGCATGTTCAGCTACTGCCGATTTTTCCAGTTGTTTTAGTCTGCAGTGTCTCTTATGTTCTTTGATTCTGGTGTGGATGCTGCATTTTGTGGTTCCAATATATACCTGGCCACAACTGCAAGGTATCCGGTATACTCCTGCAGTGGTGAGGGGGTCCCTTTTGTCCTTTGCTGACCGTAACATTTGTTGTATTTTTGTGGTGGGCCTGAATACTGTTTGTAGGTTGTGTTTTTTCCAAAGCTTCCCCATGCGGTCCGTGACCCCTTTGATGTATGGCAGAAATACTTTATTTGTGGGTGGCTGTTTTTCTTCTTCAGTTTGGTGTTGTTTTCTCAGTTTGACGGCTCTTGTGATTTCATTCTCTCCCCCTTATCACAACAATACACCCACAACAAAAAGCACGCTGATCACCATAATCACCCAATCTCCTGAAAAGGACAAAAGCTGATCCCACAGCTATAAATACTCAACTATCCCACAAAACTGCACCAGAGCACAGACAGAGGTCTGACTTTTGTCCTCTGAAGATGCCAGCCACAGAGACTGGCGAAATGTTAGGAAGAACAACCTTCAGAACATGGCCAAACAGCCCGAAAAACCTACAACAACCATAGGAAAATTATGTTTGCCTTTTGCAGGGTAGAAAGATACAGATTAGTATAAGAACCAGAACCACCACAGCATTGTCAGTTCTGGCAACTTTACAGGCCTACTTTTCTTCCTGGTGCAATTGGGCAGTGGAAAGGTATATATTCTTTAAAACTGATGACAGCTCAGTAAAGTTACTCTTTCTGGACTGTAGTTATGCACATCTCCCAAGGCAGCCTGGGCCAGTGACCATACTGGCTGGGAGATATTCTGGTCCATGGAGGTGACTTTTCCAAGCTCTGCAAGAGATCACCAGAAAGGAGAAGGATTATATTACTAATGAGCCTTGATAGTGAAACATAGACCCATGATTTTCAGGTGACCTCCTGTACAGGCAGAGCTAACCGGGCATCTGTTCTATGTTCTGCACAGTACCAAGTGTACTACCTGATAATAATCAATTAGAGAAGAGTGGTACTAATTATATTTAAAAATCCATGTAATGCAGAATGAAAATCACTTCTGGTGCTTAGCTTCTATACACCAATACCTGCAGAATGCTAGCAGTGGGACACAAGGAATGGCTTTTCCCATTTAAACTGGTCCTACGCATCCTGCAGCAGGGCATGCAGCCGCAGAGAAGAACAGGTTGGCATTTACACATAGATGAATGCAGCACAGCTTGTCACGATGTGGCATGCTCAAAATTTGATTCCTGTCTTTTGCCCATTAAAAAAAATTCAAAGCCTTCTCTTGGGGAATTCAAAAGAATGGCAACATTTTATAGTTGTATTTGAGATCTGTACTGTGCAGCCCTACTATAAATCTCCCTTTGTGTTCTGTCCGTTCTAGTCAGGCTGGAGAAATTTCTCTGCATTTTTCACAGGCTCCAGTCATTATACGGGGAAACAAAGAAAGAGGAAAAGAGAAAGAGAGTGAGAAAGAAATGACCATCCATGGAGAAGACCAGTCCAATCGATAACACTGTATTCTTCTCTCTAAGAGCTCTACTATCTTCCTTTCCTTTCTTTTTCCTGCAAATAATTTGATAAAGCTCCTTACCATTGACGTTAATCTTTTCTTACGGCCATAAAGGTCTCAAAATCAACTGAAACCAACTGGCTGATTGTCAGGCAGAGGGAGAAAGACAATGATTACGACAGTGACCAACTCTAAACAGAAAAGGGATGTGTGGAAGTGTGTGTGGTAATTTGTGGTGTGTTTCAGGGATGAGTGAGTTGGCAGTACTACCAGGCAGATCCCCCCCCCCCATCTCTTAAGAACCTGTAATTGCTGCTACATGATATATAACACATTCTCTGTCTGCAGCACACCTCCTCTAGAAGCCTGGTTACTGATTGGCTTTAAAACCCTGTATCGTCAAGATGTGCTATTTTCAACATGACATTTCTGATCTATTTGTCAAATGCATCACATGCTAGTTTCAGTGTTAGTTGGATGAAGATCCATTAAGGAGAGAGCCCATGGTCCAGACAGCAAAGGGTTTTTTTTTTTTTAAGGCTGTCTGGTGTCCTTTTATCTTCTCTTGTGCTTCTCTCGGTATTTTTCCTCCCCCTTCTTTCTCCTCTCTCTCTTTCTCTCTCTCTCTCCCCCTCTCCCTCTTTTTCCTTTGTGCTATGATACTGCTCCTGAATGCTGATGAGATGTCTCTCCACTGCAACCTTAGGCAAACCATAACTTCTCATATCAGTCGAGCACTTGCTTCTCAGTCGAATGGAGTCAAAGGAAGTTTTTAAAAATTTCAGGCAATGGCGAACATCAATATGTGAGATGTAGCTGAAGTGAATAGGTGATAAGACATGATTAGGATAATGCAAGGCCAACCAGAATGACATTATGAAATACTAAAAGCTTTGCACAATGTACTGTCATAGAAGAAGCCTTAAAAGCCTGAAAGCTTTCGTAAAGCATAGTGCTTCTTCATCTCTTCCACCATCCATTTCTCAGCTGTCATGAACATGGACCAAGTGTCTCCCTATAAACAAGGGATTGGCAGGTTCAGGCTTGGTAGGTCTAATTCTTTTTTTCTTTTCTTTCTATTTTCTTTCTCTGTTTTTACTAGAGAATATGCCAACCAGAAACTATGAAATAGTGGTCTGGGGCAAGGTGGCAACTAAATAAAGCATAAGAACAGAAAACCCAAAAAAGATTCAGCAGCATGCCTCAAAGAACATTAATCTTTACTACTTAATAATGCTCTCTTCATTCTGCCAGATTTATTAGTTTACCACAAACTAAGTATAATCTTCACCTACCACGACAAATTTTCTTATTACTCATACTTTCCACACCTTGTTTTTTTCTGCCTGATAGTTGCCATCAAATTGCAAATGCACAGGTAGAACAGGCAGAAACTCTTGGATTCTATTAATCTTTGTAATCTTTTAATATGTTTCTTAGGCTGCCATTCCATATGATCTGAGCTGAATGTTGACAAAAATGGGGGGGGGGGAGAGAGAGAGAAACAAAAGATGAATTATTGTGGCACCTTAAAGACTCACAGATTTGCTTCAGCATGAGCTTTCATAGATCAAAGTCTACTTCCTCACAGAACTCAGTATGAGCTTTCATAAATCTAATCTGTGAGTAAGATCTACTGAATTCAAGGAAATTCTAATCTCTACGAAGACATGTATAGCATTGCACTGTTAAGACAATCATACACATGCACATTTGTGCACACCTATATGCTCGCTCACTCTCTCCCTGTTTTTATACCACACCCATACATCCAACCACACATGGCAGCTTCAAAATCCTATTCTTGCTTCAGAAATCAAATGTGTAACGGGATGCACATAACTAGCTCCTCTCACAATTTCATGTATAGCCTTTTGTGCCTTGCCAACATCACAAGCATACCAGGGACACCAGTCTTGTGAAAAGATTCTCTACTTTTGGCATACCCATAGTACCATACACACTGTGGCAGCATCATGCAGAATAGGTATTGACAGAGAAAGTGGGAATCAGGACACACATCTGAGCACAGACAGGTTGCGATCAGGGGGGTGGGGTGGGAGCTTCCCCCTGAAATTTTGGGATGAGGCACATACCCCATCCCAGTCTTTGAGCTGCTGCTACATTTGGGACATTGTGGCCAATGCAAAGCCATGTACATCAGGCCAATCCTACAAATCTGGTCTGAGGTCTTGTCAGGAAAACTGCACAGGGAATCATGCTACACTCTGTCAATACTTATTCATGATGCTTCAGTAGTCTGAAGTGAACTGGTGGAACTCTGGATTATAAAATTTTAGATTGCAGATAGAATTCAGGATTTTAATTTCCCCCCTCAAAAAAAACTCTTCATGTTTGAAACAGTGAAAGGGAAGTAATGAACCTTTGATTTTGCCTTGGTGTGTCATTTTATTACAGGCAGAGATTTTTCTACACAGAGAACATTTCTTTAAAAATTACTTGCTCACCTCACAGGCCGTTGTGATAAAATCTAAATGTCGGAGATCTCTAAGGGTCAAACTGAACAAGATATTGGAGAACTATGATCAGATATCTTGGCTATGTAAACTTCTTTTAAAAGCACTGAGCTCTTGAACAAGATGGGGAACTGTGCAAATAGCCTTCTTTCACATACTCACATTGTTTACTCAATGTAAATCATTCCCTGAAGCTATTATTTGCCTTCCCTCTAAAATATACATACAGTAGTTTCACCTATGGATGGGATAACAGTTCACATAACTCCATTTCCTTTGGTCCTAGGTGATTTCAAAGGAAGAATGGACCAAATTTCCTTGCCCCACAGAGGATGTCACTGCACTAACACTCCATTTTGTGTTGTCTAGTGATGTACAACATTAACATGCGGTGTCAGCATGTCCACAGAAACAGTTTTAAATTTATATATATCTCCAGGTAGTTTATAATCACATCTCCTAAATGACAAGGTACCAGCATGTCAAACTTTAACATTCCATAATCATCAACATTTGTCAAATTTTTTAAAGGAACATGATGAACAACTCTCTCTCTCTCTCTCTCTCTCCCCCGGGTAGGTGGGGCTCGTCAGCCTTGGAAGGCAGCCCATCTAGGAGAAGGAAAACTCCGATTTCAAACCTCCACTGCCTTGTGGCTATATCTACCGATGGAAAAGGCTTCAGGAGTTAACCTCGAGGCAAAATCCGGAGCTGGAGTCCCGGAGGCAGTTCGTGATGTTCTGGCAACTCCTGCAACGTCGCTGGAACCAGTTGTATTGGCTCTTGCCTTTCCATTGGACTATTTCAGTGACATGGAGAGGGGGGATTTGATGCTTGTGTAACAGTCTATCCTCCATATTTACCCAGGCTTCGTGCTCTGGAGAGGACACCCCAGCTTCTCATACAGCATCAAAACAACACGGAAAGTAGCAGTTACCGGTTATAAGTCTTTGCTCGATTGGCGTAGAGCATGACGCCAGGAGCTACTTCCGATGGTGGGAGAGGTCATTGCACCTCTCTAGTTAGCTACCACCCACCTTAAACTGGGCAGTCCCCAGCCAGTAAGGTGCTGCCTCACCACGGTCTGTTAACCTCACAGGGTGCGTGGGGTTTAGGGTGAAAGCCGACAAGCAGATTGATAACCCTGCACCATGCAATAATCATAAGAAAACTTCTGCCCAGGTTGGGCACCTGGAATGTTCAGACAATGACTCCTGGCTTTTCTGACAACCTGCAGGAAATAGACAACACACACAAGACAGCTGTCATCGACATGGAACTGAGTAGGCAACAGATGGACATTGTTCCCCTGCAAGAGACAAGATTGCCAGACTCGGGATCTGTCAAAGAAAAAAAAATCTCATTCTTCTGGCAGGGAAAACCATTGAATGAGACCAGGGAATATGGTGTTGGCTTTGTGGTTAGAAATACTCTGTTGAGATCCATTGTTCCACCTACTGAGAGGGGTGAAAGGATCCTGTCTCTGCAGCTCCATTCATCAGCAGGACTGGTCACCCTCATTAGTGCATATGCACCAACACTGTCATCTACAAGAGAAGTCAAAGACAAATTCTATGACGATCTGGCAGCTGCTCTCAAAAAAATCCCAGAGAGACAGCCGCTGTTTATTCTCAGAGACTTTAACACTAGAGTTGGTGCTGATCACAATTCTTGGCCCACTTGTCTAGGCTGGTTTGGCATTGGGAAGATGAACAAAAATGGCCAGCGCTTGCTGGAGTTTTGCTGTTATTATGGTCTTTGTGTCAGCAACACGTTCTTTAATACGAAACTTCAACACAGAGTTTCCTGGAGACATCCAAGATCGAAGCATTGGCATCAGCTCGATTTGATCTTCACTAGACGCTCTAGCCTTCCTAGTATTACGATCACACGCAGTTATCAGGGTGCTGACTGCCATACTGATCACTCCCTGGTGTGTAGTAGAGTAAAACTGCGAACAAAGAGATGGTATCATACGGAAAAGGAAGGAAGGCCACGTATTGATATCAGCAAGACTCGCAATCAGAAAAAAGTGGAGGAATTTGCCCAAGCACTTGAGGAAACCCTTCCAGGCTGATGCAAATGCACCTGAACGATGGGAACATTTCAAGAATGCTGTTTATAACACCGCCTTGTCCACATTTGTCAAGAAGACCAAAAAGACAGCAGACTGGTTTGAAGCCCATTCGGAGGAGCTGATGCCAGCCCATTGAGGAAAAAAGGAGAGCTCTAGCAGCATACAAAGCATGTCCTAGTGAGTACAACTTGCAGGTTCTTCGGGTTGCTCGTAGCAAAGTCCAACAGACTGCCAGGAGATGTTCTAACAATTATTGGCTTCAGCTCTGCTCTCAGATACAGACAGCAGCAGACACAGGTAACATCAAGGGAATGTATGACGGTATCAAGCAGGCTTTAGGTCCAATACAGAAGAAATCTGCTCCTTTGAAGTCTGCTACAGGCGTGATCATCCAGGACCAAGCACAGCAGATGGAACGCTGGGTGCATCACTACTCTGAGCTATATTCTAGAATGAATGTAGTAACCGAAGAGGCATTAAATAACATCGAGTGCCTGCCTGTCTTGGCAGAGTTGGACAGCGAACCAACTTTAGCAGTAATAAAAGCAGCCTTGGATTCCCTCGCCTCTGGCAAAACACCTGGGAAGGATAACATCCCTGTTGAAGTGCTGAACTGCTGTAAAGATATCATCACCACTGAGCTGTATGAAATCTTCTGTCTTTGCTGCAGGGAAGGTGGAATACCACAGGACATGAAGGATGCAAACAGCGTCACACTGTACAAGAACAAAGGCCACAGGGGCGACTGCAATAAGTACCGTGGCATCTCTCTTCTCAGCGTTGTAGGGAAGCTGCTTGCCCGTGTTGTGCTGAAGAGGCTCCAGGTGCTTGCAGACAGAGTCTATCCAGAATCACAGTGTGGATTTCGAGTTAAGAGATCCACCATTGACATGGTATTCTCCCTCAGACAGTTGCAGGAGAAATGCAGGGAACAACAACAGCCACTCTTTGTGGCCTTCATAGATCTCACAAAGGCCTTTGATTTGGTTAGCAGGGATGGCCTTTTTAAAATACTTCCCAAGATTGGATGTCCACCTCGACTCCTTAACATCATCAGGTCCTTTCATGAGGGAATGAAGGGCACTGTAGTTTTTGATGGCTCAACATCAGATCCCTTTGACATCTGAAGCAGAGTGAAACAGGGCTGTGTCCTCGCACCAACTCTGTTTGGGATGTTTTTTGCTGTCATGCTGAAGCACGCTTTTGGAACTGCAACAGAAGGTGTCTATCTCCGGACTAGATCAGATGCAAAGCTCTTTAATCTCTCTAGACTGAGAGCGAAGACCAAAGTCCAGCTGAAATGCATGCGGGACTTCCTCTTCGCCGATGATGCAGCTGTTGTTGCCCATTCTGCTGAAGACCTCCAACAACTTATGAACTGTTTTAGTAAGGCCTGCCAAGACTTTGGATTAACAATCAGCCTGAAGAAAACAGAAGTCATGGGCCAGGGCGTGGACTCACCTCCCTCTATTACCATCTCCACACAAGAATTGGAGGTTGTTCATTACTTTGTGTACCTTAGCTCAACGATCTCTGACACTCTCTCTCTAGATGTCGAGCTGGATAAACGCATTGGCAAAGCAGCTACAATGTTCTCTAGACTCACAAAGAGAGTATGGCTTAATAAGAAGCTGATGGCATATACCAAGATCCAGGTCTATAGAGCCTGTGTCCTGAGTACACTCCTGTACTGCAGTGAGTCCTGGACCCTTTGTGCACGGCAGGAGAGGAAGCTGAACACGTTCCATATGCGTTGTCTCTGACGCATTTTTGGTATCACCTGGCAGGACAAAGTTCCAAATAGAGTAGTCCTAGAACGAGCTGGAATTTTTAGCATGTATACATTACTGAAACAGCGACGTCTACGTTGGCTTGGGCATGTCGTGAGAATGGCTGACGGTCAAATTCCAAAAGATCTCCTGTATGGAGAATTAGTGCAGGGAAATCGCCCCAGAGGGAGACCACAGCTACGATATGAGGATATCTGCAAGCAGGTCTGAAGGCCTTAGGAATGGACCTCAACAGATGGGAAACCTTGACATCTGAGTGTTCAGCCTGGAGGCAGGTGCTGCACCATGGCCTCTCCCATTTTGAAGAGACCCTTGTCCAGCAGGCCGAGGCAAAGAGGCAGTCCCGAAACCAGCAAAATCAGGGAGCTGGACAGGGGACAGACTGTATTTGTCTTCTGTGTGGAAAGGATTGTCACTCTCGAATTGGCCTTCTCAGCCACACTAGACGTTGTTCCAAGTCCTCTATTCAGAGCACATTACCATAGTCTCTTGAGACTGAAGGATACCAAATCTAATTCATTATTTACTTCATTGATTTTATTAAGTGACCTTTGCAAACCCTCTAAACTGTCTGTTAGCAATATTGTATTGTTGTATATTGGATGCTATCGATAACTTCTCCATTGGCAATAATACCATCATTTGAATTAGGAAGTGTTTCTCTGAAAACAATCTTGGAGTAAAAACTCATAAAACCAAATTTTTTTATTAAAATAACTCATTTGTCATCGTTAATCAGCTTTAATACTTCTTTCAAAACATCATTGGGACCAGGAGCTTTGGAATTTTTTTAAATTGGCATTTCAGAGTTGTATATTTTCAGTCCACCACTGACACCTGTTATAATAGTTTCTCTTGGTCTGTCATCTTCAAAAAGCTCTTTAATGTATTCATTTGGATGTATGATTTTGCCCTTGACATAACACAGCACTGAATTACTGCTATCCATTAGTAGTGTGCATTGTAGCTTTTAAAATACTATGTCTGCTATTTTCTTGATCTTTTTTTTTAAATTAATGGAGTTGTGAGGTTTCTCTTAGTTTTTCTCTGTCTGTACATTGTTCAGGCCACCATTTTTATTTTGGTTCCCCAATTTTGTTTTGGATATACTTGTTTAATTCTCACTTTTCGGCATTGTCTTTATTTTTTTCCATTTTTGTCTTTATTCCATTAGCCCTTAACTTTTTCTATCATCCATTTCATTTTTAAATTTAAATGTCTATTTCTTACATGTCTGTGCTCTAAATTACTACTGATTTACACCCCCAAATGCTGCAGTTCTAGCTTTATATGTCTATCAGTGATATCAGTAACCCAGCAATGAATTCCTGTCCCATAAGGCAGGTGCCGTGATGAATTTTCTCAGGAAGGTATGTAGCCTATGGAAGAGAAGAGAAAATGGCACTACAGTAATTTCCATACATGAAGCTTTGGAGGCAGGTTCAAGCATAATGAACATGACAGGGCTCATCCAAAACTCAGAGTACTTGATATTTTATTCCATCATTTAAAAGCCCTTCACTTGAAGTCAAGGCAGCATCATACAGGTTAAAGCTCCACAATGCCAGAAAGTTCAAAGTGAAGGGTTCTCTGTTACAGCAGCTCCACTGGTTGCCAGTTCATTTCCAGGCACAATTCAAAGCACTGTTTTTAACCTATAAAACTCTAAACAGCTTGGGGCCAAGCTATCTCAAAGACAAATCTACCGTTATGAGCCTCTCCAGGTTTTATAATAATCAGGAGAGGCCTTTCTCTCAATCCCACCACCCTCACAGCTGCATTTGGTGAGGGCACAGGAGAGGGCCTTCTATGTCATTGCTCACAGAGAAATCGCCCCAGAGGGAGACCACAGCTACGATACGAGGATATCTGCAAGCAGGTCTGACGGCCTTAGGAATGGACCTCAACAGATTGGAAACCTTGACCTCTGAGCATTCAGCCTGGAGGCAAGCGGTGCATCATGGCCTCTCCCAATTTGAAGAGACCCTTGTCCAGCAGGCCAAGGCGAAGAGGCAGTCCCGAAACTAGCAAAATCAGGGAGCTGGACAGGGGACAGACTGTATTTGTCTTCTGTGTGGAAGGGATTGTCACTCTCGAATTGGCCTTCTCAGCCACACTAGATGCTGTTCCAAGACCTCTATTCAGAGCACGTTACCATAGTCCCTCGAGACTGAAGGATGCCTACTATAAACTCTCTCTCTCCAGTATAAGTGGCCTGTCAGAAAAAGATTGGAACATTTTGATCCATTTCTTCCTTAGCCATTTCTTAGTGAGCTCTACTGGCTCAGGGCCTTCTCCAATTCATGACTCATCAGAGCTCCAACACTGAAGGAAGGTCTGACTGTATCATGACCACACCAGACACAGAGTTTGAAAAAGTGGCCATGCTGGCTAAGGGATTCTAGAAACTATAGTCCAAGAAGAAGAAGAATATATTTTCCAGACTTTACATAGGGGGACTGGGCACTTTTCAAGTGCATGTTCCTGAAAACCTTGAAAGGTCTGTGGAAGCCCTTTCTACCACAAAACATGCCTCCAATAAATTTTATTTTATTTTCCTTGAGATTCATACTGAATCTGCATACCTTGGCCAAGACCCTGGTCTGGGAAAAATGTGGGTTATAAATCAAAAAAAGTTATCATTGTCATCTCCAGTATCACCTCTATCATCCACACAATCATCACCATCAGTTTGTGATTACTGCAGTGTCCATACAGTCATCTTCACTGTAGGTCTGCAGGATGTGAGCAAGGAAAATAAAATAAAAACTTGCAAGTACATTGTCAATCTGGGCCTGCACAGCATTTGTAACCATGGTGACAAGTTCTGCCTATACTATTTATTAGATGGTTGCCAAGAACTAAAGATGAACAAGGAAGGGAGAGCTTCACTTTTGAGTAAATTCACTCCTCTCCTTCTCATCCAGCTGCATATGGGCTCTATCAACCATTCCCTTGCCTCTTCAAGTGCATGTCTGCAAAGCAATCTCAACCTCCAGGAAAGCAGAGCCTGAATTAAATAATCCCACTAATTAGCAGGGACAAAGGGGGCATTTGTTTGGTTCACATATTAATACTTTTCTTTCTTAAATAGAGTCTTGTGCTGCAGTGATTAAACTGCAGTACTGTAGCCAAAATTCTGCTCGCAACCTGGGCTCAATCCGAGGTAGCCGGCTCAAGGTTCACTAAGCCTTCCATCTTGGTAAATTGAGTACCCAGCTCTCTGGGGAGGTGGCAATGTTCAATTGCATAATTAAATGGTAAACCACCCAGAGAGTGCTTTAGGTTCTGTGAGAAGGTATATAAGCAGCACACTGCTTTGCTTCTGACTATATTCACCTAGTTTGTGTGTATGCAAGCAAACTGAAACTCAATTATCCCTTGAAATTCTCATTACTTGGAATTTTCCAGTGGAATTCTCCAGTGGAAAAGATGTGTATATTAAAAGAAAATAAACACAAATATGGACATTCTAGAGAAAATAAAATACAAAAATACATTACATTGAAAATGCATTATGCTAGGAATATTCTTTGCAAAATTTGGGGGGTGGGAATTGCATTTAAAACACAGGTATTAGGGAAATGCACACAAAAGTGCACAAGTATTTTCTATTCTTTTTTAAAACTCTCAAACATGGACAGAACTTACAACTGGAGAAATTTTCAGGATAAAGTTAAAAAATAAGAAATTGAGAGAAACTGAAACTGATAGACTTGTTGTCTGTATAGTTAACACAAGGCACTGTATTTATAACTAGGGAAAGTTCATACACAAGTTGACACTGAGGTATGATTTACTCATCATCACTTATTGATCCTTGTAACAATTCCTGCTTGTCCTCCCGAAAAACAATGTGTGGTAATAGAGACAAAAATTATTGTTTAAATCCCAGGAATGAGTGATACAATCAGGAAGTGAATATCTTTCTGCATGGTGGAAGGTCTGTAAGAGTGCTGGCCCTGTCATAAAGCAGAATAAGGCAGTTGCCATAGGCAGCAGAATCTGGAAGAGGCACAAAACAATGATGAAGTGTTAGAGAACAGAACAGTACATGTCACACAGTCTGTCCTGTACCCCACAGACTATGCCACTCCTGTGCAAATTGCAATGACAATATCCAAAGTATTGAAAGACAATTCATTAGCCGGTTCAATCCAGTCTGCATGTAGAATGGGAGGGAGGGTCATCTTAGGTCTATTCAGCTGTTTACATTTGGGTACATTCACTACATGGGGGGGGGGAAGGTGGAGGAAGGTTCTAGCCCCACCCTCTTTCTTGTAAAGTGTGGAGGGTGCTGAGTCTCAAAAGGATGGTCTCTGCTGCTATCCATGGGGGTTCTCTTTGTGAACTGGGGGTCCTAATTTTGCACGGCAGGGCTAGAGCACACTCTCCACTTGCATCAGGAGCACATCCAAATATGAATAGGGCTCTTGTACTTTGTTTCAGCCCCCCCCCCCCCCCAAAAGGCTTGCAGTAGTTCTGGCCTTTGAAAAATGGATGCAAAGATCAAGTCCAGTCAGTGCTCCTTGATTAAAACAATTGTGTTATTTACTTACAGAGAAAAGGGGGAGGGGGGAATGATAGGCATTTACATTTTCTGTCTGAAAGCATTGTGTAAAGTAAATCTCCCCTGACTTGTTACTGTCAGTTGCCAATCTCATTATTTTAAGCTCAGGCTGCTGGACCCATGCTGGGGCATGATGAGTGCTAGGAGAGATATTAGGGAAATAAAAGGAAGTGTACAAAAGTCAGCAGGAATCCGGACTTGAGAAGTGCTCAGAGAAGCTCCATCTGGTCTCTGTGACAGAAGCTCGGAATTGTTCTTGTAGGTTTAGAGCACCTCTCTGTGGCCTCTTGCTGAGCTGCTCCATTTGTAATGAAAAGAGGAAAATATGGACATTTTCTTTCCTGTTTTGGAAAATAAGATTGGATCTTTTGAGTACTAAGGAAGAGGAAACTAGGCCCCCAAACAGACAAATTACTTTAAGAAATAAAAAATAAAGTAATGTTAAGTGTGGCTTAATAAATGGAAAAAAGGAAGACATGAAACAGTTCTCCTGCAGTAAATGTTTTCTTGCTATTTTTGGTTGGGTGCTTAAGGTTAATAGAGTCCATGAGTACATCTCCATGGACCTCTTCTAGCAGGTTGGAGACACACTGCTGCAATTACCTGATCTCCACCAGCCTGTGCAGTTTACCTGCCTGACTGCACAGCCACTGGAGATGTGGTACAGGCTATGCCGTCTGTGTGATAGGATCAGCAGTGCTAGTATATGCCAGGGATGGTGAACTGGCAGCCCATAGGCATATTCAGGCAAACAGCTGGTCCCGTTCTGAACTTTCTAGCACAACCTAGAGGCTGACTGAGAGCTTATATGTTGATTCATAAATCCCAATGGTTCTCCATTTTATACATGTATAGGCCACCTTTCCTCAAGTGCCCTCAAGACAGCATATGTGTCATTTCTCTTCCCTGCTTTATCCTCCCAACAACCCTACAGGCTGAGAGATATGTCTGTCTCAAGACCACACAGATGAGTTTCATAGGTCAGTGGGGACTTAAACTTGGACTTTACAAAACACAGACCAACAATTTACTGACTGCCTCATGTACTGGTTGTGGAATCTAGCCTTCTGAACATGACAGTCACATTGCCTGCCGTGCCATAGGATTGCTCACTCAGAGGCAGCATGTGGTTTCTTTGATCTGGAAGGAATGAAACAATGCAATTTCCTCAGGGAAGGAGAAGAGTGGAGAACTGTTCTGATGTTTGAACAGCTTGGCTAAGGAGGTTCACTACTTCCAGGCCACACTAAAAATAGGCCTCCTTTTTCCAGAGCATGCCCATATCCTTCAATAACACAGCTTAAAGGTTATCGTATGCAACAGCTGCATTGAAGAAGAAGAAGAAGAATATTTCAGTCTTTTCATATATTCCCTTTCTGTCAGTTCTTTAACTTTTGTGTGCATTGTTATCTGCTTCTAGTATTCCAAGGTATTTATAATTTTCATCACTTGAGAGTGATTTTGAAAACGACAGAAACAAAGGCTCAATATAAGAAACAACAATTTGAAAATAAATTAAACAGCTGGAAAAATAAACCACTACATGGACAACACTTGAGAAATATTGAGGGAAAGCATGATCATAATTCTACATGGGCATGGCTAAAACTAGAAACCAAAGGCTTGATTTTTGCTGCACAAGAACAAGCAGTCCAAACCAATGTGATGAAAGCTAAGATCCAAGGAATTAGTGCTAACTGCAAATGTCAACTCTACCAAGAAAAAGATGAAACTGTGTCACACCTCATCTGTGAATGTCCAAAGATTGCACGAACAGATTACAAAGTTAGACATGATAGAGTGGCAAAATTAGTGCACTAGACATTATGCAAAAAATATAATTTGCCAGCCTCCAAAAACCCGTGGGTACATCAGGTAGAGAAGGTGTCAGAAAATGAGGAAGTCAAGATCTTGTGGGATTTCCGGATCCAAACAGATAGACACCTTGAACATAACATACCAGACATAATAGTATTAGAACAAAGAAATGTCCGGATCATTGACATTGCAATTCCAGGGGGTGCTAGAGTTGAAAATAAAGAATTGGAAAAACTAGCAAAGTAAAGAGGCCTGGCAATCAAAACATCTCGCCTCTGGAAGAAACACATTTCAGTGGTCTCCGTAGTCATTGGGGCTTTGGGAACAATATCAAGAAACTTCACACAGTACTATAAGCAGTTGCAGATCACACCATCAGAGCTACAAAAAACGGCAATATTAGGAACAGCATATGTACTGCACCGATATTTAACAGATAAAACTTGTATCTGTTATATAATACCAGTCAATGTTTTTATAATTTTGATTGACTGTGCATGGTGTATAATAATAATGTGGTGTCAAGTCAGTTCTGGCTTACGGCAATACTTTCAGTGTTTTCCAGGTAGAGAATACACAGAAATGATTTACCATTCCCTTCTTCCAAAACTGTACAGTTTGCCCATGACTACACAGGCTGGATCTCCTGGGAAGGAAAGTGACTGCCAAACTCTGGCTCCTTGGCCAGATACTTAAACCACTGGGCTGTCCAGCCAGCTCTTCATCAAGAGAGGACCCACTTTAGTCAGCCACTTTGACATTCATTGTCAGAATCATGAGAGGGTAAGAGACACCTGAGCCTTATTAACTCTGAATGTCATTACAATGTGTTCACTCTGTACCTTCACCACACCATTTTGAACACCAGAAAAATGTTCTGATTGTGGCCATTTATGTGGGAGATCCATCAAACCTCTCTTGAGACATTGCTCTGCTGCCACAGTAATACTTCATAAAACCTCCATTATGTCTTCTTCTGGATGGGAGTTTAAAAAATCATATATCATATTTTATAAACAGATAGAAAAATCTAGATACATAGAATATGGTTAAAAATATAATGTATGCATATATAAATATTTAGAAACTTTGGAAACTCAGAGAAAATAATAATAGTAGTATGGAGCTAAATCTATCATACTATGACATGAGGTAGTGACCCTATAAACTTTATATACTTTATATTTCATTATTTCTAACTTAAGTTGTAGTGTGTTGATGGCATTGCTATCCTCACACCCCTTAAAGTTACCCCCACCAAATTTGCTTCTCCCTTGTCATCCCAAACTAATGGTTTTCCCAAATATTTTTAATTTTTTTTTTAAAAAAAGCTTTGATTTGTCTTTCGTTGCAACATGAAGCTAATTCTATGATACAGTACTCTCAAATATAATTGGGGATGAGAACAGGTTTGAAGGAGTGTCTGAGAATGTTTGGTATGAGGGGTCATGTATTAGAACCTCATACATTTAATTTTTAAAATGCCTAGAATTCTGAGACAGCAATGGTAGCCAGTTGAATTGTTCTCTACGAGACAGAAAACATCAGGGGCCACTGTAATAGAAAAGGATAAGGCATAGAAGATGAGGCTGTCTTACCTTGAACTTGAAAAGTCTACTTACAATCTTTTGTCAGGAGAAAAAAACTGCAGAGGCCAGTGGCCCCAGAGAAAGTCCTTTTTCCACTGATAATACATTCCCACTGTAAATTCCTGTACATTTTAATTTAGATGAGCATTTATCACTCCCAAAGCTTAAATGTCTCATAATTGCCTCCTAACCAGCATTTACATCTAATGCTTTTGTTGCACTGTTGAGCCAATCTTACAGTTTTTCTCCCCATTATTGCAGAGGCCACTCTGCACGGATTATAGCAAATGACAAATATGAAAAGATAAGAGATTTAGGTATTTATTCTAAGGCTTAAGTCAGCTCCCTCCACACTTTGAAGTGTAAGCCTCTTTCGGAATTTCATCTAAATATCCAGACAATTGGTGTCGAAATGACTTCTGAAAGCAAAGGTCTGTGGGGTGACCATGGAATCTAAGGGGCATATTCACTGCCCACTGGGAACTTTCTGAGTGAAAGAGGAGAAAAAATTCTTCCACTTAATACAGTCATTCCGAAAACTGATCGTTGGCCATTTGCTGGTTTTATTGGAATTCCTTTCATTTGGAAACAATGGCCTCAACGTGTTTTATATTTTTTTAGTGATGACTGGGGCTGAAGCAGCGGAATCTCATTTTAATTCTCTCGGGCTGGCTGCGATGTTGAGAGCGGAGCCGCTTGGCCAAATATTGTATCTTCTTCCCCAAAGAATGTCCCTGTTGTCCTGGCAATGGAGGTAACGGTAAGAATCTGAGACATTAAGCAGTTATCTTCAGCATGCCAAGGCTCAATCTTTCTCTGTATTGAATGACTTTCCTTTTCCCTCAGCAATCTAAGACTCAAATGCTGAAAGGCAGTTATTACAGGCCTGCAGCCAGAACACAACAGAGCTGCGTAAGACAGATGTATGATACATTGATATGGTGGTGTGCATAATGACAAACAAATCCATTTCTCTGAGGAGTGTCACTTATTTTACCTTTTCTATCCACAAACCGGAAAATATCTTTAAAACTTATTTCTCGGGTGTGTTCGTTGCAACAGAATGTTGACGGCATAGAATTAGAAATGATTTTTCAAACATTTGGCTGCAAGAGGCCTCTTCCAATTTAACATTTGCTGAGCATCAATTCAGAAAAGAGGAACACTACATTGCCCTACACCGAAGGCTTACACTGCAAATAAGACAGGACAAAGGTGAAGAGAGAGGGGGTCGAATTCAATAAGGAATTAGTGAGATGGGGCAAAGAAAGATTATTTCGTGTAGAAACGGTGAGGAAAGGTGAGCCTTGGTTGACTCCAGGAAAGTTTTGTGGAAAAGGCAGAGATTTAAAGGTGAGAAAGACATCTGGGGATTTGACAGAAAGTGGAAAGTCTTTTTCTAGATGCAGAAAGCAACATTTTAAAAAGCAGAGAAGTAGCAATGGAGAGAGAAGAACAAAGGCCCCTAATTTTAACTACTGAAGTTGTTCTATTATAATGATACTAATTAATGTACTTTCAGTTCTCTCTAGATATATGACTAACCAGGTACAGGTATTGAACACCAAAGTGCTATTCAGTACAAGATTCTGTGGCCTTTTCATGGGAGTGACTAGAGAAATGCCACACCAACAGTATACTGATGATACATGGCAATGTCATAGTGCTTCAACTGCCATGGGAGTTGCAGACTAGAGAGGTACTTTCTGCTTGAATGCTCTAGAGCTGTATTAGGACCCATTGCAGCAAACTACAAATCCCAGAATAGCATAAAATGGAGCCAAAGCAGTGAATTGTATGTCTGTATATTCCACAAGACTTGATCCATAATAGCACCCATGATTTTACAGTGATTTTTCCAACTGTATTTAGAAACATCTACTAATGCATTTTGAAAAAAAATTAAGCTATGCTGTTAAAGTACTTCAGTAACTTTTCAATTGGGGGGGGAGGGGGAGAAAAACCATTATATATACACAGAAACATACTAGCAAGGAACCTGGCTTTCCCCAAGCTGAAAAATGCAAAACAAAGCCATTGCTCCTACCTTCACCCCAGTACTCTTTCACTTCCTTTTTTTTGCTTCATGCTGATGTTTCTTTTCACCTTTGAGCCCATAGCAGTTTCACCTCTCCCCTTAATATCACTGCTGTTTCTCTTCCCTTCTCACACACCATTTGTGCCTCCATTCTTGCCTTTTCCCTCTTCTGTCTTCCCTCCCTCCAAGAATCTCTGTCACTCACTCACTTAGTGTGCAAATACAAAGTGAGAAAAATGCAAATTCACTTGCTGTGAAGTCGTGCTGGGGACTTCAGGCTTTCTCAAGTATGTTCAAATTAACTGGCCACACAGGGAGAGAGGAGGAAAGCATTGTTTGCAGTTTGTTAATGTAGCTCTCTTATAGATCTGCAGGAGGCACAGTTACAGGGAAATACATAATAAGCTGTAATCAAGGATCGTGTAGTAGTTTCCTCTCTCTCTCACTCACTCTATTTTTCCTCCTGGGGGTTCTAGTATCCCAGTGCTGGCACAAAACTGTTTAAAAAAAGAAAATAAAAGAAACAAAATGGCACATTCTGCCCAAAGGGGAATAGTGGAGTGCATCGGTTCAAGCTATCACATCTTCCAAACTGATGCAAATGGATCTGATGGTTTAAAAAAAGCGTAAGTCTCAGTGGCAGAGGGAAAAACTATGGCGGGGTGAATCTGGGGTGATTTATATTGGCTTTTACATCATATGGTCAATGGAAAAATGTGACCCAGACTGTCCCAGTCCCACAGCATTTCTTTCTTTTTTCTTTTTTTCAATGTCGATACCTGGCAGAGTGCCTTCTTCCGCCCAGTTCTACCCGTATCGCCCACTTCAGTCAGGCCGGGCGGCTGAGGGGCCTAACGCCAAGAGAGGCCCGGTGGTAAAAAAAAACTAGAAATCAGGCCTTCTTGGAAGTGGCCGCTCGCCTTTGGAACAACTTACCTGTTGAGATCTGACTGGCTCCCTCGCTGAGGGCCTTCAAGACTAACCTGAAGACATGGCTATACAGGCAGGCCTTCCCTATAGCCATTACCTAGCCTATCTCCCCTTTTCTTTTCTTTTCCCCCTCTCCTTCTTCTTTTTCTTCTTTTTTCTTTTCCCATCTTGGACTAATCTGGATTTTATCTTAGTTTATTTTTATATTATGTAAACCGCCCAGAGTAGACACGTTCTAGATGGGCAGTATATAAATCTAATAAATAAATAAATAAATAGAAATAAATAAATGTGGTTGCATTTGGTTTTAGCTTTTCTGCCATATTCCAGCTTTCCATATCCAGGCAACCATAGTTGCATATTATGCAACCTATCTGCATACTTTTTTAAAATTTATTGCTGCCCCCACCAACATACAAATATAAGGGAAAACATGGGAATCATCGCAGCTAATTAACCAAGTGTCAGTAGTGTGCCTCATTATATAATCAGCATGCAACCAGTAAGCAATAGACACCTTGTTAAGCAGCTTCAGTTATTGGTCAAGACTTTCATATTTTCTTTACACATACATTAAAAAACAATAGGACATTGCTACTAAAGAAAGTCTTAAATAATTATAAAATATCAAGTGTCAAAGAATTTCAGCTGCCAATTGGTTCATTGCAGCCAGCTGCCAAGAGACATCTCAGCTGGTTGGGTGTACAACCAGACACTTAATGGAGTTACATTTCAGCACCTCGTCAATTAACCACAGTGAGCTATTACATGTTTTGCAAACCATAGATGAACACCAGCAGGATTCTGAGCACTATTCCTGAGAAAAGTCATTACTCTCATTGTTGCCAGGCTCAAAGGGAAGAGGGCAGCTTGAGAGGAGCTGGCAGATGATGTCATATTTCCCTGCTATTCAGAAAGTCCTAAAATCCTGCAAGCCCTGGTTCCAGTAAACTACCCAACAAAATATCAAAATATTCTGATGATATCTATAGGGCTACATGCAATATTCCAGGACCATACTTCTTATTATGCAACAGGGCCTCCTCTTCCTCTCCCTCCTCTTTTGAAGCAGAGTTTTTGGGTGAGGAAGCTTTCAAAGGGTGCATGAGAAGCAGTGGGATTCACTTGCCAATGGTTTCCTTTCTGCTTGTTGATTTATAGTACAAGATACAACACAGTGTGTACATTTCCCCTTTAAATTTCTATATGAAGAAGATAAGATTAATGGTTGTTGTAGGTTTTTCAGGCTGTTTGGCTGTGTTCCAAAGGTTTTTCTTCCTAACGTTTCACCAGTCTCTGTGGCTGGCATCTTCAGAGGACAGCAGTTAGAACTCTGTCCTTTTCAGCTGTGGGATCAGCTTTTTGTCCTTTTCAGGAGATTGGGTGATTATGGTGGTCAGGGTGTTTTTTTGTTATGGGTGTATTGTTGTGCTAAGAGGGGAGATGATCTGTCACTGTGATTTATGGGTGTTGTTAGCTAGTCTTTTGTGTGCAGTGATGACCGGTCCTTGTGGCTGGGTAGAGTTCGTTGACCTTTTGCAGGCTGTATTTTTTCAGTGCTGGGAGCCAGGCTCTGTTGAGTTTTAGACTTTCTTCTTTTTTGTTGAAGCTGTGCTGGTGTTTGTGGATTTGAATGGCTTCCCTGTGCAGTCTAACATAATGATTGCTGGTGTTGTCCACTACTTCTGTTTTTGAAATAGGATTTCATGTCCAGCCTGTTTCAGGGCATGTTCAGTTACTGCCGATTTTTCTGGTTGTTTTAGTCTGCAGTGTCTTTCATGTTCTTTGATTCTGGTGTGGATGCTGCATTTTGTGATCCTAATATATACCTGGCCACAACTGCAAGGTGTCCAGTATACTCCTGCAGTGGTGAGGGGGTCCCTTTTGTCCTTTTCTGACTGTAACATTTGTTGTATTTTTGTGGTGGGCCTGAATACTGTTTGTAGGTTGTGTTTTTTTTCAAAAGTTTCCCCATGTGGTCCATGACCCATTTGATGTATGGCAGAAATACTTTATTTGTGGGTGGCTGCTTTTCTTCAGTTTGGTGTTGTTTTCTCGGTTTGATGGCTCTTTTGATTTCATTCTTGGGATAGCTATTTGCATGTAGGGCCCAATTCAGATGGTTGAGTTTGGTGCTGAGAAACTGAGCTTCACAGTTCCGATTCGCACGGTCTACCAGTGTTTTGATTATGCCTCTTTTTTGTTGTGGGTGGTGGTTGGAGTTTTTGTGTAGGTACTGGTCTGTGTGGGTGGGTTTTCTGTAGACCTTGTGTCCCAAAAGGAGGTCAGGTTTGCGTATGACCATGACATCTAAGAAAGGGAGTTGTCTCTCTATTTCTTTTTCCATGGTGAATTGTATATTTGGGTGGGTGCTATTGAGATGGTTTAGAAATTCTTCCAGTTTTTCTTCACTGTGGTTCCAAACTACAAAGGTGTCATCCACGTATCAGAACCAGACTGTGGGTGTGAAGAGTGCCGAAGCTAGGGCCTGTTTTTCGAAAGAAAGAAAGAAAGAAAGAAAGAAAGAAAGAAAGAAAGAAAGAAAGAAAGAAAGAAAGAAAGAAAGAAAGAAAGAAAGAACAGATTTCTGGCTTTTGAAGGAATGGGCTACAGTCCAGAAATGCATGTCAGACAATAATTGGTGCCACTAGACTTTTTGTATCACTCATTCAGATTATATACAAATTATATATGGAAAATTAATTATATTCCTTTATTTTTTAAAAAAGGCAACACCATAGTATAATAGAAGGACTCATAATGCTTTATTCTCACTCACATATGTTTTGATGCAGAATTTTGATAGCAGACAGCAGTCATTAGTGAGGACTCATTTCTCGTCAGCAAGCATTCAAATATTCACACCTTTGTTTTTTTAAAAAAAGACCTGTTTCAGTGAGTGAAAATCATAGCTTAAAATCAATATGTGAAGAGCCAACATCTTTAGCTTTCCTCACAGAAAGATATTGTCATAAACGTATCCCCAATGAGCACTTTATTAGCAGATGTAGCTAAAAGGTCAGATAGAAAGTTGCATGCTGCTTCAGCATTTTTACAACAAAACATTAAGACATACAGATAATGAGGTACAGGGAGCTTAGCAGAGCTACAATATGCTCTGAAGAGTAGCTGGCATGTATTTTCTTCTTCTCGGCATCATAGAATATATTGAAAGTGAAAAATAAATAGCACCTGAAACATGTAGGTACAATCAATTTATGAAATATATTTCCAGAAATATTAGAAAAAGACTACACAGGAGAAACTACTACTACACATGGCTCATCTGATTTGTTTTTTGTTTGTTGTGGGGTTTTTTGGTTTGGTTTGGTTTGGTTTTACTCCAAAGCTCAGAATTCTCCATTCTGGGAGTTCCAACTACCCAGACTTACCCCTAAATTGTGCTCACCTTGCGATAGGTCAGGCTGGAAGGCTTCATGGCCTAACTTCCTCTTAGAAGCAAGCACTGGAACAACTTCCTTTTCTAACAGGAAATAAGGTTCTGTCCTAGGTCATGAAGCCTTCCAGCCTAGACTTTCTTCCAGCTGTTATTAGGTACTATCATTGCTAACTGTATTAATAGTAATAATTAGCATTTACTTTTCCTATATTTGTACAGTAATCTTTAAAGCAGCCCTCATTCTTGGTAATATCAGTGAGACTGTTCCCATTGGCATACGGGAATGATACTAAGTAAAGCTACAAATAGGCAGTTTTAGTTGGCTCAAATAGGATTCCAAACTTTGTGGAATCCAGCTATGCTTGTTGAATGTATGCACCTCCGGCAGCTGAGAGGAACTATGTGAGGAAAAAAAGTGATGAAAAAATGGTGCACAATATGCAACTCTTCTAGGAAATCCAACCTTGGCCAGAATCCTGTTTTTTACTAAGTGGTGTTTTTTTTTTTTTTTTTTTATCTGCTCCTTAGACAAATCATGAGATGGCTCCTGAAAGAGTTGGCCACCATATTTATACATGCACATACACACGTTAATTTCCTGACCAGAACCACTCTTTTTGAAATTGCATTATAGGTAGAAAACAGAACAGTCAGACTCCTGTTGTTCTAAACTTGATCTAGATGACATTTTATGCATATTTTCCAAAAAATTAAAATAATATAAATATAATATAAAATATAAATATAAAATACATTTTTGAGGACATTTTTAGAGTTTTGTTGCTGTTTTGCTTCACTAATGAATTTAGTGGGAAATTGCACAAGAAAGGAATGGCCACAGAACACATTTACATTGGCTGTGTCTCCAGGATCTGATATGTAGCAGGTCTCCACTCCAACTCTGTCTTCACAGCCCTAGTTCAAAGGCTCCACAGAATGTCTGTTTCAGGCCCATGTGACTCTTGCACATTTCAGCTATAGTTTTAGTCCATTTCTATGTTTATATACAAGGGGTACTAATGTTTCCGTCTGTGGACCACATGTAATCAACAAAAAACCCCAAGCCCCTCTTGACCTGTTATGGACCCCTCCTGATCATAAAAACAAACTTGTTTTAGAAATTCCAAAGAATTGCACCTGTAGGAGCCAGTAAAAACAAGTTGATTCTTCTGTAAAATAAAGGGCTTCCCTTTGCAGCTCATTTTAACGAAAAATAACAATTTCAGGAGTCCAGAAATGTCTTGGCCCTTCTAATCTCACAAAAAGGCCCTGGTATGAGGTACAGGGGACCAGAGGGAGTGAGGAAAGGGATAGGTGCAGCCCAGTGACCCTTTGCTCTTGACCACTCCTGCCATGTGAGGTAGTCCATATACTGAACTGAAACAGGACCATCTTCTACGTTCATCGTAAACTGAGCCCAGAGGTGTAGACACAAATAGTTTTCCACTTATACATGTCCAAAATTTGGTAGAGAAACAGGCAAGAAACTATATGGTGTAGTGGATCTACATTCCATTTGCCTAACACAGGAAAGCTGCTAGTGTTATCATGCACAGAGGCCAAAGCCAAATTTCATTCTTGTAGCTCTGCAGAAATATAATGGCCTACTTGATGCCTTATACTTGTCTGTGTGTGCATGGATGGAAAGTCTTATTCCAAAGCTCCTATCTATTGAACGCACAGCTTTATGAAATATCCTTAGTAGGACTGAAAGCAGACAGCGCTTAGCACAAGTCTGCAATTGAATTGAAGCATTCAGTTGCTGTAATAAACCTCAAGGGGGAGAAACCATGTTGGTACAAGTCAGCAAAACCCACAGATTTAATTACTGCAAAGTAATTGCAATGAGGGCCATGCATTATCTTCAACATGCTGTAAAGGGGAAGTTCATAGCCTTAAACGACTTATGGCAAATGGTAAGCTTTTCATTAGGTCTGTGAAATGAAATGGAAATCTGCTGCCCTTTCAAAACAATGTGAGCAATGGAAATGTCTGAGGCAAACAACTGAATTAGAACTTATGCTGGGTTTTCTGCTAAGATCTAGCTGACTTTGCCATCTGTTTTCTATTTTGAGATGTGGATTTGGAAATTAACAAAGGACTGACTGACTAACCAATTGAATGAATGAATGAACAAACAAATGAATGAATGAAAAAAGCATTTACGGGCAAGAATGGGGTTGTAGATAATTTGATTTTTATAACAGATAGATTGAATCCGCCACTACTAGTAGGGGCTGCTCATGCACAGGAACAAGGGGGTTCCTTACCCCAATTTTGTACTCAACTGGTCTGTAGCCACCAGGATGACAACTTTCTCAATGAAGTACAATCATGCCCCATGGCCTGCGACTGAAGAAGCTACTTGAATGAGTAGCAAAACATTTCAACCTAATAAGAAGGAAGTCCAGTTGCCATGACTCAACTTCCATTCATGGCTTATACTTTTTGCACTCATGCATGGCGAGTGTTGTATCCTGGAAGAATTTTATAGGGCTTTCTATTCCAAAGTAGCCTTGATTCAGCCACATGGTCTCTCTGAGCTCTGGTGTCTTCTTGTGTCTTTTATGATTTTTCTGACTTCTGGCTTGCACTTTGATTCTTTCTCCTATGGTATTTTGTTCTGCTTTGAAGAACACCTTCTGGTTCTCAGCTTCTGCACACTCGTGCCCCGTGGATTGTGATGTATATTCCAGCCCTGACAAGGATACTGTGTCAGGTCCTTGAATCTTCCCAACAGCAGTAAATGTAACTTCTAAATAGGATGAAGCAGTGGGCAAGGCTTGGAGTAGGCAAAATATACTGTGTTGCATGCAGCCCCACCCCCATGGTTCACCGTCACCTTGCCCCCCACACCCAATTTTTGGGAGGGCAAGTGTTGACTTAAAAGTTCCCTTGTGCCCTCTAGGGGTATGTGGAGGTGAAATTGCAGTGTTCTGAGGGGGCTACAGAGAGCCAGACCTCCCTCTCTCTAGTATTTGTTCACTAGAGGAAACTAGCAGATTCTGGGATCAGCTGGGAACAGGTGGAGAGAGATGCTGAGGATTTAAAATCACTTGACAAAACAAACAAAATTGAACATTGTCCTCCTCCAGTGCCTCTCACTCTGAGATTTGTCTTTCAGTCTAGAGACTCACGGCAGCATAGCAATCCCCTGAGACCTAAGTCAGCACCCAGAGGCTTGGTGGAAACTCTAATCAGCAGCAGAGGCTGGTTCATTAAGTCAAATAGTGGTCCTTTCTCAGCTCAAACCTACACCCAGCCGGCCCCCTCTTAGCTGTCTCCTTACAATCCTGGCAGTTTCCCCTTCTTCTTCCACTCCCAGCCTCATTTACCTCAGGAGTGCTAGGGGTGAAGCAGAAGACAGAATCAGCAGTGGATCACAACAGGCTATCATGTTTCATTCTGCCCACCATCAACTGCTGTGTTTTCCACCACACCAACCCCAATCACCCCCAGCTGTCACTGTTTGTCAGATGGAAACAAGCTCCAGAAATGTCTTCTTCAGTCACTGTCCCAGTTTTGGTTAGTTACTGCCTCTTTATCGAGGTATCACCTATCCAGCTTTGGCTCTTGATTGGCATTCCTGCATTGATTTGCCACTATAATGTATAGGGCAACCCATGTCCCTAACCTCTCTTTATTTCAGCTACAGTGTTTGAGAATATGCTCCAGATTTCCATTCCAAAATGCCTAAAATGCAATTAAATAGCACTTTAAAAAAAATAATAATGGCGGGAGGTGGGTGCTGAGGATTGAGTGAGCATGAACAAAGGGTTAGCAGAAAGGAGGCAGTGGGATTGCTTTCATTTTCTTTTTAAATTATAAAGGGATTAGGGCAGGGATTAGATGAGTAAGCTTAAGCAGTTTTGAAGAGGAGGAGAAGAAAGATGAGAAAGACAAAACTGGCTGTCTTTTCATTTTAATGAAAAGTTTAATACGAGGAAGGATAGAAATAGCAGTTAGCAGAACTTGAAGTGAAAAAGAGAACACTGGGGTTTGCAAGAAAGGAGAAGAAAAGAAAATGGAGTCTTTTAAATAAATAATGGTTGGGGGAACTGGCAAATGGGAAGAATGGTTTTGCGGATATAAGCAAGATCCCTCAAGAATAATATGTAGCCCAGGTGGTATATAGGAGGAAAGCAGACCCAGAGAGCAGCGTGAAGGTGCAAAGCAGCCATTTAAAAACATATGCATCAAACAGAACTGTCAGGAAGACAGGATTGGTCAAAGCTTCCCACTGATAGCACATTCAGTGACAAACTCTGAATACAGTGGCCAAAATCCTGTTGCTTAATATAGTAAATTATACTAGAGCAGGTCCATTGAATCAGTGGGGCTTTGGTGAGTCAGCTACTCCATATGTTCCATGGATTCATATGTGCCCACTCTAACTGTAACTTTGTTTAACACTGTTAGTTACAAAGGAATTGACTCACTAAATCCCCATTGATTCAATGGGCCAATTTTAGTGTGATTTACTACATTAAGCAACAAGATTTTGTCCAGTGATGTATACAGTATAGCATAATGACCTGAGAAGTGTGCTATTCTTGCCAATACAATTCCAGGTAAGCAGGAAAAAGGTGAATCCATTTCTACCCCATGTTCCAGTATCTAACTAATCAGTCACTTTTCTCCAATAGCTCCCTTACTCTGACGAATAACAGACTTGTTATTTGTCCTATGAGAGGGAGAATAATATTTTTTGTCTGCTAGCAAATAATGGAACTGGTTTTAAAAAACATGAGGATTCAGAGATCAGAAAAGAAAACAAGAAAGCAAATGTTTCTGTTGATTATTGTAAATACCCTAAGATTCTAACAATGCCATATGCACAAACTTGTGGCTAGAGTCCTATTGGTGTTTGTGTAACTTGACACAGCTCATTATGATTAATTCACTTGGTGTTGGAGGGTGTGGCTTCCTTGTGCAAGCAGAGGCATGACCAGGCATGTGACTAAGGGGTGTCCTGGCACCTTGCTTATGAGCTGCAATTAGTAGCAACAAGTTACACAAAGTTCCCACAAACACCTGTAGAATTCTGGCCTATGGTTGGGGGAAGCACAGAGAAGGCCCAGACAAATGTAAGACAGAAATGGGACTATGAAAACAAAAACAAAAAGACGGTACAAGGGAAGGCAGAATTTTTAGAACGATAGGAATAAGAATTGGGAAAAGACAAACTAGAGAAGGAGTTACTTAGAAAGATGTAAAGGGAAAAATATTAAGGGTCTTTCAAGGTTGAAAGCATGTATACACCTAACTTCTGGAATTGTAAGGGAACATATCTTCTATATTAGAAAAGGGAATCAATCTGAAATAAGGGATCACTAATCAGGGTATAGGCATAACAAGGTGGCTCTTAGGGTAAATTAAAGCTAGATATAATAAAGGGGTAAAACAAATAGTACTTAATTAACATATATTAGATATGATATTGATATAGACATGACAGAAACTGTGGAGATAGAAATGGTTAAACAATTATATAAAGAAAATGTATCTAATTTGCTTTAGACAACATTTATTATAATTAAATAATTATAAGCAACCCATGTAACACGATGTTTAACAAGCACGAACTGAATGTAGATATAGTGAAAACTAATAAAATGTTAGTTAAAAAAAAGAAAACAAAAATTAAACTAAAAACTAAACTTCAGAACTAGTCATTGGTCAGTGCCACTCTATAAAGGCATGGATAGAGGTAGGGTGGTCAAAAGAGCCAAATTAATATATCTCAAATGCTTGAATTTCTGGAGCAGGGAGCTTTACCAGGAAGGACTGCACCATACTGAGATTTGTACCTGTCTCTAGCTACTAAGTAATAATAATACTCTAATAATAAAATAAAACAAGTTTTAAAAAACCCAAAAACATCAAGCCCAAATGATTTTAGGTCTTTTCTGTTCCTTCTCTACCTCAAGCGTTGCAGATATCCAATTTGATGAAGATTTATAAGCACTGTTTCATTTTCTGGAGAAAAAGGTCCTGGAACTCTTACATTGTGTTTCCCAGGGAGTAGCTGTTGATTAAACTGTAATGAGGAGTATTAAAATAGTGACTAACTTATATTATATAAAAGTGGAACTGCCTTGGATTCCAGCTGCCTGGTGGTTTGCTGCTGCCTAGGAGTCCAAAGCCTTGGTCTGTAAGGACTAACTAAATCCTGACATTAAAGAACAGGCAGTATAGTAATAAACCAGATAAAGATGCTGGAACTCAGTACCAAGAAAAAAAAATCCAGCTCAAAAGCTCACTGTTCAGTTGTCTGATAAAGGTATTACAAAATCTTAATTCCAAAAATAGGTATGTCATCAGGCCTAAATGCACCTCATATTGACTGAGCAGATGACAACTGAAATAGAAGAGGGTCAGTGGATCTGCTGAAGTGCAGCTCACCAAGGGCCAATCTGGACAAGTCACTACAGAGTAGCATGAAGTTGGATGCCCTTCAAAAAGCATAATGAAGAAAGAGGAAGAATCTTAATGGGGAAACCTGCAGGTAGAAAACAGGAAACCGTCACCCTTTCTAAACCTGAAATAGCCAAGCTTCAGAACACTTTGTTTCATTCTCTTCCTTGCTCACAAAAGGAGGATGTGTTTGGCTTTGACACCTCCTTTATTCTTCTGATTTGCTTTTATTTATAACTCAAGAAAAGCTGCCAAAAAGACCAACAAAAGAAAAGGAGGGAAAAAAAGAAAAGCCAAGAAATGTAGGCAAGAGATTTGTTTGATTCCTTTCACTGTTTTTGTTTGTTTGGAAAGACAGAGTAAATTTACAGGCAAGAAGCCCAAAAAGCAAGAGTTTCTACTGAACGGTATTAATTCTGCTGCACTGTCTGATAGCCGTGAGAAGTGGCAGAATCATAATGGCTGATCACACAGGGAGCTCTCAGAAAGAACCCCGATGGAAGTAAATCCAGCATCGACTGACAGACACAAATTATCCAAATGTGTGAAGATTTTATTGCAACTCCGTAATGCTCCTGTCAAGTAAGATAACTCATAACAATGGCAGTGCGTGTTAGCACTTGGAATAATTGTTCAAAGGTTGTTAATTTTGGGGTTGTGAGCTATTATAATGATTTGTGTTGTTTATCTAGTATCCTTTTTCCCCTGGAGAAGTCTCAGTTCCCCGGGCAGGAAATGGGCATTTGGGGCATTTTAATTTTTGTTCAAGATACAATAAGTCTGAACTGTCAGCTTCTACTGGTGGATTTATCTAATGATGAAAGCAGAATATTTGTCTCTAGTCATCCAACAGCACCACAGTATTTATCAAGAGCTTATGTTTAGCGTATAACTCATTCATTAGTTTGCAGTATTAGAGAGAGCATGGCAAGTTTGAAAACAGAAGCTGGCTGAAAAGTCACCATGGGTCTTTCACAATAGATGTGACACAATGGATGTGTCTGAAGAAGTGGACTTGACCACAAAGCTCACATTAAAATATAGCAGTTCATCTTTAAGGTGGCACAATGTTTCTGTCTTCTTTATTTTTTATTTTTCTTTTGTTTTTGCCTGCTATAATAGATGTGATATTTTGTTTGAGTATATGAAGTGAAAAAACCTGTCTAGGCACAAAAGAACCTAGGAGCTACTGTAGTTGGTTTAGCCCAGTGAGTGAAGAGACCTAAGGAAGGGGGTCTGCATTTAGAGAGAGACCCAGAGCCATGGAGGTGCTGTTCCCCATACAGTGAAAATGTCGGCTTTAATCGCCTTGGTTTGGGGCTTAAAGTTCTATCTGTTACCACTGCTGGGTTTCCTCTTTTTTAGACCTCAGAAGACAAGGCATTGGAGAGATAGCAATCTGAATTCTGGGCTTCGGAAATACACAGATGCTGAGGAACTTTTCTCCAGTCATCTCCTACAACAGTGCCATGTTTGAATTGTTCTTGCTAAATTATCTGGGTGTTTTTTTTAAATGCAAACTTGGAATATTTATATTAGTGTTTATAATATTCATTTAAAAATTAGCTCCATAGAACCCTGAAGGGTGACACAATAGAGCTCTAATCTAGGAAACATTGGCATTGCAGAAAAGGAGGAGGCTGAGGTCTAAATGTAGTGGTTTAACCAGAGTCGACCCACAAAGTCAACTGACTGAATGGGTCTGGTTTAATTGGTACTACCAAATGGATTCAATCCTGAAAGCCTGAAAAATATTTTTTTATTATTCTTAAAAATACAGATACAAATAAACCACACACATCTAAAAAATTTTAACATCTAATAAAAACTTTTAAAATATGCATACCTAATGCACTCCAAACCTAGTGCACCCCACTAGGTATATGCACCTCATTGGACCATTAGGTGGTAACCACTTTTACCATTTACCCTTGTGGGTTTTGTCCCTTCCTCTTTCTTAGTACAAAATCAGTAAGTTATCCCCAAATGTCTACAAACACATTTTTTTTCTTTTTTCTTTTCTTTTTAAACTATAACATAAACATAAACATAAAATACATAAACCAAAATACAAATTAACTGTGTTCCCCACCACCATAGACGGGACCTCTTGCAATAATCTTCTTGTTCCTCCATCTATTCTTCTTCTTCTTTTATTGTCCTCCAGAACTGCATTGATTCTTGATTTGGAGCTTTCCCTTTTCCTCTTGTTAACACATATTCCAAAAATCTGCCCCATATATCATAAAAATTGTTCTTTTTCAACTCTCCTTTCTTAACCTTTAAATTACAAGTTAGCTTATCATTACAAACACATTTCTGCCAGTTACCTCCTCTTAATTCTTATTTTGCATGTTAATTTATCATTGATTGCTATATCCCAGACTTCCCTATCCCATTTGCTTAATATAATGTTATGGGTCATTTTCCAATTCATAGTAATAATCAATCCCACCACTTTTAGCAAATTAGAAACTAGTTCTCTAGTTGTCCAATGAACTACCTCCTTTTTAAATATTGATATTTAGGGCATACAGCTAAATTTAAATTGCTTACTTCGTGTATTTCCTTAAAAATCAATTGCTAGATTTCTGTACATGCTTGCATTCCCACCAAATCTGAAAATATATATCTGTTTTCTGGCAAGCTCTCCAGCAAACCCTGGAATAATTAACATCTATTTGGTTACACTTCACTGGAGTTAGGTACCGTCTCCAAACTAATTGAAAAATAGGTTTTAGTGATTAATCATTTCTTCTATCTCTTCTCTTATTGGCTGCTCCATTATATCTCTATCCATTTTAAAGTCTTCTCCCTAGATTCTTTTCTGTATATTCCTTAATTCTTTCAAGAGATAATATCTGTGCTGTGTATAATTTATGAACAAAATCTTGTAAGACTAATTTATCCTTCATCAAATTGCACTTTATACCTCTATCGTATTTAATCATTCATATAAGATTATTCACTTTTTTTAGTTTGTATAGCTTTGGCCAGCATCCTTGAATTTTTATTGCTAAACTCAAAATATTCTCATCTCAAATATATTAAATTCTTCTGAATATTTTCTTTTTCTTGATTCTCTAATTCTTTTCTATTTGCTGATATTCCTTCTATAATTCTGTTATCTTTATCTATCATGTGTTTTCTGGCACATTTGAAGGGGGGCATAGACTGGAAACAATTCTTCACACACCACTTGATAAATCCTTATGCAATCCTGATTCCACCTGTATTTCTTTCATATTTTGTTTATGGACATGGCCAAAAAAGAGGTTGAGAATGGCTGATCTAGAATCATTTATTTATCCTTCTGGTAGTCCATGGTATCCATGAAACTCTCTTCCAATACCACATTTCAAATTAATCATTTTTTACTTATTTGCTTTCTTCATTGTCCACCTTTCCTATCAAGAACTGTTGGATAGCTCAGTGGTTTAAGTCTCTCCCTGTGGAGCCACAGGTTGGGAGTTCCATTTCCCACTGTGTCTCCTTGACAGGGGCTGGACTCAGTCCATCAAGTCCCTTCCAGCTCTGCAGTTCTAAGATGATGGTGATGATGATGATAACTGGGAATAATTTTGGTACCACTTTTCCTATTCTTAAAGCATTTACCCAGTGTTTCTGCACACCTTCTTCAGATATGTGCATTTTTAGTTGTTTCCAGGATCCTGACTCCTGTGGAGAGACAACTGGGCTATCTCTCTTCAAATTCTTTGTCCTCCCCATGTAGGACAACAAAATCATAGACAGAGAGCTAGCTGTGGTGAGTTTAGTCTTATAGATCAGTCCTGAATAGGGATGGTATGTGGAAAGCTATAGTCATCCAGCCCTATTTTAGTTCCACTATGATAAGGATTTGGCCATTTACTTGGACCAACCACCTCCTGTAGGAAAACTGGGCTCCTAGTGAGACTTGTGTAGACAGAATGTGGCCTGGTTGTTTTCTCTCCCTCTCTCTCTTTCATTCTGTCTTTCCAAACACACATTTGGAATGCCTCAGCAGGTAGTGATGGAATATAAAGGAGAGAAACAATGAACAGGGAGGGTTGGAAGGCCCTCACAAATAACTTTCCCCAAGCCGAGAGCCCTTGTGGATAGCAAAGGGAAGATTTCTGCCTTCACACTCTTCATCTTTAATGAGCATGAAAGAAATGACAATGGAGGGCTGTGGGGCTAGAATGCTTCCATGATGGGTTTACCCTAACAGGTAAGTTCTAAATAGGGCCACCATCCAATATCAGTCAAGAGGCAGGTCAGTGTCCACCACAATCCACAAAGGAGATCCAAAGGCATAGTTCAAACAGTCTGGGAGCCATGCACAATTCAGGAATCTAACCCAGGGGTCCAAGCACACCAGAAACAAATACAGGAACCCCCAACACTCAGCTGACGATGTTTGGCCAGCAAGGGTAAGAGATCAGTCTCATAATTTGACCCTTGGGAGGAAAAGCTTCCTCCTGAAGAGAATTTCTACACCTGATGAGGCTTTCTTTTGACATGTCCTTCCCCACAGATCAGGATTTGCCTTGGATCTTCAAACTGAGCTCATACCGTCTGCTTCCCCTGTTTCTGTAGACTGGATGGAGATTCCACCTCTTCCTCTGACTTGGTCCCTGTGCCCTATCATCCACAGACTTAGGGTCCTGTCACCCCAAGGTTCCAGGATCTGTGGGACTGGGCTGTTTTCTTCCTTGCTGGGTTCTGGAATGTCAAGTGCATCCTCACTAAGGTCTCTCTCAACAGGGATGTGACAATGCTAAGTGGAAATTGCAACTGCCTCAGGTGATGACATTCTTTTTATTTATGTAGCTCAGTAGTATTTAAAAGTGTGTTGCTTATATATCACCCCATAGTGCTTAAAGCTGTCTCTGGGTGGTTTACAATTTAATTATGCAGGATATACATCCCTCCACCCTGCCAGTGAGCTGGGTACTCAATTTACCAACCTTGGAAGGATGGAAAGTTGAGTCACCCTTGAGCCATCTACCTGAGCTCAGGATCAAACTCAGGTCGTGAGCATAGTCTTCACTGCAGCACAGCAGTTTAATCACTGTGATACACAGGTTGAGGTCTCTCCCATCTTTTCATATTTTTTGTTAAACTTTTATTAATATACATCTAACCACACAGCAATTGCTTAGATGTACCACAAAGTCTGAACATGAATTTGACCAAACTCCGGGAGGCAGTGGAAGACAGGAGGGCCTGGCGTGCCCTGGTCCATGGGGTCATGAAGAGTCGGACACAACTTAACGACTAAACAACAACAACCACAAAGTCTGAACCACAAATACTAAAGTCAAAAATATTGGTATATGAGTCAGCCAATAGTATAATAATAATTATATTATTTATTTATTTTTATTTATTTATTTAAAATATTTCTATCATGCCTTTCTCCCCAAAAGGACCCAAGGCAGACAAACACACACAGAGTTATTTGCCTTCCTCAACTTAGAGCTTTGCCTAAATTTGTTCAACCTATCTTAATAAGCAGTTTCGCCGACCAAAGTTCATTTCACTCAAATGCTGTTATTTTAGGATATTTCAAACTGACATTCTTTCTCCCATTCTACTGTTCTATACGCCTCATCTGCTATTCGTAGGGCATTTTATACTGGCATAGCAATGCTCTCTGTTGTTTTCCCCACCCTCAGGTTCCCCCATACACAGAGAAGGACATGTGCAAGGTATAGTGTATGGTTCATTTTTGATGTTGCTTAATGCAAAGAATCATAGTAAAAATGTGTTCTCTTGTCTTTTATGTGCACTTCACCACAGGCCTGAAAGGAAAGAAAACTGTATTTTTGAAGCCAGTGTTGACAGCACCTAAAAATCTGAGAGAGAAGGAGGGGGGGGGGGGGACACTTCTAAACTACCAGTTGTCCACTAGAGGGCACCTATGCAATCTTGATTAAATTCACATTTCATTGCTGCCTTGCTTGAAACTTAAGATAGTTTCTAATAATAAGTTCTCAACATTACAGCCACTGTGAGCCTTCAGCATAGAGCTGCCAACTTCCCTCTCCCTCAACAGACGCTGCTAACAAACTACTCCCTTTCGACTGGCTCTATGTAGTCATTATCACTTGACAACATCACTTTTAAAAACATCACAATTCCTAAAATCCTCTAATAGGCATGCCCAAGTGAGGATTCTGAAAACTCTAGAACATAATTTTGCTAATTTGTGGGTGTTGCCACCATTTGGGCTACATTGATCACTAGGCAACCCATTCCTTGGGGCAGGTTTTTGTGGAAATTATCACCCGATAGCCACCTGGGGCAAGTTTCAGTTGAATAGCCACCTGCCCCCCCCCCAACAGTGTCCACATGGTGTGATGCTGATTAAACCCTTCTGGGGTGAGAGCCTGACTGCTGAGGAAAATGCTCCTGTCCTCAGATGGCCGAAGTGGCAGGGAGTCCTTGTGCCTGGGACTTAGGCCAAGTGGCAGTACCTGCAGGGTGTGTTCCAGGGCGGTATGGCCCTCAGCAACTGCTCAGGCTGGCTGGCTGCTAATGCAGAGCCTGTCTGGTTGAGGCGAGAGTAAGAAAGGCAGCAACTGGATTGTAATAGAGCGGGAGCAGATTATGCATCAAAATCAAACCAAAGAGTGAGCTTTTCGTAACTAATGTGTTGTGTCATTTATGTCAAGTGGTATCGCCTTCACATGCATTTATTCAATTGCCTGTGTAATTTTAGATCATTTTAAGCAGCTACTTCAACCCATGAAGACTCTTCACAAAGTTATCCCCTAGAGGTTCAGTCAGGAGAGTGTGTTTACCTATGAACCAACATAACTGAACATAATTTTTTGGAAATTTCCTGTGGATGTTTATGTTTGCTACCATATGTTTTATTTGTTACTTATAAATGAGTGAATGGTATCCAGTGCATTCTAGACAGTGTACATGGCTTTCCTCTTGTGCATGTTATCATCACAACTACCCTGTGAAGTAAGTCAGCCTGAAAGCGAGTGGCCAGCTCACTGGCGTGAGTTATATTTTCACCTGGTGAGTTTCACTGCTCAGGGGAGATTAGAACTCAGATCTTCCAAGTACTAATCAAACACTGTGCCAGATGGGAAGCTAGAAGCACCCAGCATATGCTTATTTTGCTTTATGCGCATGAAACAGAAAGCAGTCATTAGCTGGGAAATTCTGGCAAGGTGCCTGAAGGAAAATCAACACATATGTGTTGAAATTGTTTCATGGCATATGTGGCATTGTTTTTCAACACAGAAATTATATTTGGTGAAGAAATCAGTCTGTTTCTGAGAACCCTTTGCACAGAACATGAGACCAATTGCATGGTATGTATCAAGACTCATCAGGGTTCAGTCCTGCTGCCTGTTTTCAGTGTCCAAGGTTAAATCCAGAATAGGAATAACATCAAATAGAAGAGAGAAAGCTGCTTTCCACTGAGTCAGCTTATTGGTGTATCTAGCTTGTTGTCTACACTGACTGGCAGCAGTGCTTTTGCCTTGGCATCTTTGTGGAAGGAGGGGGAATTTTATATATGAATATTGTCCACGTTTGTAGAGATATAGAGGCCTGTATATAAAGCTACAAGGGAAGCAATTCTCTTGCTAAAACTACACAAGGACAAGCAGAACACTAGGTAAACATGTTCCCATTATCAGAAAAACCTCACCGGGATGGATTAATTCATACAAAATGCAAGGTCTCAAAACAAAGAGCACTCAGATCACATAGAAGTAGGCATCAGACATTCCTCAGATAAGAGTTGCCAGGGACAACCGGAATCAGGGAAGAGGAAATATGCCAGGGTCAAGCAGCTAACATATAGCTAGTAAATTTATATAAGGTTTTCCATCTTTGATGATGACTAGGAAGTTGTCTCCAGACTGACTTAAAACAATTGTGTACCGTATTTTTCCATGTATACGACCCCCCCAATGTATAAAACGACCCCCTAATTTTGACCCTTGCAGGAGGAGCAGTTAATGGGCAACTGCTCCTCTACCTCCGTCTCTCCTGCTCCAGTGCGACTGCTTTGCCTCCGCCTCCTGCTGCCTCCGCCACTGGAGGGGACAAGGCGGACTGAGCTTGAGGTGAGCCCTGTCAGTCCCACTGGAGGAGGTGATCGGGCGGGCGGGGGAGGCAGCAGCAAGAGGTGCCGCAGCATGTGTGAATACTCCTTTGCCTCTGCCTCCTGCTGCTGCCTCCGCCACCGGAGGGGACAAGCCGTGAGCCCTGGAGGAGGCACTTGGGCAGCAGCGGCGGCAGCAGCAGCAAGAGGCGCCCGAGCGCACGCGCGAGTGCTCCTTTGCCTCTGCCTCCTTCCGTGTATAAAATGACCCTCAATTTTTCCTCTAATTATTTTAGGAAAAAGTGTGGTTTTATACATGGAAAAATACGGTATGTTTTCTTCAGTATTAATCCTAAAGAAACGTTCTTTGTGGTTAACAAATTAATCACAGTAATCACTGACATTCTCATGAGAAGAGAAGACTCCCTGGAAAAGACCCTGATGTTGGGAAAGTGTGAAGGCAAGAGGAGAAGGGGACGACAGAGGACGAGATGGATGGACAGTGTCATCGAAGCTACCAACATGAATTTGACCCAACTCCGGGAGGCAGTGGAAGACAGGAGGGCCTGGCGTGCTCTGATCCATGGGGTCACGAAGAGTCGGACACAACTTAACGACTAAACAACAACAACAAATCACTGACATATAGCCTTTATAAGCTTCCCAAAATCAGGAAGCCAGATTGGTTTGGGACGATTCTCCCCCTCTCTGTCTCCTAACCTGCAGGAGTTATTTCAATAAACCAGATGTTAAAAAAATTAAGTGCTGCTTGCGTCTCTTTCTCTCCTTTTAGCAGCTGGGCCCATCAGAGGATAATGAACTACAAAACCCATCTTTTCTTGTGTAACAGGAGGTGCGAAGGATTTATCTTGGGACCTTCTGTATGAAAAGCATGTGCCGTATTACTGACCTACACAGTTGGACTCCATCTGAGGCACATAACCCAGCAGAGGGTTTGTTGTCAACACTACCTCTTCCTCCTCCTCCTCCTCCTCCTCCTCTGCTACCTTCTCCTTTGCTCCTTCCAAGGATAATGACAGCAATCAGAAAAGAAAGAAGGAAGCCATCTCTGTACACCTTGCCTTTCACACATCCCTCTCTCAGAATGGAGATGATTAAATCCAGAGGAAGAAGGAAGTGAATCAGTCTCGGTGGCAACAGTGGTAATGAGGAAGAGGAGGCACCACCTAGAGCATTATTGCCCAAGCCCCTTTCCCAGTGTCGTCAGTGGTCCGTTCCGCACATTTCCACCTTCGGCGGATTGCCCAGCTGCGTCCCTATCTTGATGTGGGGGCGCTCACTACGTTGGTCCATGCGCTCATAGTCTCAAGATTAGACTACTGTAATGCGCTCTATGTGGGGCTGCCTTTGAGACTGACGTGGAAACTTCGATGGTACAAAATGCGGCAGCCAGACTTCTTACTGGTGTGAAAAGGTACCAACATATTTTCCCCACGCTGGCCGCCTTGCATTGGCTGCCCATCTGTTTCCGCGTTGGTTTCAAAGTTCTTACGATTACATATAAAGCCCTAAATGGTTTAGGACCTCGATATCTGGCAGAGTGCCTTCTCCCATCCAGTTCTGCCAGAGTCACTCGTTCCAGCCAGGCCGGGCAGCTGAGGGGCCTAACGCTGAGGGAGGTCCAGAAGAAAAGAACAAGGAGTAGGGCCTTCTCAGCAGTGGCCCCTCGCCTTTGGAATAACTTGCCAGTGGAGATCCGCCTGGCTCCCTCTCTGGGTGTTTTCAGGAATAAATTTAAAACCTGGCTATTTGGGCAGGCTTTCCCTCCTGCCATATCTTAACTGCCATATCTTAATTACTTATACTTCGCCATCTTGGACTTATAATATATGTTTTTGGTTTTATTGTTTTTAAATTTGTAAACCGTCCAGAGTAGACCCTTGGTCTAGATGGGCGGGATAGAAATTTAATAAATAAATAAATAAATAAATTTCCCTCAAAGCCTGGAACAAACATCATTCTGCAATATATCTTGAGGTTTTTTTTTAAATCACATTGCTGTGCTGTCCTTCTTTTGAGATGCTCTAAGCAGAAAGTATGGTTCCTTTACCCTTTCTGCTCCTTTATCTTCACAGCAGGCTAGAATATGCTGAGAAATTATGGAAGGAACAGACACTAGTGAATTTCTGATCTAACTGCTTTGTCATACGGCTTCTTGGAGAAGGTGCAAATAGAAGAAAGCACCCTTTATGAGGAAACCCAGTTCTTGCTCTGTGCGATTAGAAGATGCCATCCAGTGACAATATGAGATTGTGCTTGAGTTTCAACACCAGCAGTGTCTCTTGTCTTGGTGTTTCAGTGTTAACAAAGAGGCATAACAACTTATCACAAGGTTTGCGTGAGAAGTAGACCAAGTGCTACAAGGCTCAACCTTAGACTGGTTAACTGGAATAAACTGGGTGCTTATGGGTTTTGTTCTAAAAGCAGGCCTCTCCTTCTGTCTTTTGCCCCAAGTTTGCCTCAAATAATGTTGGATACCTGCACTTTTGCTTCTGTGCTTACCTACTGCCTTGAAGCCTTAATGTTCTGAAATCTATACTGTCTACATATGTTATTTTGTCATTTTGTCCTAAAATGGTTCTCTGTATTTTAATTCCTCTTTCCATTATCTTTTAAAATAAATCTACTTCTTTACAAGCATGGTTCTGAGTGTATACATTATTATGAACAGTCTCTGATATTAAGTCCTGGCACATCCACCATTTTAACTGCTTAGGTCCATTGATGATTTCAATATTAGATCCACTGATATTATCCTAGACCTTCTTCTTAAAAACTGAAAGTTGTGAAGTTCTTGATCCACAAGAGGGAGCTAAAACTCTTTCCTAGGCACTGCTTTAGTTCCCAGTGAAGAGAATTTATGCTTGAGTTGAGCTTTTGGTTTGTCTTTGTTTTTTAAAAGCCAATCCTCAAATCTATCATACGACTTGACTGTTAAGGTCATTTTCCAGTTTATCGGTTTCACCTTTAGCAGATGTCTTTGTGGCAGGCAAGCATGATCAGGCAACTGTTTAAAAGGGCAGTCATTGTTTTAAAAATACAGGACAGCTCAATGTGAGCATGAATTTACACAGAAGAGGGGGATAGAGTTCGCTGTTGTAGAGTCTATTTTTGTGTTCGTGAGAAGTGAGAGAGAGTTTTAAGTTGTGAATAATGGCAACAGCTGGACATCCAGCCTAGCTCCAAATGTGCAAAATATGCCAGGACTTATTCCCTCAGAAACAGTTTTGCCCAAATTATTCTCCTTAATTTCAGTTCCATTGATGATGGAGGAGAAGGTTTGGAGCTTATTCTCCTAACAAGGTCATCTCCACCATAGGCAGAATGCAGTGGCCACCTCAGGCAGTAGATAGTGAGGTGATGTAGCAACAGCAGTGTGAACAGCCGCTCCTAAAAATCTTCCTCTTCAGTTTCACCTCCTCGGTGTTGAAAGACGGGCCTGTGTTTGCCGTGCAGTCTATTTTGCATCTGTGTTGAAGGACAGGCCTGTGTTTGCCATGCAGTCTATTTTGCATCTCCTAATAGAGTGGTGCAATAGAATTCAGCCCTACAGGCCTCCTTTTGAGCCTCTGTCCTCCATTTTGTTCTGAAAAAGGATGAGTACTGTCTTTGGACAAATGTGGAAAATTGGACCAAATGAAGGGAGTTTGTGTGACTCCATAGTGACTCCAGGGTGGAGCAAGCAGCTACGGTGCACCCACAAACTGCAACAACATGCCAACGGATTTTCCTTACCATATTTGATATTTCTGGAATAGTCTCCATCAGCTTAAAATGAGGAAAGAGGATATGAAAGCTAAAGCTAACAACCCACTGTATTCTTAGCACTAAAGGAGCAAATAATGAAAGCTGGCCATCCACTTCCACTACCACCAGAAGTCCAAGAGCTGTGCTGGGAATACCAACCAGAGGCACAAGGGAGAGCTCAGAAATCCCCAGTCTTGACTATATATTCTCTTCCAGTTGGTGCTGCAGTCAGTACACAGAATTATAACAAACAGAAAGACTTGCATTCTTGTCTGAGTAGTCTTTCTTGCATCTAGAACAGTGTCTTCTTTTTTCTTTCTTTTCCACTCACCATAGTTTGCACAATTATGCTAATCCTGGAGTATTATTCCTTTTGAGTGTCTGCACCATGTTGTTTTATAGAGCTGTGAGATACAGTAGCTTGTGTTGCTCCTTGGACAGCCTTTTTGCCTTCAGGAACAGTCTACTCTGTTGGTGTAAATTAGCAGAGTTTTGTCCCAGTCCAGGCAGTCCAGCTGAATCACACAGACAGACAGCTTCTTCCAACACCAAGTATATTTACAATATATACTGAAGTTTTAGCAGTACAAACCAGCAGCATGACAGCATGACATTCATCAGAAAAGATCCTGCATCTTCTCCACATGTCCACACAGTTATACACATGCACATTTACATATAACCAATCAGTAAGGACATTGCATCACCCGAGACACTACTTCATTTAATACACATACTGCATGACTCAGCATTTTGCACACCTGTCAAATATGGCTGCTGATTATTATAGGCCTTGTTCTGCCTCAGTGTGGAAATTATCCTTGACACCCCTCCTAATTTACATCTGAGCAGAACGTACTCCCAACTCTTTAGTTAGTTCTCTGTGTCTTTGCACACTCAGTGGTTTAGTTAGAATGTCTGCTACATTCTTTTCTGTTTCACAATACTGCAGTTGAATTAGTTTTTCTTTTACTGCCTCTCTGACATTGTGATATGTAATATCAATGTGTTTGCTTCTGCTTCTCATTTTTTCTGTGGTTGCCATCTGTATACATGTAGTGTTGTCCTCAAACACTGTTATGGCCTGATCCACTTTAATTTTCAGACCTATAAGCACTTGCTTATACCACACCAGCTCTGAACACACTTCTGAAAGAGCAGCAAACTCTGCCTCAGCAGTGGATGTGGCAACGGAACCTTGCTTCCTTGATTTCCATCCCACCAATGTCTCAGCAAACTTTATTGTGAAACCTGATACTGATTTCCTATCAGCCATGTTGTTGGCCCAATCACTATCTACATAAACCTTTAATTTGAAATCACTGGAGGGTTGTATTACCAAACATGTGTCAAGGGTACCTTTTAGGTATCTAAATATTCCTTTCACCCCCAACCAATGTTTCTGTGTTGTCTTTGCAGTATGCCTACTCAGAATATTAACTCCTACAGCAATATCTGGCCTTGTCCAGTTTGCTAGATATTGTAAACTCCCAATTGCTGGTTGTTACACTTCTTGTTCTTCAAACTCTTTGCTTTCATCCTCTGACTTTTGAAAATCTACTGTCATGGGTGTCTGTACACTTTTGCAGTCCTGCATGTTGTATTTTATTAGCATTTCCTCTATTTTCAATCTCTGATTTAGGACATAACCATTGTCTTTTTTCTGAATTTGAATCCCCAAATAATTCTGTATCTGGCCTAGGTTCTTTGGCTTGAACTCTTTTTTCAATTGTTTTTCAAACAGATCAATTTGAGCTTGTTCTTTTGACATAAAGCATATGTCACCAACGTATGCTAGCAAAATATTTTGCTCTTTTCCATTTTCTTGAACATAAAGGCATGGGTCTGCCAGGCTACTCTTAAACTTCAGTCTTTTCAGTGCTAAATCTAGACACTGGTTCCAATATCGTGCAGACTGTTTAAGCCCATGAATTGCCTTGTTTAATCTATACACCATCCCTGGTTGAGAACTCTCAAACCCAGGTGCCTGAGCCATGTATAGCTCTTCTTGCAGATCTGCATTCAAGTATGCTGTAGTTATGTCAAAATGACTAACTAGGTAATTTCTTGAGGCAGCCAGAGTTAATGCTAGTCTCAAAGATTCTGCCTTTACTGTTGGGGAAAAAAACCTCATCATAGTGTACATACACACACTTTGTGTGTATCCCTGAGCCACAAGTCTGGCCTTGTACCTATATTCCCCATTGATCTGCATTTTTCTTTTGTAGACCCATTTGCTTCCAATTGTGTTCTTGTAGCAATGTGGTTTTTGTAAACACTCCATGGTCATCCATGGATTGTAACTCTTCTTTCATGGCTTGTTCCCATTTCATTTTCTCTGCCTCAGGCAGAAGCAACACCTCTTGATAATTCTTGGGTTCATGGAACACGTGACAAACTCTTATTTCCCCCACACCAAACCTTGATGGAGGTACTCCTTTGTTAGATCTTTCTGACCTTCTGAGAACTCCTGGTTCTTCTTTAATGACAGGCTGACTTTCTGCCTCACTACATTCCCCATCATCTACCTCTGGGTTGCTGGGACTTGAGCTTCTTTCAGCCACTTGCTTTGGAACCACCTCTATTCCCTGAGGTTTTTCACCATTGTTTATAGGTATGAACACTTCTGAGTTTGCATGAACCTTGTCCCAATTTTCATGTTCACAGAAATTGGCCGATCTGGAAATAACCACATTTCTATTTCCATCTAAGAATCTATATGCTTTAGACCCTTTTTCATACCCCAGAGACCTCATTTTCTTGGCTTTTGGTCTCCCTTTTCTCCTTGTTTCCTTTGGAATGTGCACCCAGGCACTGCATCCAAACACTCATATGTTCCAGGGAAGGTTCTTTGCCATATAACATGTAATATGGGGTCTGTTCTATGGCAGAAGACCAAATTCGATTAATTATGTAGTTAGCCATTTGAATTGCCTCCCCCAGTATAAATTATTCATGTTAGCATCCGCTAAATGGGCGTCTTTCATGGTTTGCAGGACTCCATTCCTGCGTTCTGCCACACCATTTTGAAATGGAGAATAGGGACTTGTTTTTCTATGATGTATCCCTATCTTTGTCAGCCACATCTGGAACCTTCCAGACATGAACTCAGACCCTCTGTCTGCCTGCAACTGCCCCACCTTTTGGCTATAACGTCTTTCCACAAAGTGGTGGTGTGTTTTTGACTATGGCATGTGTTACTTTGTTTTGTGTTCTTCCTTCAGTACATATAAATTATTTTCAAGTTTTGCTGTGGCACACACCTTGTTCCCTTTCTTAATTACACATGTGCTATCAGCAAATGTAACTGTAAACCCCTCCTTGTCCAAACATGAGACACTTAGGATATTACAGTCTAAATTGGGCACATTCAAAACACCATGTAGTTCCCTTTTCAAACCCGGAATGTAAATTGTTCCCTCTCCCGTTACTGACGATTTCTCTCCATTCGCCAGGCTCACGTAGCCGTGTTTTGAAGCACCTAGGGAAGAAAATAGCTCTGATTTATGAGTCAAATGACAAACAGCTCCACTGTCAAGAATCCAGGTGTTGACCTTGGAGTTATCAGAAGAAGCCTGTACAAGAGAAATCCTCCCTTGCTTCTTGCCTCCACTTCTCCAGCTAGTTTCTTTTTCTCTGCAGTTCTTTGCAAATGCTTTTCCAATCCACACTTGAAACAGCGTCTTACAGCAAGAGTCTTTCCTGTCTGTTCTCCGTCGCTCCCGGAAGCAGCCCTCCTCTGCTGTGGGATGTCATCTCTCATTCTGACTTGGGACCTCTCATTCCTTTTTTTCTTCTTCCTCCAACAATCTGCCTGTCAGATACTCCAGGGTCAAGTCCCTCTCTGGCATTGATTCAAGGCTTGTTACTAGCACATCGTAGTCTTCTGGAAGACTGCTCAGGATCACATACACTTTGTGATTCTCTGTGAACTCCATGCCCCTCTGCTCAAGCTCCACAAACAGATTTCTCATCTGCTGTAAGTGTTCTGACATGCTTCCATCATGGTCAAGCCTTGCTCTGTGTAATTTACGTGTCAGAGCACTTTGCTGCCAGCAGAGTCCCGAACATAGACACGGTGCAGAGCTTGCCAGCACTGCCTAGCTGAGGTCAGTCCACGCACATGTATTAATTGGCTGTCCTCTAAGCACAGAACTATTATTGTTAAAGCCTTCTCATTTTGCTTTATCTGTACCTCATTCAAGATGGGGGGGGTTGGAAACAATCTTCCGCAAATCCTCCCTTCTCAGCAGCATTTTGGCTTTAACTGACCAAGTCAGATAGTTCCGTTCATTTAGCTTTGTGAGAGGAAATCCTCCCATTCCTGCTGCCGCAACTGACTGCATTTTGCTGCCTTTTTATCTCCGTTCTCCGTCCTTTACCCCTCCTAGGCTCTGAATGGCAGGACTCTCACCTTACTGGACTTTCTCCACTTCCAGACTGGTTCCTCTAGCACTCTGGCCTCTGGCTTTGTGGTACCCTCTGGCACTCACCAGCTTCTCTGGCGCAAGGCAGACGTCTCTGGGCCCATAACCCCTAAAATTAGCAGAGTTTTGTCCCAGTCCAGGCAGTCCAGTTGAATCACACAGACAAAGACAGCTTCTTCCAGCACCAAGTATATTTACAATATATACAGAAGTTTTAGCAATACAAACCAGCAGCATTACAGCATGACATTCATCAGAAGAGATCCTACATCTTCTCCACATGTCCACACAGTTATACACATGCACATTTACATATAACCAATCAGTAAGTAACCAACAAATATTTGGTTACATATTAGGTTGGAAGGTACCTGCACACCCCAATACAGCCTCTGCAGAGCCCAGAAGAGGCAGCACAAGAGGAGGGGGCAGTTGGGAAATGGAACATAGACTGCATGCATGCATATGTGATATAACATGTCCCTTGAACCTGTGCAGCCCAGCCAGCTCCACGGCAAAAAGTGCTGCTGGCAGTTCCTGTCCCTGCATGATTCCCCATGTGCTGCTGCCAGAAAAGGAAGAGGCCGGTGAAATAACATGTGACTATGTTTTATGCCTGACTCCACGGGATCCTCTTTGAGCCAGGGCGTGACAGAAGCATCCAAAAGAATTACTGCAACTTCAGTCCCACCCAAGCTAACTTACAGCATTGCCTGACTCAGGTCTTGAACTCCCTGACGATAAGAACTGCTGTTGTACCATGTTCTGCTTTTTAAAAAATGGTTTAAAATAAGATGTATCCATGATGTAAATGGAAGCATGGTTTATTTAGTCAGTGAAGTATATTTTTTGGTTGGAAAGTGATCTAAACTACTGTTCTGCCAGAAGGTCATTTATTTTACTGTGCATGTAAAGCCCAATTTATTTCAATTGTTTCTGCATACGTACACTCCTCCTTCACTGCAAATAGCAGCTTTGGGTAACCAGCAGAGGCGGTGGGAGAGGTGTCAGGAAGGAAGAAGGGGTGGATGGGCGCAGAAGAGGGAGGGTCTGGTGGCAAAGCTGCTGATCCCTTTAGAAAGTTTGGCCTCTTCTGTCCCTTTAGATACTCTTGCTTTTTCCTGGAAGGCGGAGAGAATGGGAGGACAAAGCCAGTCCTTCTCTCACAGCTACTCCCTGCTCATGCTGTAAGTTATTTCCCTCCTTGGCAAGCAATTCCTTGCCTTCCCTTATTTGTCCCCACCATTCCTCCCCAGGCAGCCTTTCATGGAATAAAGTTTAAAATGGGCAGAGAGAACCCAGGAGCAACCAGCAGGGCTGCTTGGGAGACCAGCCAGCTGACAGTCACCTCAACATTCTTGCAGGGACAGCAGCAGCCAAGCTTTCTAAAGGGACAAACAGCTTTGCCAGCGGGCCCTCCCTCTCCCTGCCTCTCACTATAGCAGCAGGGGCAAGTGGACCATATGAGGGCAGGGGAGGTAGGCACAGGTCAACGCCTCAAATGCAATTATTCTAAAAGCCAGTGTAGCTCCCTCAACTGAGATACAGCACAGCTTAAAAATGGATTAAAAGCTTTCCCAAGAGGATGCAAACACAAGCCAAATACGATGTGACACCACGTGATTTCTAAATTGATTCCATTTAGAACGGACTTTATTGCGAGGCAAATGTAAATGTTAACAAGACCTCTGTAGAGTTGGGTCTTCTGACATCTGGGAAAGATTTTCCACAATGGTTGGGAATAACAGGGGTGGATCCATACTTGATTATGCTTAAAGGGGAGCCACTGAAATCAACAGAACCTGCGGAAGTCATGACTGACTCATCCTGTCGGTTTCAGTGGGCCAAAGTAAGGTGGACTACCTCTGCAAGAGTAGGATGTGGATTTGGTGGGATGTGTGCTACTTTTGTGCGACATTTTTTGGGCTAGTTACTTTTTTCCTTTCCTTTTAACAAATAAAACAAATTAAATCTTTGTGCCAGTTTTCCATGCTGTCCTCTAACTAGAAATCTGTTTGTTGTGGGGTTGAGTAGAGAGAGACAGGCTTCTCACCATGTGTATGATGTGACATGCAAGAATAGGACATCCTGTACATATGTACATATTGTCAGAGGGTGTCTCAACTGGGCCATCAACTCACAATTCCTGGATAACAGGTTCAAAGGTGCTTGAGAAAGAACTTATGTTATTTAAGATTTACTGAATATGATGATTCTTGAATAGGATGCACTACTCCATATAAAGGAAGGGGCACACCTTTCTAGCAAAAGCAGTTGGAAATGGCTCCCAAGGTTGCAGCTGAGGCACATGTTCCTCAAGGTCTTGATACCTGGGCACATTTGTGTGCTCCCAGCCCAATTTTACTTTTATACTAAGGATGTATCTGTTTCAGAACCTAGTAGAAGTTTTGAGCAATTGAAGAGAGCCCTCTGCTGGAGGAGGCTGTTCCCTACCTTCCAGCCATCATCTAGCTTCTGAGGGGAAGCTCCAGCACCTCCTTATCAGTGAAACAGGGAAGCAGTCTAGTTTCCATCTGTGCAGACTGACAGAAGGATAAAGGCAAACAGCCAAACTAAAGAAAATAACAAATTTTAAACCCGGCAATCAAAAATTCCTGGTGACAGGAATGTAAAAAAATACTCCCTCGCTCTCTGGAATTTTACCTTTCCCCTACCCATATCCATACCCCCTACCCCCTATATCCTGACCCCAATCCTATTTCCATTGAAAATGAATTAAAATTTTTTTTAAAAAAGTTCCTGATGACACAAAGGATGGAGAAATTCACACTTTTAATTTTTATAGCTCATGGTTCAACAAGTCCATCTCTGTTAGCATTTGTTCAACATCAGCCCTTATTCCAGATACCAAAAAAGCCACACCATCTTCCATTTGAGGAAAAAGTTCAAAAGAACTGCAGAGCAATAGGCTGCTCCATTCTTTCCCTTCAAAAGCATGGCTTCCTATTAGACAATTTTTCTTTTTCATTGGGATCATTATTTTTAATGGCTTGGAAGTCATATTTCTTCCTGAACAGATCCAGGAGTTCAAAGGATATTTTTCTAAGAGACCGCAAGAGTATGTTCAGTTGGCGATTATCTCTTGCTCTTGGATAATAAGCTTGGTAAATTTATTTTTAAAAGTAGTGTTTCTTTTAGGTCTTGCACAGAGCAGAACGTACTAAACCTTTAGTCTGAAGAGCTTAGATATTCCCACCCTGATGCTTTCCAGACATGTTCGGCCATAACTCCCATCATTTCTGACTCCTGGCTAAGCCAACAGACCCCTCTCTTGGGGGTTTGGGGCACAGGCTGAAGGAGCTTGCCCAAAAGGTACACAGCGATGTGCAAATTCCCAACTGAGTTGAAGAAGAAACACAAAGTTGGAAGTAGGACGGAATAATCCCCAGAGGTTTAGAAACTGTGGTGTTGTTTTTAAATAAAGGAAGTCAGGAGATGGGTATTGATTGGAAGGCTATTCTACGCATACAAAGCAGCATTAGCAGGAGTTTGAAGTCTAGAGAAGGTGAAGCAGATAAAGGGAGAGGTCAGACAAAAAGTGCATGAGCATAAATGAAATGTATGTGTGTTCCAAGAAAGCTGTGATGTCTATGCGCTAGGAGCTTTGAGGTTCCACATTAGAGAAGCTTTTAAAAACTTTGCATTATATTCACAAGCTCTTTTCTTCCATGAACAGCTCTATTGCTTTTACAATGAACCTTAACAGAAAAATGACCTGGACTATAACAGAGGCTTACACATACAAGCTACAAGGGCTAGATCGTCTGATATAAAAGCATTTCCCATAGTTTTATTTATGGTTTTACCCAAAGATTTTTTAAAATTCATTCATCTCTTATTCTGGAGCAGTTTACAACTTGCAAAAGTAATAACACAGAATGGCTAATCACATTGTGGTGGTTTTTTTAATTACCAGGAATATCATAACTTCTATTAACTAAGAGAGAAGTCCACCCTATAATGTTCATTGCCTTCAATCAGTATGGTCACATGATAAAAAGGAAAAGGAACAGACATACAAAAGCACCATCTTGTACAACTGTGTTTTTTAGGGATGGGCATTCAGATTTGGAAATATTCAGAATTCACTGAATAAAGCTATATTCAGATAGTCCCAAATATATTAGTATCCAAATTTCATAGTTTCAATATCTGTAATAATAATTCCTAATGTTCAGAGTCCCGCTTATTTCTATAGATTAGAATGCTAAAGGCTACTCTTCTGCTTGCTAGAGGAAGAAGTAACAGTGAAACCTACAGTATTTCTTGGGCATTCTGGAGTGATTTTTTGAGAAATGAAACTTAAAACACTCTGGCAGCAAGCGTGGGGGGGGGGGGGCAGAGAACTCAGTGTCGCTTGATGGGGTTGCCCTGGATTTCCCAAGGGAGGGGAGAGAGACACTGACCCTTTATTACTGGTGGTGGTGGTGGGTGGATATATCTTGTTTGATTATACTCTGAATCATGTCTCTAAAAGTCTCTATACAATCAAAAGTTCAAGCAAAACTCTGTTAAGGTAAATACATAACTCTAATATTCAACAAAATTCCAGAAACAGAAATACTAAAAACATTCCCAGCATACAAAACAGAGCTAAACAATCCGAGGAGATGTTTAAGAAAACTCACCAGGTACCTCCAGAGATTGCAATCATGATAAAAATATGTCTGCCTTCCTCAAGTATATGCACATAAATGGTTTCACCTTTAAAGAAAATTACTTGCTTCTCAATTCCTAAAATGTTTCCGGTCGTGAATCAGACAACAGCTAAACAGGCAAACTAGATGGAATTGCTCTCTACCTGGATGAAACATTCAAAACATGAGCTTTAAGTTAGAAGGATATCAAATTTCCTCAAATGATTCTTCCCCAATTGAAAAGCTTTCACCCCCTTCACCTTGTACATTGAGCCTGCTGTGAATTATTACAGGCAGTTATAAAACTTTCCACACAGGGATGATGTGAAACAGTAGCCTCTGAATTGTAAAGGACTCTTGAGAAAGCCAACACGCCTCTATGCACACAAAAGGGAATGCCCCTGAAATGCCTACCAGCCATATTTCATTTTAATTGGGGTGAAACATTCATAGGTTGTTGTAATAGCATGAACTGCAGCCCTGTGTTGTATTTCATTACAGTGCAACCCACATCCATGCTGCATCTAAGGCAACAGCTCCACTAATTTTATTGCAAACTTTAGCACACACACATTTTCTAGAAAGACTCCCGTTGCTCTCAGGCTGTCCATGCCATTAGTCTGAGGCAGGTACCTCAGGTGGCAGCCCACCAAGAGTGATGAATTCAACACCAGCATTGTTGTCCCTACAGACCGAAAACACCCTGGAGACTTACTATTGCTCTCTGAAGCTCTGTTAGCCTCTAGGGACGTCTCAGAGCCAGTCATTTTTGATTGGTGGTGAAAAAAAAAAAAGACACACCTGTGTGTGCCATACAGGGAAATTGCCGCACCTCACACTATTGTTCCCTTGGCAGCTTACAAAAAACACCTGGGTCTGCCTCAAGTGTGGGGAGAGATTCCATTGGATTCGTACTAAGAGAATTGCACTGAAATCAATAAAATTTAACTTTAGTTATGGATAGTTGTGGATAGATACATAGTGGTGGGAGTGACGGGTTGGATTACTTGTCATTTGCAAAGCTTGGTGGCTTGTGTCAACCAGTGCAGATGGAAGAGAATAACTTTTTTTTTTTAGCCTGATCGTATTTTTGGGTGGGAGGAATATCCAGATTCATCACAACAAGGTGTCTCTTCAAACTATCAATAAGAGAGAGACTATTTCTGAATGTGTGTGAGCGCGCACACATGCACATGTGTGCATGCATGTGTGTGTGTGTGTGCGTGCATGTGTTTTTTCTGTGCCGTCAAGTTGAAGGTAACTTATAGTGATTTCCAAGGTAAGTGAGATACTGTATTTAAGGAGTGGTTTTACCAGTTCCACTAACCCAGTGAGTTTCCATGGCCAAGTGAGATTTGAACTCTGTTCTTCGAAGTTGTAGTCTGTCACTATATCCACTACACCATACTGGGAATCCCATTCCTGAATGTATCTCACATTTTGATAAAAGGCAAAAAAAAAAAAAAAACCCCACCTAAACTAGTATTTCAAAGGGAAGGACAGTAGCCAGCTTTTACCTGCTGTGCCAATTTTCTTTCTGCCAGAAGTTTCACTATAGGCAAATATTAAGAATTTTGAGGAGTTTGTGGAAGCCTTGATCTGATCCAGACCTTGACTAGATCTTCATCTTAACAATGTTACTGCATTGGATGTTCCCAGACAAACCGTGTATTTTCTTTGCTTTCTTCAGTAAGACGAATGACTAATTCTTTGAACTTCTTGTTGTGAGGGAAAGTGAAGCAAAGAGAAGATGTCCCTTTGCAGTCAATCTGGGTATCTAAATTGCTTGTCCTGAGCATCTATTTGTATTAGCTATATATTCATGAAATTGTGTTAAATAATTAACTTGAAAAGGGGGGATGAGTCAAAGTTTGCTTCATTTAGAACATGCCATAGCAATCACTTTCTTGCATAATAATTAGTGTTAATAAAGTCTTTGTTCATATGAATAATAGTCAGAAATGGCTTCCCCACCACCCCTGTTTCATTTTGCCCTTCAGCTTACGAATTCATTTGGAGTCACTGGTGTTCAGTGAGAGGATGATATTGGGCTAGATACAGAGATCCCATGAGTAGAGTTCACATAAAAAGCAGAGGGGATCTTCACGGGATTGCCCTTTCACCTAGAACCCCTCTGCACATGTTGAACCTATGCTCCAAGGGGTTCCTGACCCTTCTGCAGAGTGGGGCTCTCAGAGCTGGACCTTGGGGTAGATATCTAGGACCCCATCCAGCAGAACCAGGAACATACCCAAGAGTAGGATAACTGCATTGACCTTATTTTGGTTTACTTGCCTCTTGGGACTGATAAGAGAATAGCACAAAACTTGAGGGAGGGGGAGCACCAAAATTCCTTCAAAAATGCCCTTTAAATAATTTTTGAAAATTACTAGAAAACGTAACTCACTACATCCAAAAACAAACATTAGAATCACCCCTTCTGCTATTTTTGAAATGCAGTTTAGGGCCGTTCCAGACAGGGCATTGGTGCCCCATTAATTTTAATTTAATTAAAATTAATTAAAATTTAATTTAATTTAATTAATTAATTTTAATTTAATTAAGCATGCACCTTAATGGCCTTAATGGTATATAGAGGAACAAGAAATGTCATTTGCTTGATTTCCTGCACTATCTTGTCCCTGCCCAGCCCAGCTGGACCGATTTGGTGCTGCTTTGTCTTCATTTTCCAATCTGAAACTTCCTTTTCCTCCCCCCCCCCCCCATTTTATAGAAAGAAACAATTGTAGGACATATAATGGTGTGCAGCCTCTAGGTCCCCTAGGCCTTCTGGCAACTTTTGATTCCATAACTGTGGAATATTCATTTATTTGGGCACCTGGCTGTGTTGAGGTTGAAAGGTATAGTATTGCAGTGGTTCTTACCTAATCTCAGAAAGACTTCTTCTCCATGATGTTTAGCTTACAAGACACCATAGGGTTCAGTGTTGTTCTGTATCCTTTTTAACATCTGACTAGTGTAAAGCTTCTGCACCTGTCTGGTCAAGTTTATGAACTCCTCCTGGAGAATACCATGCAAGATAATGTGTAGCTGTTGTAGTGATCAGCTGATTCCAAGCCAAAAGTCTTATCATGACAAGAAAATCATATAACTGTAGACTTATAGGGACCTCCACAGCCTTAATGAGGACAGGGTGACCATCCATTCGATCCAGGTGACTAAAATTTAGAGGATACAAATATTTACTGCTGGAAGGATATGAACCCATCTGTTTGGATTTGTTACTAAGAGGGCATGACTCAGCTTATCCTGAAAGTGTATACCACCTCCAGACACCCCTCCCAGGCAGAAGAAACACAAAACAGTGTGGGCTCAGCACGGAACCAACATGGTCATCAGGCACTCAGACCCAGGCATTCCTGTGCCCTATTCTATCCTCTCTTCATATATGCTGCTCTCCTATGAACCAAGCTTAGCCAATGTGCCAGTGAAGCTCAGAGTCACAAATATTGCTATTTGGGGCTCTGAGAACTCACTGATCATGTAGTCTAATCCCTTGCTGATGCATATCTAAAAGCATTGGCTATTTAATGTATGTTACTTGGTGGCCTACATTCTGAAATAATTCATACTGCACAATAGTGATAGATTTATTCTCCAGTTTGTAGCCAAGAACAGTTTGAATAGGTCAGGACCACACTGCCTAATACTTTTAAGAGAAATGGTTACTTTGTAGTGAGTGATCAGAGCTAGAAACTGTTCACATTCTTGACATCAGAACAAATACAATCTAAAGGTAACTCTAATTTACTTTCTGATCAAGGTATTAAAGTATGGGCATATATTGCAAAATAGTATCGGTTTAGTACATGTGTGAGGACGACAGAGCCCCAGATGCCCCTACTGGCAGTCCATCAACTTCCAACTAAGATTCCACAAGATTCATCCAGCCTCCCAGAGAATCAAAGACTAGAACAATAGTGCCAGGTCACCCGAAAGGTGGAATCAACCGATGTAAACTCAGGACAGTGGGACACAAATGGATGTCTATATGGTAATGTCCATTAAAAGACTGGGCTGTGCTCATAGGAGGGAGAGGGAGGAGCCCTTGTATCCATGGTGGGTGGTAGATATAAAGAGAGTTTTGCTGCTAAAAGAGGAGACTACCAAGAAAGGGGAGGAAGAAGAGGAAGAAGAGGTGGAGGAGAGAGAAACTTTTACCAAGGAGAAAACAGAAAAGAATAGGGTAAGGGAATTAATAGCACTTGAATGCAGAAAAGAGAAAGATGCTTGGAAACCCTAGAGGAGGAAGCTGAAGAGGAAATAGAATGGGAGGATGCCCCAGAGAAATGGGCTAAATCCTTTTGGGCCGAAAGTTACCTTGAAGAAGAATCCAAGCCCCCATGTGAATAGAATTGTATCCATATGGAGAATTCCTGGGGGGGGGAATATTAATACAATTAAGAGTTCCCAAAAGTGAGGATGAGAAATGGGAGAATCCCACTTAAGCCTTCATACTGGGGAGAAAGGACCGGAAAGATTGGCTCCCAGGGATGCAAAAACTGTCACAAGAAAGAGATCTGGGAGTGGTGACTAAGAGTGGAGGGGAAGAAACAGAAGCCCAAGAGCCGCTGTCAGTCAAGAAGACAGACCGAAGGTCATCCATTAGTGTGCCCTCATTGTGGATATACTGTCCTTCCCTCTGAGGAGTCAGGGGAAGTTAGGTCTACCTAGGATTAGAGACCAGACTGACTATGACAGGAACTCCACTTGTGAGCAATACAAGGGAGTCTGGAACTGTAACCAGAAGGCAGGAACCACTGAAGGGGATTGGTGATGTAGGAAGTGACTCAAAGATTTGTTCCACATCTGTTCAACCCTTTCCAAGTTTGATAAATCCCGTTTTGTTCAATGACAGTAGCTTGTTGAGTATATGTTTGTTGAGCAAAGAGTCAAGAATGGAAGAGGAACAACCTCCTCTTCAAGGAGGGTCTGGTGGGGCTCACAACATGGTAACAATTCTGATATAAACAAGAAGGGAGATTTAAACTCCATCTTCAGCCCACTGGTGAAAGTCCAAGATCTCTACTAAACAATGCTATTGGACATTTAAATGATGATATTCTGATCAAACTATGTTATGCTGGAGGGGAAAACAGATGTCACAGAGTGCCAACTGCCCTTTGTAACACTATGCTCTCTTTCTGAAATATTCATGGACATGTTTCTTTTCTTTTTAAAAAAATTATTTTAATACAAACACACAAACTCAAAAGAGACAATAAAAATTCAAACATTCACTACAATACACACCTTAGATTCACTACTCTTATACAATCTTATACATGTTTCTTATTTACGTTCCACATTTACTCCAAGATCAAGGTCTAGGTACCCAGTTCTTCATACAAAGTGCTCCCTTTGTCCCTTTATTATGACAGAAACCCTGGGAAGTGGATTAGACAAAGAAGCTGTGACTGTCTCATGTTCCTCCAGTAAACGTCATGGCTAAATAAAGATCTAAATTTAGAATGTGATCTTCCATTGCTAGTGTGATATTCTAAGCACTGTTCATACTAATCATTTTCTTTGTGGCCTACCCTTACTAAAAGAAAAGAAAAATTCAAACCTAATATACTGGATCCTTTGTTTCTTTATGTGCCTCACAAAGATTCCTCATTGTGAGGAACATCACAATGCTCATGGCTACTTCATGAATTTAGAAAGACTGACAAATATGAGCAAATGTTAATTAGAAAAGAACAGGCTTAAATCCTGAAAATATAAGCTGGACGTCCATCATGTTGGTAACATACTGCTTTTCATCAGTTCCCCTGCCCTTACTCTTTTTTTATATAACATTGGTCTATTTCAATTTTTTTTTCAGTATCTTTCAGCAGCAACACTTGGGTTTAAAACAATACTTAGCCATAAAGTTAACTTCTGCCAGGCATTCTCAGTCTAACCTACTTACAGGGTCATGGTGAGGATGAAAGAAAAAAGATGTACCTCCTGCTTTCAGCTCCTTAGAGGAATGGGAGGTGATTAATAAATGGGTCAATTCCTGGATATGAAACTCTTTGTAGGTTGCCTCAAATTATATCGTGAAAGAATGTACAACAGAAATATAACACACACACAAAACCTCAACAAAAACTCCTATTTGCACTTCCATGAAAACAGAGAAGATTCATGTATAGAATAGGGGAAGACTGGAAATAAACTCTCTCATTCCACTTAACATTGTTTTTCAGCTTGTATTTGAATTGTATAGTCTGCATTAGACATTTTAACCCTCTCTGCTGTTCTCCAGATAGAAAGAAGACATGCCTTAAACTATATAAAGTTTAAAGGGCTCCATAGTATTACTAAACAATGGTTGTTATTTGTACAGATTATGTAGTCTTTTGTACTTCGTTGTTGTTTTGTGGCTTTGTTTTAGCCAAAGACTCAAAGCATCTATGTCAAATGTGATCCATTCTTCAGCCACTATCCTACTCCGCCCAGATTAAAACAAAGGAAAGTTTTTTTCAGAACATCAGTGAATCTTGAAGAAATAACAGAGAATGTCAGGATTATAAAGTGAAAAGAAAGAAATACCCACTTCTTAAAATGGATGGCACTCCAGGAAAGTCTGGCCCCTGGTCACATGGAGAACTGGATTGCATGGAAGTCACTCAATAGGCTACAGACTGGAGTTGGCAGAACCAAGGTGAACCTAAGGAACCTAAGGGCTTTTGCGCTGACACAGTGCTTTCTGAGTACAGCGAAGAACAGGCAACTTCACACCTCTCTCGATGTACTCTATGCCCCTCAATATGCCCCTCAATATGGAAGATCTGTTGTTAGCCGTCCCAAACACTCTTGATGCTACTTGCTATTAGACAAAAAATACCTGATATATTTATTAATCGTACTGGTGCTTCTGACACAAATACTTACTATCTGAGATCCAAAAGCTTACTCAAGTTGTGTATAAATCCAGTACTATGTACAAACACATAGCGATACAGAATTGCCTGAGAATAAATGATATAGCTTTGTGGTGCTCCACTCAAGGAGTCATTCCAATTGCTTTCAATAGGACTTACTCCCAGATTAGTTTATGATTTTGCAGCCTGACTGTAGCATATTTTGGATAATATGCTTTTTTGCTGTAGCACACACATTTTCTCCGGTCTGTCACATGCCAAATTTCTTCATTGCTTCATATATATACGTATATATAAATCTTCTTTTCCTGTCAAATAGGTCTCAGTTCATTCCTTTTCACGCGCACCAATTATTACTGTTTTGACACTGAAAAGCTGTGAACCATATGGAGATGAACACTTCAAAGTTCCCACATCAAAAGAAGCAGAACATGCTTATCTGCTTTGCTGAGGGATCTTTTATGTAATCAGCCAATATTTGTTAATGTGTTCTATTATTTTCTTTGTATCTTCTTAACCAACCTCTATGCAAGCAAACAAACAAGATATCTAGTACCAAGAGAGGTAAAATTGTTTCAACCTGAAAGCATCTTTTAGCAATATAACATAACCTGTCCCCTTGACATCTGCTGGCTTTTTATCTATTCTCAAATATCTCAGATACTTCAAGAACATTAAGGAATGGCCATCATTCAATCGTAGGGTGCATATTTTGCAAGTCTAGGCTTGCCATATTCCCCTTCTCTTAATCAGGGTGGCCTAATCTGCAAACCAATTTGCATACCTTGTGAATTAAATAGTTATATTTGCATAATGTGCCACAGATTGCCATATTCCATATTTCCAAATCCAGGTGGTCTAATTTGCATGAAAATTAGGTGGCCTCATTTATGTAATGTGTGCATGTGCACATTATGCAAAGTAGGTACATTGATTGTTACATTGTTTTTCTACCAATATATTTCATCCTTGGCATCATTTATATGGTGACCCACTAATCCAAGATAGTCTTGTGATTAGCCTTTCAGACTTGGACAAAGAGAAGTGAAGATCAAACCTTGGCTTAGTAACAAAACGTACTTGGTGTCCTTGGGCAGATCATTACCTCTCAGGATTATCTTTGTGATGAAATGGGAAGAGGGAAACCACAGAAAGCATCTCTGTATATTCCTGGAGCCTATAAATAAAGAAAAATTGGCCCAAATCCTTTTGCCTAGTTACACTAGTGTTAATTCTAACAGCATAATTTTTGAAGACAAATTGCTTCAGGTTCAGAAATCACTGTAAGTGTTATGTGTTGTATATAAATTTAAGATTACAGCAAGCCTGATTAACTCTTCCCTTGCTCAGGGTAGTATTTATCTAAACTGCAAGTAGCAAGTGGAAGTTAAAATGGAAGGAAAAGCAAGATGCATAATTTCAGAGCTTGGACTACAGCTCCCATAGTCTTTGATTCTTTTGCTCAACTGCTTCTATGTACCATTTTCCAGGTAGGTCTACAAAACCAAGCATTCCTGAAATGGCAACATTTGCCCATTAGTCTTTAATTCACACATCTGTGAGCTCCTGTTAAATTGTGAACAGCTTCGTTTATTGGTTAGTCACGTGGAAAGATTGTCTCCTATAATACCATTAGCCAAACCAATGACTGGACATTGGGTGTCATGCATAAAAATCTTAATAAAGATCATCCTCCCAGGTAACTACACATGTAAAGTACACATTTAAAAGCAACAGAGCGCAACAATTCAATTTGAAAAACCCCTCTCAGACTGCCAGTCACTGAGGAAAAGCCTGTCTGAAGAGAAAAGTCCTTGCCTGTTTGTATACAAACGAGTACAGTGATTTAGCTAGGTTTTCAGGCAGGAATTTTCTCAGCCCTACTTGAAGTTGAACCTGTGGCCTATTTCAAGTATAGTATCTAGTCTAAGCCAGAGGAATAGAAGCCAAGAAGAAATGAATACTCTCCCACTGGGAAAAAAAACACAAGGTTGTTCCCAGCAAACACATTAAGATTAAGAATGTGTCATAGAGGAGGTCAAGGCCAAGAATATCCATACTATGATATTCCCCATGTAAATCTGAGTTCTGGACAGTGAAGAATGTTGAAGAAAGAATGATTCATTCAAAATGTTGTGTTGAAGGAAACCATTACAAATACTGTGGACTGCCAGAAAGACAAACAACAGGGTGCCACATCAAATCAAGCCTGAGCTCTCCATAGATGTAAACATGATTAAACTGGGACTCTTGTACTTTAGGCATATCATGAGAAAATCTTATTATTGCCCTTTTCACTGGAAAAAGCAATACTGCTGAGAAAAGTTGAAGACAGCAGGAAAAGAGGAAAACCAAGCTTGAGACTGAATGACTCAATGAAGAAAGCCATGTCTTTGAATGGGCAAGACCTGAGCTTGGCTGTGAATGACAGGACCTTTTGGAGGCCACTAATTCATAGGCTTGCTATATAGAGTGGTTGATGGCACCAAACAACAAGCAAACACATTGCTGTCTCATTAATCAATGTGGGCAATTGGATTCAGGATAAGAAATCAGTTTATTTATTTCTTTGGTGTTTGCTGCCCACAGGACTGTATCTCCTCCAGTCCTCTGGACCTGAAGATAAGCGAAATACTCTCTGAACACATAAAAACATCAGGGTGTTCATGCAACTCTGGATCTTTCTACTTCCTCCCCGTCTGCTAATTATCCTTCAGACGTGTGAAGCCAGATTTCAAGACAAAAACAAAAATATCTTCCTGCTAATTTTATATTATTTTATCCCTTCATTCAGACATCTCTACAAATGCATAATTAGATTTCAAAAACAACATTTAATTAGATTGCCTGCTTCTTGTCTCCAGATAAACAATGTTTTAATTTCCTCTGATTTGCATAGGTATATATTAGTTGATTTCACTCCTTGCTAAAAGAAGCCTTTCAACCTGCCGGTGTGACTCACATAAGAAAAAAACACAGCCTTTTCATGTAAAATCTAATTAAGTAGCCCAGAAGATTTTACCCTGTTGAGCCTTTCAAAGAGGCTCCCTGCTTTTTTCTTGTGTGTCAGGGATTCATTTCGCATATTAATCAAGCCCACCACCTTAAAGATCTCTTGCTCCAGCTTTCTGGATGAACACAGTCTCAGTCCCTCATGAAGTTTTGCTTTGTTTGTTTGTGGGACTGCAGTAAGATCAGACTCAATCCACATGTTAAGCTATAATTGTTTTATCAGGCAACAGTCCATCAAGTTGCCAAAATAATCAGATATCTGTATTGGAGAGCACAAGTGATCTGCCAGAGTTTGAAGCTGCCTGGTATATTGATTTGGAAGTCTTGCAAACTTCAACTGAGTTTGCACCACTGAGTTTGCACCACATTAAGCACCACTGCTGAAGGATTTTTACCCTGGAATCTTAAATGAGATTCTGTGGAGATGAGGCTCTCAAGGACAGCTGTTTTGGGTGATCACTATGAAAATGATCAGGAGATAGATGGGAGTAAGTCACATGATTTGAGGGTCAGTGTGTGTGTGTCCTCTTGGGAAAACTTTTAATCCATTCTTAAACGGTGTTGTATGTTGGTTGAGGGGGCTACACAGGCTTTTCAAACTGATGCATGTGAGGCTTTGTCCTGCCCCCACTCTGACTGTCTCTCACATTTATTGCTGCTGTGGTGTTATTTTAAATATCTTTTTTATTTTTTAGTTTATTTCAGACTAGGAGAGCACTACTTCAATATTACAGATAGAAATAAATAAAACAGATTGGACTGCAAGGTTTTTCTGTGGCTCAACACATGTTCTCAGAGTGAAGAAGGAGAGGGAGCAATGGAACCAGCCACCTGGGGCTGGTGAAAGAGAAGGCAAACCAGTGAGTGGCAAAGAGAAATTGACCAGACTGGCAGCATGTAGGCTTGAAAAGGAGGGAATGCTTTCCTCCACCCAACCTCTTGCCCTCTCTGCTGGCTCTGTTTTCTGATTATTATTTTTTAAACTAAGCTATTTTCAGTGCTTGGCTTGTAGCACGCACCAATCCTGTTCTTCTGATTCTCTCCAGCTTCGATTGGAAGCAGAATGAAGCGGGATGGGGGGGGGGGGGAGAAGAGAGGCTCTGACACAGGCGAGCACACATACCAAAATGATTGAAAATAAATCACATTGACAATCAAGTTAAAATAAACAATCCCTCCTCTAGCTGTTAAAAATACTTTGCTTTCTGAACAAAAAACAAACAAAATGCTTCCCAGCCAAAAAAGGTGCACTTAGCTGTACGTTGTGTAAATGGATATTTTAAAATCAATTTCATACCTGCTAAACCCAGCACAAACCCAGGAGTATTTCAACATGTAACCAGGCCCTTTGTCGGAAACCCAGAGGCACATTCAGTGCTTGGAAAAGTTGCTTTCTTGAACACAACTCTTCCATATCCTCCAGCCAGCATGTTTAGTGTCCATATTGCTTGGGGGATTTTGTGAGTTTTAGTCTAAAACTGTACCTTTTCCAAGTTCTGTACAGATGTTATTCAACTGTAGCCTTTTAGTTTTTTACACAGGTGGGAAATTTTTTAAATATATATAGACAGCAGGTCAGTCACAAGGCAATAACGGTGGCTGCTTTACCTGGTGGCTTGGGTTCTGAAAAGAATCAATAGGGTCATGCACACATGTCATACCACTAAGGAATATACCAAAACATCATCAGAACAAAATAACAGAAGCCTCCCGGTGAAGGGGAAATAAACTACAGTTACACCACTGGCCTGGTAAATGTTTCTATAATGGCTGTGCATCATGTGACCGGAAACTTCTACAACTATCTAAAAGGGGTATAACTGGGGAACATTTGTCTCCTGTGATCATGCCTAAACTTTAATTGAAATATGGAATTTCACAGGCTAATCTGTATGTAGCTAAATGCTGTTGGACTTTTAACTCACTGTAATGCTTCACCACTGTTAAGTAGATACAACAATGATGTTTCTCCATCTTCCAGGATTTACATATGTCACAACCAGGAAGTGAAATAAGTGAAACATGCTCTTCTATTTGTAATTCATTGGTCAATAATTATTTCTCTATTGGCTAAACCAGACTAATCTTTTCCAATCAATTCCTAATTTCTTATCAGACAAAAATCCAGCAGTACAATAATAATAATACAGATAACAATAATCATGTACTGTTAAGTCAATTCTGACTTATGACAACCATTTTCAGGGTTTTCCAGGTAAAGTATACTCAGAAGTGGTTTACCATTCCCTTCTTCTGGGGGCATCCCAGGACTGTGCAGCTTGCCTAAGGCTACACAGGCTGACTCTATACTAGCTGTGGATAAATTCCTGTCGGTAGCAACTGATGCTAGAAGGGAAATAGCTGATGCAAATTGAATGTTTTTCTGGGGCTATATAGGTATTAATATCCCTGTATCTTTGCATTACAATTCTTGCAAATATACATAATATATTTTTAGCTGATCAGTAACTTCGATTTGCTTCATGGGCAATAGCATACAGTATGTGAAACATATGAAACTTTTTTTAAAAGAACAGCAACTAAAACACATTTCATTGTTATGTGAATTTTTAAAGTGAAATAATTATTCATCTGTGGATTTCCATTGCTCTTATTGATGTTTAGACATTGGATTTTTTTTTCTAATATTAAAATGGAAACAATGATCTTATTTTAAGTGTTTTACTCTAAGAGGAGCAATGTCATGGCAGAGCTATTTGCAATTTGGACAATGTTTTCCAAATCAAACTAATTAAGATACAAATGTTGAACAAGTATTTAATTAGCAACTATTCAGTGGAACATGTAGGTTGCCTTTAAATCATATCCAGGCCCAGGCAACTGGGAGTCTTCTACATAAATCTGCTTCTATGGGTCTGGTTTACTCAAGTAGAAAACAAGGTGGTTGAACTACAGCCCTACTCCAGAAATCACTTGGCTTTGCCTTACTGCTTTTCTCCTCTGGGACATTCTCTTACATGTATTTTAACAGTTCCTGTGGTGTTCCACTTATTCTGCTCAGCTGTAGGTCCATATATTTGCAAATAACAATTGTGTGTATTAGTGGATCAATGACTGATATGCAGGCATAGGTGCTAGAATGATTGGTAGAGGGCCAATTGAATGTTTGGTATGGAGCTGAATGCTGATTGGTTGGTGTATTTGAAAATGTGAAGAAATGTTATGTGGCAATTAATCTGTTGGGGACAGATAGGGATGAGGAACCTGTTTAAGGAATCTGATGAATGAAGCTTGTGAGAACAGTTGGTCTTGAGTTCGGATGTAGAAGAGTGGTCTATAATGAAATGTGTGTGAATGCTGCAAATAAATATAAAATTACAGTAGTTTTGTTCCCTTAAGTTTGAATAGCTAATAAATTACCCTTCCCTGTTCCCATTTACCTGTCCTTCATTAATAAACTCCTTTGCTATTTTCCCAAACAAAAGTCTCCTCATTATTTATATTAAGTATAGCTTAAATAGCTGGCTGGAGAGCTCAGTGGTTTAGGTATCTGGCTGCAGAATCAGAGCTTGGGAGTTTGAATCTCCACTGTGTCCCCTATGAGGAAAGCCAGCCTCTGTGGCCTTGGGCAAGCTGCACAGTCCCGGGGTGCCTCAAGAAGAAGGGAATGGCAAACCACTTCTGAGTATTCTCTACCTGGAAAACCCTGAAAAGGCTTGCCATTAGTCGGAATTGACTTGATGGTGCATGATCATAGTTTAATTAAAGTGTATTTAACAGTGAAGTAATATAGAGCATAAGATTCAGTGGTCTTCAGGTGAAGAAGAAGAAGCCAAAATTTCACTAAAGCTTTTTACTCAAAAAAAAAAAAAAATCAAAATATAAACATATGCTGGGGCAAGGTGGTGCTTAGGAAAGGTTCAGTAGTAATTGCTCCCAGGCAAACACCTGAACTAGCAGCAAAAAATAAATAGATGACTGGGTTTGGGGTGAATGCACTGGATAAGAGTGTCTACTAGGGAGTGGGTACCTCAGTACTGTGGTAGTACTGAGTAGGCACGCCTCCCTGAATATTTAGCAGTTCACACTTTTCCTTTTGTGGATTCATTTGGCTCCATCCCTGTACACCAGATTTGCAGGGCTTCCTTAACTCTACCCCAGAGCCTGGAAAAATCGCTTTTTTGGATTATAATTCTCAAAATTCCCCAGGATGACCAGTAGGATTCTGGGAGTTGTGTAAAAAAAAAAAAAAAGCAGCTTCCAAGCTGTGCTCAAGACACTCATATATATCAGTTAAACATTACAGGGAATGTGCACCAAATACTTATGGACTGTATTATAAAGCTAGGATTTCACTAAACCTTCAGAAATGAGTTTGTGCTTCGTCTCTTACCTTCTTCTTTACACTCCCATTTTTTGTCCTAAATCTTAAAGGATGCCACTGCCAAGTAAAAGCCACTAAACCTTCATAAATCTGCCTTGTTGAAAATTCCACTCTGAAACCTCTGACCTGCTTTCTGTCTTTGGATATGAAGGCTATAACTCCCCTGCTATATCTTGGAGCAGCATTTTCAAAGAATGATGAACATGCCACCTGAATCTCTCTATTTTTTGACCTATGCCTTAAGACAATATGGCACTCTAGCCTTCGTTATTAAGTGAGCCCTAATTCTGATTCTGTTATATTTAGTGTTTGACCATGCTCATTTACATATAAAAGGTTTGTTTTTCTGTCTTGCAGGTTGGGACACATGAAACTGCCCGCTACTATAGTCCAGGGTTAGCCTGTCACCAGCTTGCCATTTTATAAGATTTCAGGAGCAAAACCAGAGATCAGGAATGGGTAGACCCATGTGATTTCACAGAGGGGAGATGGCACTTATGGAACAGGTACAAAATAATAGCCAAAATACCCTTGCATAGCTACACAAATGACGTAACATTTGGAGGCAAATTGCCCCAAGTTAAGAAATCTCCATAGGCATTATCAGTTGCATGCTGAGTTGTACACTTCAATATGCACCTGATAAAGTTGATGGTGATTTCTTAACTCCAAAAGTCATACTGTTTGTGCTATGTATGTAACTGGGTGAAATGATTTGGGCTTATCCATGTGCATGTGCTATTTGTGTGCATGAGAGAATGATTAAACAATATGGATTTCTTACACTACCTCCTATTCCAGTATTATGTGCCCAAGAAAAATAAGAACAGCTTCACACTGGGCCAGTGAGCCCTGCTGCCAGTTGAAACTGAGGAAGAAATAGGTGCCTTGGTATTAAAGCCACCACACATTACAAAATCAGACTTTCTGCTTTTCCATTATGGCTTACCGTGAGATTTGTCTGCCTGTTTGGTGACCTGGAGAAGTGTAGCGATTCCTTGAAATGTCAGACAACTCTCTGAGACCTGGTGTCACGATTCCCACGTGGCCCCTGCTTGTTTTTAACAAACTCGCACTGCGTGTCTTTCAACTGCCACCAGTTGATTACATCAACATCATTTAATATTAATAACAGAGGTCCAGGCAATGTGTCATTTTTAAAAAAACCAAATAGAAATTGTTTATTGTTACAGATGATGATAGTTCAAGCAATGTTGTTAACTCTTAACATCCACCTTCATCCACTCTCAACCACCACTCTCTCTAGACTCTCAATCTTCCTCACTAAAACAACACGCTTCTACTGCTGAGTCTCTTATATCTCGTGACTCCGCCCCTCCAGCACTCCCATTAGTCTATGCAGATATCACGTTAATAGAGATGGGGATGAATAAAAAAAATGGTGATTCGTTTTGATCCGTTATTCATCAAGGTTAACGAATCAACAAATACGAATCAACGAATATTCTTCAACGAATCAACGAATCAATCTGTTGATTCATCTGCACTTTAAACCACTATAAAACTGGCTCCTAAGCACCTAGAGACACCAGATTTGCAGGGAAGCTTCCTCAGACGCATTTCTACAACTCCTGAAAGTTTGGTGAACATTGGATCATGGACCCCCAAGTTATGTAGTCACAAAGAGGACCCCCCAGGAAAGCTCCCCCCACGTACTTAGAGACTCCAGAATCACAACGGAGCTGTCTATGTCTTTCTGCAACATGCCTGCCAACTTTGGTGAAGATTGGATATCAGAACTCCGAGTTATTCACCCACAAATTGGGTCCCCCCAGGAGAGTTTACCACATGGCACAGAAGCCCATGGCATTGAGGGAGTTATATTTAGCCCCAGCAGAATGAGAGGTCCCTTTGGCAGAGGCATGCATGAGGCATCGAGTTTGTCTTCAGCTCAGCACAACATTACATTTGCCAGTGAAGTAGAGTTTGCCCTCAGGAGGACTGGAGGCAAGGAGGTATTTGGCAGCACAGCAGGCTTTTTGGCTCCATCGGGCACTGAGGAAGTTGGCAGCAGGAAAACAGGCTCTTTTGGCCCCATCGGGCACTGAGGGAAAAGGCAGCAGGAAAGCAGGCTTTTTTGGCCACATCGGGCACTGAGGTAGTTGGCAGCAGCAAAGTACCGTGTCTTGCCCCATCGGGGCACTGAGGCAAAAGGCAGCAGAGCAGACTCTGGTCTTCTTCAGCAACATCAGATTTGCCTGCAAAGGATAGGTTTTTGCACCCAGGAGGCAACTGAGGTTGCTTGCAACTTCCAACAGCACCAGCAGCACCATCAGATGAACAGGGTCGGTGCTACATACAGTGGTTAATCCACGGGGCCACAAGGCTGTCGGAAACAGATCAGCTCTGCAATCTGAAGCCGGGCGATGGGGCGATGGGGCAACAAAGATGCTCGTTTAGAACTGGAAAGCTGGGGATTGCTTGCAACTTGGCTGCTGAGACCGCCTGGATATGATAAAGATAGCCCTTGGAGGTTTGGGGGGGGGCCTAGACAGGCCGGCCCCCTCGGCACGAGTTGAAAACCAGACGAGCTCTGCCGTCTGAAGCCAGGCGATGGGGCGATGGGATGATGCCTGGACAGGCTTTGGGTGGGGCTGAAACAGGCCCTCTTTGGCACAGGGGATGCCCGGACATGGACAGGCTTTGGGTGGGGCAGAGCCTGGCCTAGGAGACTCACCTGTCCACCAACGTCTAACTAGACTTGCTGACAACCTTCAAAGAAAGAAAGATGCTCGGGTTGAAAACCAGACGAGCTCTGCCGTCTGAAGCCGGGCGATGGGGTGATGCCTGGACAGGCTTGGATGGGGCAGAGCCTGGCTTTGGGTGTGCCAACATGGCCAGACAGCCCTCTGTCGGCACATTATGGGCGTCACCCAACACTTTGCTCTTGTACACTTTAGTTGTACAAGAGCAACTATTTATTCATTTTTCTTACTGCTCAGTCTGGGTCTGCCAAGAGAGTTGGACAGCCCTCTTCACTTATTCGGGGGTGCCGGGACCGGCTCTGGGTGTGCCAGCCAAAAGGGTTAGATGGCCCTCTTGGCACGTTCGGGTGACGCGCAGACAGGCTTTGGGTGGGGCAGAGCCCGGCCGCGCTGCTACTACAGTGGTTAATCCGCTGGGCTGCTGGTGAGCTGAGCTAATTCGTTTGGGTAGTTTGTTCCAACTTCTGCCGACCTACTGAGTTGGCATGGGACTGAAAGCAGAGTGTCTTGCCCCATCGGGCACTGAGGAAGTTGGCAGCAGCAACATAGAGTGTGTTGCCGCATCAAGCACTGAGGTAGTTGGCTCCAAAGTAGGCAGGAAAGCATGTCTTAATAGGCATCAGGCACCGAAGCAATTGGCAGCAAAGTAGGCTTTGCCCATTGGGTGTGTAGTGGCAGAAATCTTCAACATCGATGAGCAAGAGGGTGGCGTTTGCCATCAAGGTGGCATATGAAACACAAGCCTCCAGAAAGAATTAATTATTTAGTCAAGTATGCTGTTTTTGACTACCAGGAAGAGCTTTTGGGCCCCATCGGGGCACTGAGGTAAGTTGGCAGCAGCAAAGTAGAGTGCGTTGCCCCATCAGGCACTCAGGCACACGGCAGCAGGAAAGCAGGCTCTTTTGGCCCCATCGGGGCACTGAGGCAAAAGGCAGCCACAGGAGACTCTGGTCTTCTTCTGCAACATCACATTTGCCTGCAAAGTTACTTAAGTTTGTCCCCAGGAGGCAACTGAGGTTGTCAAAGCAGCAGCAACAGCAGGAGAATAGGGTCCGACTGCAAGGTGCTACTAATGGCGGTTAATCAGGGTGGCTGCTGGGCTTCTCGAGCGGAAGATCAGCAGTTCAAATCCATGCAATGGGGTGACCTGAGCTCTTGTCCCTTATTCCTGCTTCTGCCTATCTACTGAGTTAAACTGCTGCTGAGCCACTAGGCTTGTTGATTGGAAGGTCTGCCCACCTACTCAGACAGTAGCCCGAGTGGACTTTGGAGCACTGTGTTGGCATGGGACGGCAGGAAAGGCATTGGGTGGGGCAGAGCCCGGTCCTCTTGGCACGGGGATGCCTGGACAGCCTTGGGGGGGGCAGAGGAAAAGGAAGAGGCAGAGGCAAAAGGAAGGAAGCAAAAGGAAAGAAGACTCTTGTCTTCTTCAGCGCAGAGGTAGTTCAGTTTGTCCCCAGGAGGCAACTGAGGTTCCACAACTGCAGCAACAACAGCAGATGAATAGGGTCCAAGGTGCTACTAACGTAACAGCGGTTAATCCACGGGGCCGCTGGTGAGCTGAGCTCCCGTAGTTTGTTCCAAGTTCTGCCTACCTACTGAGGCTGTAGAATAGCTAGGAAGCTGGAATGAACAGTCTGCCAGTTTTGGGTGGGCCTGAGACAGGCCCTCTTTGGCACAGGGGACGCCCGGACAGGCTTGGAGGGGGGGGGGCTTGAGACAGGCCTGGTTGGCGCTTGGATGCCCAGACAGGTTTGAAAGCAGACTCTTGCCTTCTTTGGGAACATCACATTTGCCTGCATAGTTAAGTTTGCCCCCAGGAGGCAACTGAGGTTGCACAACAAGAGCAACAACAGATGAATAGGGTGGTGCTACTAACATAACGGTGGTTAATCCACGGGGCCACTGGGCTTCTCAAGCGGAAGATCAAATCCATGCAACGGGGTGAGCTGAGCTCCCGTAGTTTGTTCCAGGTTCTGCCTACCTGAGGCAGTAGGAAGCTGGAATGAACAGCCAGGAATTAGGAATGAAGCCCGAGTGGACTTTGGAGCACTAATGTAGCCCTTTGAATAAGCAGGCAGGCCGGCCGGAAAGAACTTGGCCTGATGAGCCAACTTCACCCAGCAGTCAAGATTTGGAAGGCCCTTGGCCCGATTCTTGGTACAGAATCAGCAGCAGGCAAGCCCAAGGCATCTGGAGAGGGATGCAGGATTTGGAGCCAACATGGCCCAAGGAGGCTGGAATTGATGTCCGGTGAGGTGGGGGGATGCCCGCACAGGTTGCACATAGCAGCAACATAGACTGTGGCACTGTGGGTTAAACCGCTGAGCCACTGGGCTTGTCCATCAGAAGATCAGCACTGCAGTTTGAATCCGTGCGACGGGGTGAGCTATGTCCCGTTGCTTTTCACCCAGCTTCCGCCAGCCTTCTGGGGCAGTAGAGAAGGCTAGGAGGCCGGAATGATCAGGCATGAATAATTGGAATGAAGCCCAAGGAGGCTGGAATCATGAAATACGTATAAATATGCATTTCCAAGATTTTTCAGAATAAATGAATCAGCGAATACTGATCCTGGAGATAGGGAGGGACATGTCACACACAGCACATCTCAGGAAGAGGGAGCACATTGGTCAGGTTTGGGTGGGGCTGAACCTGGCCCTCTTGGCACGGAGACGCACGAGGAGGGTAGGACGCTGAAGTCAGCAAGCAGCATTTGAGAATCAAGCCTGAGGAAGTTGGAATGAGCACGCAGGCCTTTTGGAAGTGGAAGGAGCTGCAGGACTTGGAAAGTTGTCATGTAGCCAGCAACGTAGACTTTTGGAGCGGACCCATCGGGCACTGAGGAAGTTGGCAGCAAGGTAGACAGTGGCGCTGTGGGTTAAACTGCAGTGCTGCTGAGCCACTGGGCTTGTTATAGGTGCTGCTGCTGCTGCTGCTGCTGCTGCTGCTGTTGTTGTCCATCTTGGTACGGGGGATGCCCGGACAGACTTGGGGGGGCAAAGCCCGGCTCTCGGGGAATCAGTAGCACCAACAGGAGAAAAGGGTCCAAGGTGCTACTAACGGCAGTTAATCCGCGGTGCCGCGGGGCTGTCGGAAACAGATGCTCTGCAATCTGAAGCCGGGCGATGGGGCGACGGGGCGACACCCAGACAGGCTTTGAGTGGGTCTGAGACAGGCCTAGGAAACTCACCTGTCACTCACCACCAACGTCTAACTAGTTTTGCTGACAACCTTCAATCAAACAAAGATGCTCGTTTAGAACTAGAAAGCTGGGGGGGGATTGCAACTTGGCTGCTGAGGCAGCCTGGATATGATAAAGATAGCCCTCGGAGGTTTTTTGGGGGCTGAGACAGGCTGGCCCTCTTGACACGTTCGGGATGCCAGGACCGGCTTTGGGTGTGCCAACTGCCAAGAGACCTGGCTGGCCCTCTTGCCAAGTTTGGAGATGGGGACAGGCTTTGCGTGTGCCAAGAAAGGGTTGGCTGGCACTCTAGTCACATCCGGGGGTGCTGGGACAGGCTCTGGGTGCACCAAGAGGGTTGTCTGGCCCTCTTGTCACATCTGGGGGTTCCAGGACAGGCTCTGGGTGCGCCAAGAGGGTTGTCTAGCCCTCTTGTCACGTTTGGGGGTGCCGGGACAGGCTCTGGGGGTGCCAAGAGAGGCTTTAGGCTTGGATGCCAAGAGGGCCAGCCTTGGTCTGCCCCAACCAAAGGCTGTCTGCACGTCACCCCATCACCATATCGCCTGGCTTCAGATTGCAGAGCTGATGTGGTTTAACCCGTGCCAGGCAGGAGTTCTCTCCTCCCAGTCAGGGAGGCAGAAGGTGGAACAAACAGCCCGCTGGGACTATGTAACCCAGCAGGCAGTCAGGGAGGCAGAAGGTGGAACAAACAGCCCGCCGGGACTACGTCACCCAGCAGGCAGGCAGGGCAGCAGAAGGTGGAACAAACAGCCCGCTGGGACTATGTAACCCAGCAGGCAGTCAGGGAGGCAGAAGGTGGAACAAACAGCCCGCCGGGACTACGTCACCCAGCAGGCAGGCAGGGCAGCAGAAGGTGGAACAAACAGCCTGCCGGGACTACGTCACCCAGCAGGCAGGCAGGGAGGCAGAAGGTGGAACAAACAGCCCGCCGGGACTATGTAACCCAGCAGGCAGGCAGGGAGGCAAGAGTTCAACAGTTCTTGGCCTGCTGGTCTGACTTGATCCAGCAGGCAGGCAGGCAGGCAGGACTTCAACAGTTCTTGGCCTGCTGGTCTGACTTGATCCAGTAGGCAGGCAGGCAGGACTTCAACAGTTCTTAGCCTACTGGTCTGACTTGATCCAGCAGGTGGGAGTTCAACAGTTCTTGGCCTGCTGGTCTGACTTGATCTAGCAGGCAGGCAGGCAGGCAGGTACGACTTGGTTGGAACTTGGCCCGAGGAGGTGACTGGAATCGGCAGCTGGAGTTCTGACTGAGGGGCAGGTTTACAGGCCGGCAGGCAAGTAGGCAGGTCTTCTTTTTTTTTCAGGAGGACTGGAGGGTGGGCAGGCAGGCAGGTGGTGTGTTAAGGGAGAGACTGTCATTGGAACCCTACCTCTTTGGGTTCAGTGAGGGGAAGCCCAACAAGGGAAGGTTCACCTTGATGAACGACAGTCACTCCACAGTAACGGTATCTAAATGCGAGCGGCGTGGTCAGAATATGTCTCCGAGATGGGAAAACACGCTCTCACTCTGGACGCTGGTGGGGGGATGGAAAGGAGGTCCATGGCCACATTGGACAACTCCAGCCATATGACTAGTTTCCTAGCCCTGTAGTGGAGGGGATCTGACTGGTGGGGCGGAGGGGGCTCAGCCAGATATTCCTGCACCATTATCTCTGCCAAATCCTCCTCAGCCAGCTGTCTTTCCTCTGAGTCAAGTGCCAAGGTCACCACAGAGCTCCAGTAATGTTGGTGGTGAATGGAGCCTTCACCAGGTGAAGTCCTTCCCTGTGGTTCGGGCAAACCACCCTGCCCCTTGTGGCCTGACGTTCCCGGGCCCCCACGCAAGCGTTGTGCCCCCAATGCCCTGCGGACCTCAGTGGAGAGCTCCGTTCTCCACTCCTCGAGGTCTGAGGTGCATGCTGCCAAGCCCCCTTTGATTCGAGGATCACACAGGCAGGCCATGCGGTAAACTGTGTCGCTGTAGACAGGATGGAGTCACTTCTGCATGCCTGCATGCAACCTCTTCGCCAAAGCCCTGGTCCATGGAAGGAGGGAGGATCCTGGTGCCACAGCAGTCTCCAGGGACCGATCGAGAGCATTAATCAGGGGGATGACCTGCCCCAGGCTTGCCGTATAACCACACAAGATGTCCGTGGTTTCCAGGAAGGGCTTGAGCACCTCCACCATCTGGGAGAGGACCAGCCAATCCGTGGCACTGATGCCCACCTCTCTCCCCCCGGGCAGAATGGGCATGGAGGACATGATGTCCTCCAAAACGGCCTTCTGCTCCACCAGGCGGGACACCATGGTGTAGGTGGAGTTCCACCTGGTGGGCAGGTCTGTCAGGAGAACATGGGTCTCCTGGCCCAACTCCTCCTGCCTCTCATGCAGCCGGCGGGCGGCTTTCAGGCTGCGGGAGAAGTGGCCCACCAGTTGGCGGCATTGCTCCAGGAGTGCCCACGTCTCCCAGGTGCCTGCGTCCCACTCGGGCTTGACGTGGCTGCCCAGGCCGAGGGCATCGTGCACCACAAGGTGTAATTTGTGCGCCATGCATACAATGCCCTCAAAGCCCGCTGCGTTCAATGCCGCCAACATGTTCTGCCCAGTATCTGTGACCATGTGGCCACGGGTCACCTCCCCCTCCTGTGCCCACTCCTGCAGCACGGACAGGAACTCATCGGCGATGATGTTCCTCCCCATCGCCTGAGCTTCCATGTGCCGCGCCTGCAGCAGAACAGACCTGTAGCCTTGGGGCAGGGCAAGGGCCTCCCCCTGCGGCCCTGTCACCAATGCCCTGCCACTACTCAAGTCCTCTGGCTGCCACCGGTGGGCTGTGAGCGAGAGGTAGCCGTGCTGACCTCCGCTCCACAGGTCCGCTATGAAGTGCACCTTGCACCCCTGTAGCCGTGAAAAATGGTCACGGACCACCTCCCTCACAGAGTCATAGAGCAAGGGCAGCACTCTAGAACTGAGAGTTCTCCGTGAGGGGAGGTTGTACCAGGGGACAAAAAAATGCAGCAACTGGCGGAAGGCTTGGGATTCCATGATGGACAGTGGAAGTCCAAGCAGGGCGATCGTCTCGGCGACGAGACAAGGGGCCGCCTGCTGGGCCTTGCCCTTCGACCGCCAGCTGAGGGTCATGGCGGACCCAACGGGTGCCACTTCATGGAGCGTGGCCTGCCTCATGCTCCCGGCCCCAGAAACCCCTGCGGCTGCCCTTTTGAAAGGAGGTGCCTCCTCCTGCCTCCCTTCTGCCTCCCCTGGAGCTGCTCTTTTCCCTTTCCCAGATGGCACAGACGAAGTGCCTTCCCTGGACAGGAGCCTTGGGTGGTGCCTCTCCAGATGTTGGTGGAGGGCGGTGGAGGACAGATGCCTGGGGTCTGACCCCTTACGGACCACCCCAAGGCAGGTATTGCAGCATGCCAGCCGTGGGTCATCGCTGAGCAATGTGAAATGATCCCACATGGCCCCTGTGCCATGTTTGCCCAAACAAGGACCCACTGCCTGCCCCTGACTGCTGGCCTGGGAAGAACTCTGTGTCCCAGGGGTGCTGCTGGTCTGGGAGGAGGGAACAGATGACTATGGGGACGGGGGGGGGGCTGTGAAGCCTGACCTGCCGTTACTGGTTCCAAATCGGACTGGGGATCTTCGGAAACCAGTAACTCCTCAGATTCCTCTAGGAAGAGGAGCGGCATTTCTTTTGGCACCTCTGGAAGCTTTGCTTCCCTGCCTGCCTGCCTGCAAGGCCACCGGAGGAGGAACAGTGGCGCTGGTTATCGTAGACGTGGTTGTGCACGTGGTGGTCATGATGACGGTGCTGCTACCTAGCCTGCGTAGCTTCACAGCCTTCTTCCCTTTGGATTGCCCCTGAAGAAATCCCTTCATTTTCTACTGCCTGCCTAACAAACCAACTAAACAAATAAAGCAATGGAGATTGAGGAAGGAAACTAATAGAGGGTCAGAGAATGTGTACAAATTTTATTTTTAGAATGGTAAAGGTAAAGGTAAAGGTTCCCCTTGACAATTTGTCCAGTCGTGTTCGACTCTAGGGGGCGGTGCTCATCCCCGTTTCCAAGCCATAGAGCCAGCGTTTGTCCGAAGACAATCTTCCGTGGTCACATGGCCAGTGCGACTTAGACACGGAACGCTGTTACCTTCCCACCGAGGTGGTCCCTATTTATCTACTTGCATTTGCATGCTTTCGAACCGCTAGGTTGGCGGGAGCTGGGACAAGCGACAGGTGCTCACTCCGTCGCGTGGATTCGATCTTACAGCTGCAGACCTATAGATCTTACAGCACAGAGGCTTCTGCGGTTTAACCCGCAGCGCCACCACGTCCCATCATTTTAGAATGATGGTGGTGTAATTCTTTTACTAAAATGTGACCTGCCTGCCTAAACAAAGCCCCCCCCCCTCAGTATAATGTAATTAGGAAAATTCCCCCCCGACCGACTGTGGCAGAGAAGCCAAAAAAGTTCAAAAAGAAAAGCCCTGCCAGCTAAGTCTCAGTCAGACACACACACACACACACACACAAAAATAAGTTTTGGAAGAAAAAGGAATGATGGATCCAGCCACCCACCAAATTCCCTGAGAGACACAAGCCTCCCTAAAATGAACTTTTGAAAACTGAATAATCCTCCCACCTAGACACACACACACACACACAAACACAAATAAGTTTTGGAAGAAAAAGGAATGATGGATCCAGCCACCCACCAAATTCCCTGAGAGACAGAAGCCTCTCTAAAATGAACTTTTTAAAAATCAATATAAAGGAAAAGAGATTCCACAGTCACACAACAACAGTTTCCCCCCCACATACACAATGGACGATACACACACACACACACACACACAAGCCTCCAGGGAAAAAATAGGTTTGATTGATTTGAATTTGAAATGAAATTAAGCCCTTCCGAAGAAGTAGCCTAAGCTACCTGAAATCCCTCCCCAAATTCCCAGTAAAGTTGATGATGACTGATGAATGATGATGAAAAAGAAAAATATAAGTCTTTGCTGTGCTGCTGCAAAAGCGAAACCGCAAGAGCACCAGCAAGCCAGCGAGCAGCAACTGTTCTCACTCCGGAGAGCACGAACAGAAGTGGGGAACGGCCAGACGGGAAAAGCTTATATGAAGCGTCTGTAAAAGTAGATACACCTTTCAGGAGCGCTATTGGCTGCCGGACATGCCAATCCAGGATCTCTGTCCTGATTGGCCAGAGCTTCGAATTGGCACCAGCAAGCCCAGAGAGGCCCCCAAAAGGGGTAACGAATATAGACGAATATGAATGGATCGACGAATAAAACCGAGGAAATATTCGTCAAGCCATATTCGTCCTGATTTAAACTTTTACAAATACAGATCGACGAATATATGACGAATTGGCTATATTTGTCAGAAAAACTGATCCGTTTTTATATTCGTCCCCATCTTTACACGTTAATATTAATGACCTGGGTGGATGCCACACCTGGCAACCCTATTCAAGACTAGGAGTGCCTTTCAAGACTGTCAGGGAGAAACCTTTACCCTCTGCATACTTGATACTTCCTGTTGCCAAACTCTGAGCCCAGGAGCCCAAGCGTACAAAATATGTGCTATATTCCTCAGTAACAGCCCCCAGCCCAAGTAAAAATGAATTGCAGCACAGGAATTATTTTCTTTCAGAGAAATTTGCAAAGCCAAGAGATTCTGATTTCAGGAAACCCTCAATAACCTTGCAAAGTTGACAGCCTGTTCAGTAAAATGACAAATAGAGCTGTCTAACAATAAGAGTTTAAAAGAGTTCAGTTTTGCACTTTCAAACTTTGCAGGAAGCTATAAAATGCATCTGAATTGTGGCTGAAGTAATGCATAGCAAAAGAAATCTATTGCATGTAGCAACTTCAAGACAATTTTGCCTGCAGCCATCTCCTTGAACAACTGTGTGGCTGGCTCTTGCTTGAAAGCTGTGTAACAGTTCTCCAAGTACAGCAATTTACTAAAATGGCATTAAGTCCAGCTCTGTGGGCCAAGGCTCAATTCAAGAATGTAAAATATTTGCATGGAGCCCTTGCAAAATCTTTTGTTTTCTGTTTCATAAAACTAGAAGTTTGTAATTGATGAAAAACCTATGAATATAGAAAGCAACATATTTTCATTTTTATACACACATTATTGTGTATATTCCTATCATAAGATAATCTTCATCTTATTTACACATAAGGCTTGCTGACTTTTATTTGCAGGTAAAGCTTTCTGATTTCTATAAAACGTACTTTCAAGGAAGTGGGCAAAAGATTGCAGCCTGAGGTTTCTACTTCTCCTAATTTGCAGCATAGATATCAGGTTATTCAGATGGAGGATGTGGACAGGCAGCTTGGAGGGATAAGGCCCACACTTGGCTTGCTACATCAGCCTCTCCGTGAGGCGCGGAGCTGCCAAGATGGGGCTGATTTGCCCGCCCACTCGGAAGAGTCGAGGCATCACAATGTTTGGGCATGCGGACTGGAACAGAAGCCTTTAAAAGGCTGCCCAGCCCGGCATCGCCCTCTTCGGCACTTTACAGTTGGAGGAGAAGGCTGTGAAGAGCAGACCGCAGCGGTTTCGAAGGGAGAAGGAAGAGGACTTTGGGGCTGAGCATTGCCTCAGCCTTGCGGTTTGGACGCTTTGTTGGGGAGCAGGACGAGCCTTGCTAGGCTTCCCTTCAATGACTAGTGGTTTTTTTAAAAAAAAAAACAATTAGAACGGAACGGGGCTCATATTGGGAACTGTTTAATTTATTAGTTTTTAATTCCTTCTTCCTGTCAAAGAGGCATTGCTTAAGCACGGGATACTGGGGTGTGTAAAGGGGGGAAGAGAGAGATAAGGACTGCACCAGCAGCCCACCCCCACACCCCCCACAGAGGCCTAGAGAGTGATCTGGGCTGCTTTTGGGGGGGGGGGACAGTGGCCAGCACAGGGGGTTGAGACGAGGCAATAATTGTAGAGAAAAAAAAATATAAAATTAAAATAAAATAAAAGGAATAAAATTAAATTAAATTAAAAAAGAAAGTATATAAAAAAGAAAGAAAGAAGGAGAAGGGGGGCTATAGAAGTAGATTAGTTAATTGGTGGATTGGCTAAGAATTGAATTGGGCAATTAATTAATTAATTGTAATACATTTAGATAAACTGATCAGGTATCATCAGTAGCTCGGATCAGGATTATATTTACACGGAATTTATTCGGATAGTTAATAACATGGGGCCTAAGAAGTATCAAGGTGGGAAGAAGGGGAAGCAGTCTGCTAAACGTAAGGCACCCCCATGGTCACCCCCAGCCATTTCTTCATCAGATGATGAGGATTGGCATGACTACAGGGCGATATGGGAGAAGTTGAGTATTTTGGAGAGGGAAAAGACACAGATGAGGGATGGAGACGGGGTTCCAGCAGTGAGAAGGTCCAGAAGAGAGTCAAAGGTGCAAAAAATAGCCGAGCTTAAGAAAAGGGGTGATCTCATGCTCTCCCATATTGCTGTTTTGGAGGCAGAACGATCCAGCCCATCTGGGGCTTCTTCAGTGGCAGGTACTCCAGTGACGCAACAGAGAGAAGCGAGGGTCGCCGATCGGCATTGTAGTAGACCAAGCAAGACCTCATCAAGCACCCAGACATTTGCGACTGATGAAGAGGAGTGGATTGGCTCATCTGCTGAAACTATGGTAGTCCAGCAAGGCATGGGTGAGGACGCCAGAGCTGGTGCGGCTGTAAGTGAGGAACCAGCTTCCACCAGCACATTCTCTGTGCTACCAGGAGCATTACAGCCAGGTGAGGGTACCGTTGCACCAGGCATCACACAGGCTGTAAGTGTTTGGCCGTGGGGTACTGGGAGCCTTCCAGTGCCGGTCTTTTCGGCCTCACCTCAGCAGTCAAGGGCAGTGGGCACCCATACACACACTGGAGTGGGTTTGGGATTGGCTCCAGGCCCGGTTTATGGTCAACAACCCAGTGGGTCTATAGCAGTGGTGGCAAACCGTTTTGGGCTCGCGTGCCCAAACTGGAAAAAACAAAACAAAACAGTGAGTGGTGTGCCGTTGCGGTGGTGGTGGCGGAACCAGAAGTGGCGGTGGCGGAACCGGAAGTGGCAGCGGAAGGGGGAATCCTGGCACGGAGGTGCCTCGAGACCCCACTCCGGATCCGCTGCCAGCACCAACTGCTCCGGATCCACCTGCTGAAGCGCCAGCACCGCGGCTGCAGCCGCCTTCTCAGGTTTGGCTGCAGGGGGGGAGTAGTGATCTGGCAACTTATGGCTCGCGTGCTGGCAGAAAGGGCTCCGCGTGCCAGCTATGGCACGCGTGCCATAGGTTCGCCATCACTGGTCTATAGTAACAGGTCAAATTACACATCCAACTGTGGCTGACACAGGGTACAATTCAGTGGCACAGTGTGCCCTCCCTGAAGGTGACCAGTCTTTACCATTGGGAGATCATCTCCTACCGGCCACAGTTGAAAAGATCTGAAAGGGAGAATATGTGGACGTATTTGAATTATTAAATAGGAATATTGAGGAAAAGAAGAAGGGCAAGGAGGAAGACAGGGTTTTTCATTTATGTGGGAACAGTAGTTCACGCTTATCCAGAAAGGGCCTTAGCGTTAATTCAGTATATGGACTTGATCTACAGGGCGTATGTGGATTTATTGGGGCATGCGTGGCTGCTTTATGATGAGGGTTTCCATATGCGTGCGACACTGCACCCTAGCATGTGCTGGGACATCCCGCATGACACTCTGTGGCTCAGGTTGATGACTTCATCTCGTCCAGTGTTGGGTGACAGGTTTGATAGTGGTCATTTGGTACAAAGAGCACAAGCCAGCACTTACCGCATGGTAGCGGGACAGGTGGTTCAACCCCGCCTTTTTTGCTGGGAATTCAAAGCTTGAGGGGCATGCAACAGGAGACCTTGCAGGTTTAGGCATCAATGCTCTATCTGCAATGGCCCACATGCATCAGCAGCATGCCCCAAGTGTAGGCCGGGGGGAGCACAGGTAGGGGACTCCGGGGGCAGCCGCAAGCTGCCCACCACCCGATCTAATATGCAAAAAGGGACCCAGTCAATTAAAGTTCATGTTTTGGACCGGTGGCTTAGTATCTACCCTAATAGGATTGCGGGTAAGTTTTTGTTAGATGGGTTCAGATTTGGCTTCTGTATACCAGTCATTGGAGAATGAGTTGCTGCATGGGCGGATAATTGAAATCAGTGAAGGGAAAAGAGGAGGTAGTGAGGAAGAAAATAAGCAAGGAGGTCAAGGAAGGAAGGGTGTTGGGTCCTTTCCCATTTCCTACGGTGGAGCATCTAAGGGTGTCGCCATTGGGGGTTGTTCCTAAAAAGACACCTGGTGAATTTTGGTTGACTCACCACTTATCCTTTCCCGAAGGTGATTCGGTTAATGATAAAATCCCGCAACAGCTGTGTAGTGTTCGCTACACATCCTTTGACGAGGCGGTGCACATGGTATGGAGTTGCAGGATTGGGGCGGAGTTAGGACAATGTGATATTCAGTCGGCCTTTAGACTCATCCCAGTTCACCCAGAAGATTTTGATCTTCTGGGTTTTGCTTTTGAAGGCAGCTATTATATGGATAGGGCGTTGCCTATGGGATGTTCAATATCCTGTTCAGATTTTGAGCAATTTAGCTCATTTTTGGAATGGGCACTTAGACGTAAGGTGAAGGGTGCCCGAGTTGTCCATTATTTGGATGATTCATGGACACATTTCGGGAACTAGCCAAGGAGTTAGGGGTACCCCTGGCAGAAGAGAAAACGGAGGGACCCAGCCAGAATTTGATATTTCTGGGGATTGAACTGGATACACTTCAGCAATCCAGTCATTTGCCGGCAGCAAAGTTGGCAGACCTGCAGACACGACTGCAGGACATGGTTGAATGACACAAAGTCACCTTAAAGGAACTGCAAGAAATTGTGGGACACATTAACTTTGCTTGCAAAGTGGTTGCCCCGGGTAGAGCATTCCTCAGACGTTTGTGTGAGGCGATTAAGGGCCTTAAGAAACCATATCACAAGAGATGTCTGACTCGTGGCGTGAAAGAAGATTTGAAGGTGTGGATTACAATTCCTCTAAGATTTTAATGGTGTTTCCTTTTGGAGGGATGAGATAAGGCTAGGAGCAGATTTCCAGATACACACCGATGCAGCGGGATCGCTAGGCTTTGGTATCTTTTTCAACGGGCAATGGAGCGCAGGGACATGCCCCCTCAGTGGCACACGTTAGGCATCACCAGGGATCTGACTTTTCTTGAACTCTTTCCGATAATTAGGGCGTTATGGTTATGGGGTGACCAGTGGGCTAACTCGGTGGTTACCTTCTGGTGTGACAACCAGGCAGTGGTGCACATAGTTAATTCGCTGACATCCAGATCACAGAGGGTAATGACACTTGTTAGGGCAATGGTGTTGCGCTGCTTGCAATTTAACATAGTTTTTCAGGCCCGTCATGTTCCAGGAATTGACAATGCCATAGCTGACGCCCTGTCCTGTCAACAGATGGACCGGTTCAGGATGTTGGCACCGGGGGCACAGGCTCAACTAGACATGTTGCTGATCAAGGTATGGGATCTTGGCGGGCGAAGCCAACAGAGCCATGAGCTTAGCAATGACTCCTAGTACTTGTTGAACTTATGCAGCAGCTTGCACTGAATTTTTCACCTTTAGGGAGAAGGAAGGTTTTAGGCAAGATTGGCCACCTCTAGACAACCATATGATGCAATTTGCGGTACACCTTCATCAAAAGGGCTTAGCACCCCAGTCAATTCAAGGGCGAATGTCTGCCCTGGCATTTTACACCAAGGTGCAGGGATGTGAAGGTTATTCCATAGATTTCCACATATGGAAAATGATTGAGGGATGGGGTCATGAATGAGGTAATGTTAAGGATTCTTGTTCACCTTTTCCCCCAGCTATTTTGGCAAAATTGGCAAACACATGGCAGCTAGTGTGTAAGGATCACTTTGAGGCTTGCCTTTTTAAAGCGGCAACACTGATAGCATTTTTGGGGCCCTTTGTGTAAGTGAATTGGTAGCATCAGCAAAAAATGACATGTCACTATCCTCTTTGCAGAGGAAGGACGTGGTTGTATCAGAGGGTCAGGTAGTTATCCATTTGCGTAAGTCAAAAACTGACCACCAGGGAAAGGGAAATTTTATCTTATTAGGGCAATGTTCCCTAGCCGAAATTTGCCCTTGGAAGGCCACACAGGAATACTTGCAGCTTAGAGGGAATGACGATGGTGATTTTTTGTGACATGAGGATAAGTCGCTCCTGACACGGTATCAATTTTGGAAAGTCACTGCCCAGGCCTTATGCAAGGCTGGGATACAAGGGTGGCATTTTGGGACTCATTCCTTCAGAATCGGCACAGCATCTACAGCATCTGCATTTACAGCGGCAGCCCTTGGGTACGGAAAGGAAGACATTAAAAAGGTGGGTAGATGGGCTTCACATAGATACTGTGATTATGTGTGCCCTCTGCCACAGTTTTAGGTGCTGCTGTTGTCATTTTTTCTCATTACAGGTCCAATGAGACCGTTGGCCCAAGTTTGTTTTTTGTTGGTTGGGCACAGTTACCTGTTTTGGGCAGCAAAGTACGCCAGTCGGACCAGTTGGGGTTGAAAGTTGGGACGTGGTGCTTTGGCTGCATTGGAATGGAGGGGACGGAGAGGCCTGGTGTGGGACAGGTTCCTTGATATGGTTATCCACAGGTGATCCCAGACATTTTGGTGATTCACCTGGGAGGCAACGACTTGGCTCGGAAGTCGGGCAAGTCTTTAATACTTCAAATTATAGCAGACCTGGAGGTCTTTGCAGCTTGCTGTCCATCAACACGCATCATATGATCAGCTATTATTCCATGGTTATTATGGAAAACTAGTTGTGACCCTAGGTGTATTGACAGGGCAAGGAAAGGAGTTAATAAGGAAGTTGACAGAGCCATTAAGCAAGGTTTAGGGTCTGTTATATCGCACCTGAACATTAGAGTATCTAGGCTGGAGCTATATAGGCCTGATGGTGATGATTTGTCCGACATGGGGTTGGACATTTTCTTGAGTGATTTGCAAAGGGGCCTTAGGGCTGAAATATTCGGCTTGGTGGGGGGCATGGGGCATACTTTGTAGTCCTGTTACCGTGGCGGGTAGTGCAAAGGGAATAGGTTCAAGTGAGTTCAAAAGGTGGCATTTAGGGGGTGCCGAGCACCCCTCCTCTCAGGTTGGAATTAGCAGAAGTTAGCTGAGGGGAGGGGAAGCAGGGTAGTCCAGTTACATTATGCCTGAGGGTGTGCTGTATGGTAGGACAGCACGCTTGCGGAATATGAATTCACTAAAGCGAGGTCTGGACCGGAATGTCTTGATAGACTGCGGGCACAGACCAGAATTTGCACTATGGTAGGCCCCCTTGTGAAAGGAGAATTAAAGTTAAAAGTTAATAAAATTGTGGCCCAGTTACGCCTTGTCACGTCTCTCGTCTCTTTATTCTGGGCTGGGCGGGCAACCACCCTTGCCCTGACTGATTAAAACTGCCTGTGGCAGGCTGGATACATCAATCACAAACTCTACAGATGTCTGTATGGAGGATGGCCGTGTTTTCTTTACCTTGAAAAAGCAGCATTGAGATTCTCCTTTAAAAAGCCATCTCTCCACTCCGCTCTTGTCATAATTATTGACCAGTTTTATATTTATATTTCTTGAGGAATAAGTAAGAAGTTCTTTTCCTTCACATAAGTCTATTGTGACGCAATTGCTGATAACCGGATGTCTGTATAATCAGCACATGGACTGATCATTACTAGTGTCATTGTCGTTTTAAAAGCCCAGTATTGGTGTAATTGCTTTTTCCCATTTGTCTTGATCCTCACCCCTCTACCATGCCCTCTCTGAATATGATACGATACGATAAACCTTTATTGGCATTAGGCAGTAACTCAGGGGAAATAGACAAAATCAACATTAATGAGGAAGTACAAAATCATGAGAAATAATACATATTCTCTGAATATGAACCCATGGCCTAACCGTTGCAGTCCCCATCTCTGATGAAACCGAAGTTGCAATCTGCAAATATTAACACTGAAATAAATACGTTGCTCCTTAAGAAGCCAAACTTATTTGTTATGCCCATGGACTCTTTCAATTATGCGCATAGAGAGGCAAGACCAGCAGGCATGACTCAACTCTTCCATATACCTCTTCCATTCCATATATTCACATATACCAATCTGCACCTAACCTCAAAGGTGGACTTGGGAAATACAAAAGGATACAAGCACTTTGTTACACTGTTAGATTTAAGAGCATGTACGGGTATGGAAAATGCCATACTCTTGCCTCCGTTTATGGAAGACAAAACTCTGAAAGTTAATAAGCATTAATCACCATTATCCCTTGCTCCATTATCTCTTTAATTGCTTAATATAAATAATCTTGTACCATCAATTCTGATTTATGGCAACCCTTTTCAGTGTTTTCCAGGTAATGGTAAAAAGGTCAGAAGTGTTTTACCATTTCCTTCTTCTGGGGACATCCTGGGACTGTGCAGCTTGTCCAAGGCTACACAGTCTGGTTCTACTCACAGGAGGCACAGTGGGGAATCGAGCTTCCAACCTCTGGCTCAGCAGCCAGATACCTAAACCACTGAGCTCTCAAGCCAGCTCTTTAATTGCTTATCCCCTCTGAATTTTCATTCATCTTATTTGCTGTTCCCAAAGCCCGAAATTGCAAAAGCTGGATTGCGACTCTCAGATTCAGTATTCTGGGAGTTTCCAAACTCTTCTTTAGTCACGATCCAGCCAGAATGAATATGAAGTCCAATTGACTGCAACAACAAATACCGCTATAGCAGATTACAAGGGAAGAGAGCAGAGTCCAATTTACTGCAGTGGCAGACAGTTATGTACGTGGGTAACTTTCCATGTGAACACAATAGGACTTCACAGAGCCTCACTTTGGTGGGATTTTGCTCTGAAATGCTATGAAATTCCAGAAATATGTGTTAAGTATGCTTATGTTTCAAGGGCATGATCGCTGAACAGGATGTTAAACCAACTTTACAATTTGACTGTAATTTAAACTTAGTTAATAGACAAAGGGCAAGTAGTAAATAACAATTGCCACATCCATCAGGATTTGGAGGTAGCCTTCAATAGGAAAACATCTAACATAGGAATTAGGGTCTCCTGTCTAACCTCTAACATCTTAAATAAAAAAAACATTTTCAGAGTAACAGCACAAAAGATCCTCAGAGACTTTCTTGTTTCTACAGTTATGAACTTGCCCTTCAAGTGCATAGGAAATAAAATATTGTGGTCCATCAAGGTCATGAGATGCCACTGATGAAGGAAATGTTTCATCTTTAGGGAGCAGAAGAGATCTGAGTGTGATGTTGCAAAAACAGTAACTCAAGTGCTGACAAAAATTTTATTTTCACAAATGTAATTCTCTTCTGGCAAGTGGTTAAAGGGCATAAACAGACCATTTATCAGTTTTGGTTTCAGAAGCAGTTTTTAAAACAATAAAGAGTACAATGTGCAAATATTTGTTATACCCTTGAAAGTTCCTTTCCAGATTAGCAATTATTGCTCTCCCTCCTCTCCTCCAGTAAAAGAAAAAGTTGACATAGTTTAAAGGGCCCCTTCCCTGGAAGGGAACATGACATAGTTTCATCAGGAAACTTAATTACACTTCCATATCCAATATACTGGTGATTACATTACATCAAGTACTTATGTTTATATAAGCTGACATGTGACTATATAATAAGTGATTATGAGCTGTCAAGGCAATTCCAATTTATGGTGACCCTGTCCCAGGTTTTCTTAGTAGAGAGTACTCAGAAGTGGTTTGGCATTCCCTTCTTCTGGAGGCACTCTTGAGTGTGCAGTTTGCCCAAGGCTACTCAAGCTGGCTTTTCTCCCAGGAGGCACAGTGGGGAATCGAACTCCCAAAGTCACTGAACCTCTATATACGAATGAATGTCATGGACTGTAAAATGTTTCACTTCTCATTAATGTTCTTGCTTGTAGAAAGAGGATGCATGGGCCTGAGTAGTGTACGTTGATTCCTTTTCTCATAGTAATCTGAGGGGGATTTTAATTCACCTGTTTCACCCTTCCAGTTAATCCTTTCTTCCTTTCTTCCTTTCTTCCTTCCTTTCTTTCAAGGAATGATAATTAGAGCCAAAAAGATGACGCTTATTTTGTCTCCTTTGAAATTAAAACACAGTTAGCATTTCTTTTCATAAACTTAAAATTACTGTCTGAATTAAGTAAATACGTTTGTTAATTACTAAACAAACCTAGACAGCATCTTAAAAAGCAGAGACATCACCTTGCTGACAAAGGTCCGCATAGTCAAAGCTATGGTTTTTCCAGTAGCGATGTATGGAAGTGAGAGCTGGACCATAAAGAAGGCTGACCGCCGAAGAATTGATGCTTTTGAATTGTGGTGCTGGAGGAGACTCTTGAGAGTCCCCTGGACTGCAAGGAGAACAAACCTATCCATTTTGAAGGAAATCAACCCTGAGTGCTCACTGGAAGGACAGATCCTGAAGCTGAGGCTCCAATACTTTGGCCATCTCATGAGAAGAGAAGACTCCCTGGAAAAGACCCTGATGTTGGGAAAGTGTGAAGGCAAGAGGAGAAGGGGACGACAGAGGACGAGATGGTTGGACAGTGTCACCGAAGCTACCAACATGAATTTGACCCAACTCCGGGAGGCAGTGGAAGACAGGAGGGCCTGGCGTGCGCTGGTCCATGGGGTCACGAAGAGTCGGACACGACTTAACGACTAAACAACAACAAACAGCTGTTATTTGCACATTGTGTAAACTAATAAATAGATGAAGAACTTATACATGGGGTTCTATCCCCCACACTATATCTATACTTGGACGTTGTATACCACACACGTATGTGCATTGTCTTGGGAGAGACATATAAATGTGGACTGAATCAGGGCTATTTGAGCATTTCTGAGCAAGCAGACCACAAGATATGAGGTAAAGAGCCCAAGGTTTGCATTATTTATTGACACCCTCCTTTTTAAAAACCTTTGTCAGTAAGATTACTAGGAATGTGTGTGTGTACAAATGCTTGTATTTCTATATGCATTTTGAATGGTTCCCTTTCGGATCCTTTCCCTTCTCCGTCTTACCCACAACCCTTTGTCTTATTTTCTGGTGCATTGGTTTCACTGCCAAAACTCACAACAGCGGTTTCCTGCTTCTCATTTTCTCGAGAACATTGGGACATTGGCAAATAATTCTGCCAGAAATAATTCTAATGGAACTATGTAATCACCACTTTCACCCGTCAGAGCCAATTGCTTTTCCATTTGTGGGAACAGGTGTTTTTCCCCAGAGATCTGGAAACTGGCATGGACCTGAAGTCCGGCATCAAGCTATGTGCTCTTATTCAGCCACAGAGCTGGTCTTTAGTTGTTGAGCTATAATATGTGGCTTTGTGTTGCTGAGTAATGTGGCAAGTATTGTCAGTAGTATGTAGGGAAAGTGTAGGTATAAAAACAGGGGTGGAGTGCCCGATAGAGTACATGTGCATATGGACGTGACTGATTGGGGAAAGGTGGTATTGGAATGGTGTTGTGAGAGTGAGATAATCAGACTGTGTTTTGGATTGTTGTTTTTATACTGTTATGCACTGTCAAGTCCCTTCTAACTTATGGTGACACTATTAATCCATCATCCCCAAAAGATCTTGTAATTCACAGCCTTGTGCAGATCTTGCAACCTCAAGGCCATGGCTTCCTTTATTGAGTCAATCATCTCACGTTCATTCTTTTCCTATTGCCTTCAACTTTTCATAGCACTATTGCCTTTTCCAGTGCATCTTGACTTGTCATAATGTGTCATATAATTGTAGAATCATAGAATAGTGAAGTCGGATCTATCCAGCCCACACCTAGGTATAATAGCCTGAGTTTAATCATATTTACTTCCAGAGACAGTTCAGGCTTGATTTGATCAAGAACCCACTCATCTGTCTTTCTTGTGGTCCATGGTATCTGCAAAGCTCTCCTCCAACACAATATTTCAAATTAATCATTGTTTTTCCTGTAGCATTCTTCAGCTTTTCAGCTTTCACACCTGTACACAGTAATCAGCAATATAATACTGTGCACAATCTTGTCCTTTGTTTCTAGCAGGATATTGTTACTTTTGAAGATCTTTTCTAGTTCTTTCATAGCTGCCCTTCCTAGTCTCAGTCTTCTTCTGACCTCTTGGCTGCGATCTCCATCTGTATTTATGCTTGAACCAAAATATGAAAAACAATTTCAATTTCTTCAGTGTTTGCATTAAAGTTATGTGATTCTTCTGTAGCCATGATTTTGATCTTTCCATCCTATTTTTGTACTTCCTTGTTTGCATTTCTCTGGCAGTCCTTTCAACTCAGTGCTTCTTTTCTGCCATTAATATGCTATTATCTGCAAATATCATATTATTGACATTTCATTTATTAATTCTCACTCCTCCTTTTTCTCAATAAAATCCAGCTTTTTGTGCAATATTTTGGATTGGTAGCAGGCAATTAGGAAGACAGTTGATTAATGCTGGGGGAAGAGAAATAGAGACTGTGCTTAGGTGGCTAAAACTTAAATTGGTAGTATTATAGTAATGATAAAAACATAGAAATGTAATCGTATTTTTATTGTGCAGGAGGGTGGTATAAAGTGAATAATACATTACATCATACATGGTCCTGGGTAGGTGGGGCTCATCAGCCTTGGAAGGCAGTCCATCTAGGAGAAGGAAAACTCCGATTTTAAACTTCCACTGCCTTGTGGCTATATCTACCGATGGAAAAGGCTTCAGGAGTTAACCTCGAGGCAAAATCCGGAGCCGGAGTCCCAGAGGTAGTTTGTGTCGTTCTGGCAACTCCTGCAAAGTCGCTGGAACCAGTTGTATTGGCTCTTGCCTTTCCATTGGACTATTTCAGTGACGTGGAGAGGGGGGATTTTCTACTTGGGTAACAGTCTATCCTCCGTATTATTTTACCCAGGCTTCGTGCTCTGGAGAGGACACTCCAGCTTCGTATACAGCGTTGAAATAACACGGGAAGTAGCAGTTACCGGTTATAAGTCTTTGCTCGATTGGCGTAGAGCATGATGCCAGGTGCTACTTCCGACAATGGGAGAGGGCATTGCACCTCTCTAGGTAGCTACTGCCTGCCTTAAGCTGGGCAGCCCCCAGCCAGAAAGGTGCTGCCTCACCACGGTCTGTTAACCTCATGGGGTGCGTGGGGTTTAGGGTGAAAGCTGACAAGCAGACTTGTCCAGCAGGCCAAGGCAAAGAGGCAGTCCCGAAACCAGCAAAATCAGGGAGCTGGACAGGGGACAGATTGTATTTGTCTTCAGTGTGGAAGGGATTGTCACTCTCGAATTGGTCTTCTCAGCCACACTGGACGCTGTTCCAAGACCTCTATTCAGAGCACGTTACCATAGTCTCTCGAGACTGAAGGATGCCTAATCTAATCATACATGGTATTTAATAAAATTGTATTTATTATCAATCCTCTCCATACTTCGTGCCTGGTTGCTAATAATCAAGATAGTTAAAGAGGAGTAGAGCCTAACATACTATGAGTTAGAGATCTTAATTGCACACAGTGGCAGAGCTGGGACCTGCAAAGATCCTAGTGGTAACAAGGTCCTGAGAAAAGAGTGTTGGATGTTTGCCTCTGTAAATAACAAGATAATAGTAAACTGGCAATTCAAGGGTGCAGTTGCCAAAGGTGGTTAGTTATCATGAGATTACCATGATGGATCTGCCCACACCCATCCTAGTTGAAGAATAGCAACAGTAGGACAATCTGTGCATGATATCTGTTACTGCTAGTTATCTGTCAGAAGGATATTAAAAAATTGGCTGACTACCAGCTAGCAAATCCTACTTTCTGTCCTCTTAGAGATCCACAACTGTTCCATGAGAGTCCTGTGGGGCCCCTAAGAATGATTTACACTTCTCTGCTACAAGGCTTGGGAAGTTGCGGTCAAGTTGCGGTCAAGGTAACTGAATAGTGAACAGCATCATCCTATTCACTATTCAGTTATGGATGACTTTGGGATTTCATTATATTCAATCATCTTAAAAGTCACTTTCCCACTCAGCTGGAAGTAAATAACAAGGCAATCCCAGGCATTCAGAGTTAAGCCTTATTGAGCTCAGTAGATCTTATTCCCTGACAAATGTCTGCAGGACTGTGAGGCTAAGTAAATAGATAAAGGGAACTGCACTGAAATTCATTCCCAAATCTCCTGGATCTGAACTAATCATTGCAGCCAAGGAACCAAACCAGCTTTCCTTCTGTAAATTCAGGAATAACATGAATTTAAGAATCTAATTCCTTAACATCTCTGTATAGAACCCAGCAGCAGCCTGTGTTACTCACAGTGAGAACTTCCTGCTCAAATGATAAACAGTGAAATGGATCATTTATTTTTCACAGCAATTAGTTAACAAGTTTTGCAGCATTGCTTGCCTCTCCAGCAGACCCAGACAAGACAATATATCTTTAATTATATCTGGTTCAGACACTGAATTTTATTTTCAAGAGCTGATTTATTACTTTCCTAAACAAAAGCTTAGAGCTCATTTGTTCAGCGATGTTTCCTTTTAAATGAGGAATTATGCTGTCATATACATCACAATAAAGCTGCATAACACCACTATAAACAGAATGCTAACAGTAGGAAACAGAATGTCAGCAATTTAGATGCTTTTGGAATATAAATTAGAACCTGAAACCAACCCATTCTTACTTTATAAAAGGGAACCACTGCTAATAGCACTCACAACAGAGCACAGGTTTTTGTAAAGGGCGGAGCTACAGAATCCATGTGAAGCGCATTGAACATTTTGGTGCAGAGAAATATTAAGATTTGGAATGAGTTCCCACATTCTTTGAATGGAGAGAATTGCCACATGTTTAATGATTGCCTCATTTTTGGGGTTCCTTTGGAGTGAGATTGCTGGTGGCTTACTATAACATTTCTATTTATTTACAGATTTAGCAATTAAGCATACGTGGAGGTCAGCATTAAAGATCAATGATGGGGAAAGTTGCTTGATTAGACTACAGTTGCCAAAGTAACCTAGACAACATGGCCCTCATGTTGGCTGGGGGATTCTTAGTCCAAGAAATAACTTTTCCCACTCTATTAAAGATTGTTGTTTAGTCGTTAAGTCGTGTCCGACTCTTCGTGACCCCATGGACCAGAGCACGCCAGGCCCTCCTGCCTTCCACTGCCTCCCGGAATTTGGTCAAAGTCATGTTGGTAGCTTCGATGACACTGTCCAACCATCTTGTCCTCTGTCGTCCCCTTCTCCTCTTGCCTTCACTCTTTCCCAACATCAGGGTCTTTTCCAGGGAGTCTTCTCTTCTCATGAGATGGCCAAAGTATTGGAGCCTCAGCTTCAGGATCTGCCCTTCCAGTGAGCACTCAGGGTTGATTTCCTTCAGAATGGATAGGTTTGTTCTCCTTGCAGTCGCATGATGTATTCTGCATATAAGTTAAATAAGCAGGGAGACAATATACAGCCTTGTCGTACTCCTTTCCCAATTTTGAACCAATCAGTTGTTCCATATCCAGTTCTAACTGTTGCTTCCTGTCCCACATATAGATTTCTCAGGAGATAGATAAGGTGGTCAGGCACTCCCATTTCTTTAAGAAATTGCCATAGTTTGCTGTGGTCCACACAGTCAAAGGCTTTTGCATAGTCAATGAAGCAGAAGTAGATGTTTTTCTGGAACTCTCTGGCTTTCTCCATAATGCAGCGCATGTTAGCAATTTGGTCTCTAGTTCCTCTGCCCCTTCGAAATCCAGCTTGTACTTCTGGGAGTTCTCGGTCCACATACTGCTGAAGCTTGCCTTGGAGGATTTTGAGCATAACCTTGCTAGCGTGTGAAATGAGTGCAATTGTACGGTAGTTGGAGCATTCTTTGGCACTGCCCTTCTTTGGGATTGGGATGTAGACTGATCTTTTCCAATCCTCTGGCAACTGCTGAGTTTTCCAAAATTGCTGGCATATTGAGTGTAGCACCTTAACAGCATCATATATTGTATATTGTTGATATATTAAACGGTTTTATTTTAAGTGTTGTTAGCCGCCCAGAGTGGTCAACTGACCAGATGGGTGGGATATAAATAAATAAATAAATAAATAAATAAATAAATAAATAAATAAATAAATAAATCATCTTTTAAGATTTTAAATAGTTCGACTGGAATGCCATCACCTCCACTGGCCTTGTTGTTAGCCATGCTTTCTAAGGCCCACTTGACTTCAGTCTCCAGGATGTCTGGCTCAAGGTCAGCAACCACACTATCTGGGTTGTCCAGGACATCCAAATCTTTCTGGTATAATTCCTCTGTGTATTCTTGCCACCTCTTCTTGATGTCTTCTGCTTCTGTTAGGTCCCTACCATTTTTGTCTTTTATCATGTCCATCTTTGCACAAAATGTTCCTTTAATAGCTCCAATTTTCTTGAACAGATCTCTGGTTTTTCCCTTTCTGTTATTTTCCTCTATTTCTTTGCACTGTTCATTTAAGAAGGCCGTCTTGTCTCTCCTTGCTATTCTTTGGAAGTCTGCATTCCATTTTCTGTAACTTTCCCTCTCTCCCTTGCATTTGGTTTCCCTTCTCTTCTCTGCTATTTGTAAGGCCTCGTTGGACAGCCACTTTGCTTTCTTGCATTTCCTTTTCTTTGGGATGGTTTTTGTTGCTGCCTCCTGTACAATGTTACGAGCCTCCATCCATAGTTCTTCAGGCACTCTGTCCACCAAATCGAGTTCCTTAAATCTGTTCTTCACTTCCACTGTGTATTCATAAGGGATTTGGTTTAGATTATACCTGACTAGCCCAGTGGTTTTTCCTACTTTCTTCAGTTTAAGCTTTAATTTTGCTATAAGAAGCTGATGATCAGAGCCACAATCAGCTCCAGGTCTTGTTTTTGCTGACTGTATAGAGCTTCTCCATCTTTGGCTGCAGAGAACATAAGCAATCTGATTTCGGTATTGCCCATCTGGTGATGTCCATGTGTAGAGTCACCTCTTGTGTTGGAAAAGAGTGTTTGTGATGACCAGCTTGTTCTCTTGACAAAACTCTGTTAGCCTTTGCCCTGCTTCGTTTTGAACTCCAAGGCCAAACTTACCTGTTGTTCCTTTTATCTCTTGACTCCCTACTTTAGCATTCCAGTCCCCTATAATGAGAAGAACATCTTTCTTTGGTGTCAGTTCTAGAAGGTGTTGTAAATCTTCATAGAATTGGTCAATTTCAGCCTCTTCAGCATTGGTGGTTGGTGCATAAACTTGGATTACTGTGATGTTGAAAGGTCTGCCTTGGATTCGTATTGAAATCATTCTATCATTTTTGAGATTGTATCCCAGTACAGCTTTCCCCACTCTTTTGTTGACTATGAGGGCTACTCCATTTCTTCTACAGGATTCTTGCCCACAATAGTAGATATGATAATCGTCTGAATTGAATTCGCCCATTCCCGTCCATTTTAGTTCACTGACGCCCAGGATGTCAATGTTTATTCTTGCCATCTCCTGTTTGACCACATCCAGCTCACCAAGGTTCATAGATCTTACATTCCAGGTTCCTATGCAGTATTTTTCTTTGCAGCATCGGACTTTCCTTTCACTTCCAGGTGCGTCTGCAGCAGAGCGTCCTTTCGGCTTTGGCCCAACCACTTCATTAGCTCTGGAGCGAGCTACTTGTACTTGTCCTCTGCTCTTCCTCAGTAGCATGTTGGATGCCTTCTGACCTGAGGGGCTCATCTTCCAGCGTCATATCTTTTAGCCTTTTGTTTCTGTTCATGGGGTTTTCTTGGCAAAGATACTGGAGTGGCTTGCCAGTTCCTGCTCCAGGTGGATCGTGTTTAGTCAGAACTCTCCACTATGACCTGTCCGTCTTGGGTGTCCCTGCACGGCATAGCCCATAGCTCCTCTGAATTACTCAAGCCCCTTCGCCACGACAAGGCAGCAATCCGTGAAGGGGCTATTAAAGATACCAAGAGATTATATAAAGATGTTCTAAACTACCCCACATCAACTTTCTAGGAGTACAGTCATAGAATCATAGAATCACAGAGTTGGAAGAGACCAGAGGGGTCATCGAGTCCAACCCCCTGCCATGCAGGAACTCCATCAAAGCACTCCCGACAGATGGCCATCCAGCCTCTGCTTAAAAACTTCCAAAGAAAGAGACTCCACCACACTCCAAGGCAGCATAATCCACTGCTGACCAGCTCTGACTGTCAGGAAGTTTTTCCTGAGATTCAGGAGGAATCTCTTTTCCCATAGTTTGAAACCATTGCTCTTTGTCCTAGTGTTTGGAGCCATGGAAAACAAACCTGTCCCTTCCTCAACATTACATTCCTTCAAATATTTAAACATGGCTATCATGTCCCCTCTTAACCTTCTTTTTGTAAGTCTAAACATTCCCAGCTCCCTAAGGCCGCTCCTCATAGGACATGGCTTCCAGACCTTTGATCATTTTGGTCGCCCTTCTCTGGACACGTTCCAGGTTGTCAACATCCTTTTTGAATTGAGGTGCCCAGAACTGGACACAATACTCCCGGTGAGGTCTGACCAAAGCAGAATAGACTGGTACTATCACTTCCCTTGATCTAGACACTATACTCCTATTGATGCAAGCAAGAATTGCATTGGCTTTCTTGGCAGCTGCATCACACTGCTGACTCATGTTCAGTTTGTGGTCTACCAAGACTCCTAGATCCCTTTCACAGGTACTGTTGTCTAGCCAGGTGTCTTCCATCCTATATTTGTGCAGTTCATTTTTTCTGCCTTACATTTCATTTTTTCTGCCTTACATTTTTCTGCCTTACATTTACAGTTCATTTTTTCTGCCTTACATTTCTCCCTATTGAAATTCATGTTGGTAGTTTTGGCCCAGGACTCTAATCTGTCAAGGTTATTTTGAATTTTAACCCCCCAATAACTACATTCCAGTCATGAGTTTCATGCCACCAGGTTTCAGTGATACCTATTATATCATATTTATTTTGCTGTATTAAGAGTTCCAGTTCATCTTGTTTATTTCCCATGCTTTGTGCATTAGTGTAGAGACATTTAGGACCATGTGTGTTTTTCTTCCCCTTGTTGTTCTCTAGTACTACTTGCCCTGCTGGGCTTTTCTCACCAGCACTTGCTGAATTTCTGCCCTGAAAACTTTTGTCTCCCTCCCCCCTGATGTCAGCACCTTCAGAGTACCTCCAGAATCCCAGCTTCATAGAAATCATGGAGCCCAGCCCTCTAGTCCCTAAACCCCTAATCCTAAAATAGTATAATCATTTTATTCCTTAGTAACTCAACCTGATAATTCAGAGTTAGGGAAAGTTACTTTTCTGAGCTACAATGCCCAGAATCCTTTGGCCAGAAAGCTGACTGAGGTATTTTGACAGTCATGTTTATATAGAACCCTTCTATGGACCAGATAAATTGCATATCTTTTCTGCAGAACTGCATCCAACACACATACATGGAATTGTGAGATTTATGCACTTACCCCAGAACCAAGAGCAAATAAGTCTTATTTTCTAATAAATGATTGTTTAAATGTGTTTGTGTATGGGCGCGCACACATGTGTATCACCCTAATAGTACTAGAATTTTAATATTTTGTTTCTTCAAATTGTTTATCTTTTTTATGCAATATGCTTTCCAAAGATATCGGTATTGACACATATTAATAGTGTATCAGTTGTTTCTCTCTGACAGTTAATGAAAGGATTTTGCTTAGATTTTTTTATCAGAAGTAGGCCTATCGAGAGTTTTTTTTTTTAAAAAGAAAATTTTATTTTATACACTACTGTGCATGTGTCTCTGATGATACTAACTCAATATCTAAAGCAAATAAAAAATAAGAAAAGTAGAAATACAGCTTTGAAAAGATGTCTCCATAAAGGCTGACAAATAAAAGCAGATATTTGCAAAATCAGAGGATGATGATGACATAATTGTTCCTCTTAGGGCAAGTATGTGCACAGAATCACATTAATTAACAAACAGGCTGAGAGTTTTTACAAAGATAGCAGAAAAGGTGCAGGAGACTTTCAGTAACAATAATAATTATGTGCCTTTAAATTGATTCCTATTTATGATGACCCTTTCCAGGCATTTCTAGGTGTAGAGTATTCAAAAGTGGTTTACTTTTTACTTATTCTAAGAGCACCCAGGGACTGCTCAGCTTGCCTAAGGCTACATAGGTCAGCTTTTCTCCCAGGAGGCATATTGGGGAATCTAACTCCAAATCTCTGAACTTGCAGCCAGAATCTTAACTCACTGAGCTATCCAGCTAGCTTTGGAGCATAACAGAACAGCAGTAAATCTCACTATATTGGGAAGATACTAATCAGATAACCTTTATTGCTTAGGGACTTTTGTTTACGGAACTACTAATGAACTAAAAACCATATAAATGAAAGCAGACTAGGACAGGGTAAGTTATCAAGTGCAGACTGTATATGTGGTAGTGGTATTGACTTGAACATACTACATAGATAACAGCTTTTTAATGAGTATGGATCTGTTAAGCTTATTACATCACTTCCTAAAACAATTCATTTTCAAGATCTGGCCTGGATTCAGAAATGTGCAAGCAGAAGGAATTCAGGCAGTGAGTCACTTCATGAACTAGTAGGAAGAGCTTGGACTGTTAAGTTTGAAAATGAACATTAAATTTTAGAAAATAAAAGATTAATTTGCTGATGATAATGTTAAAAATGAAATTTGTTAATTTCTTGAATTAACAGTATTAATTCATTAATTAAATTGCAAGTTTTGTGGAGGAAGCAGAAAATGGAATATACGTTTCTCTGTTGATCTCTAATAGCAAATTTGTTACTAGTTCCTTGAAAAGTGCTCTTTTTGTCATTTTTAAGTTGTCTTCCCCAATGTATCTCTTCTTTCTAGATGAACTACAAATCCCATGAATCACTTGTTAACTGGGGTGACGGGAAGCCAGATTTTGTTTGAATATCAGGAAAAACGTCCTAGCTGTTAGAGCAGTATGGCAATGGAACCAATTGCCTTGAGAAGTGGTGAGTGCTCCAGCACTGGAGGCATTCAAGGGAAATTTAGACACCCCCGGGCAGATATCCTTTGATTTGTTTTCCTGCATTGAGCAGGGGGTTGTATTCGATGACCTTATAGTAAAGGTAAAGGTTCCCCTTGACATTTAGTCCAGTCGTGTCCGACTCTAAGGCACGGTGCTCATCCCCGTCTCCAAGCCATAGAGCCAGCGTTTGTCCGTAGACAGTTTTCGTGGTCACATGGCCAGCGCGACTAGACACGGAACGCCGTTACCTTCCCACCGTGGTGGTACCTATTTATCTACTCGCATTTACATGCTTTCTAACTGCTAGGTTGGCAGGAGCTGGGACAAGCGACGGGAGCTCACTCCGTCATGTGGATTCGATCTTACGACTGCTGGTCTTCTGACCTTGCAGCACAGAGGCTTCTGTGGTTTAACCCACAGCGCCACCACGTCCCCTATAAAACTATGATTCTATGGTGTGCAAAATGTCCAGAAACTCTCAGACTGGGGAATGTTATCTGTCCTGAAACACAGGATAATTTCTCTCTATCCTGCTACTGAGAAGGGGACCCCTATATATATCTCCAACAATACTGGCTCAATACTAATTTTTAGACCACTTTCAAATGTACTTTTTTTTTGATATAGCAAAACAAGTGTCTGATCTCTCATTATCATTATTTCTCATTATAGCTGTGCAGCTTGAAAAAGGTCTCTGCATGTCACCAAGCAGCGTCAAGGGAAATGAACCAAAGTCATTTACTTATACAGGATTCAAGTTCCCATCAGCTTTTCTATTCTTAAAGCTTCCCAGAGCAGAACAACAAAAAAGAAGCTGTAACCATACCTTCTAGGCTTCTAATATATTGGACATTGCATGACCCAAATGCTAGACCATCTAAGGCAATGGTCCATTCAGAATAGCTCTTTGTAGTTCACAATAAAATCTTCTTCCTAGTTCCAGAGTCCCATTCCTTTCCATAGTTCCAATATAGCTCCCACATTCATAAAAAAAAAAGAGTTAAAGTGGCACTGAACATATTGTTATCTGGACAGTACTGACAGACAGCTGAAGCTGTGAGGCAGTAGCTTTCCTCAGGAGACAAATTTATGTATGGGTTGAAACTTGAATGAAGGACTTCCTCCTTTCATGCTGTTTGGCTGCAGTCCTATCCACTTTTGCCTCTAGCAACCCTCATTCAATTCCATCTTCCCTCAGTGGGTATTTCTTAGACAGTGCTTAGCATCTCTTTAAATGTTCTTAAATTCCAGCTCTAAGGGCATCTTAAAGATTGGCAAATTCAATGTTATCTGAGAAGTATAGGAGGGTCATCAAGGGAAGAGAAACTGAAATCCTCCCTCGCCCAGAGTTCTCAGCTGATTGGCAGGAAGGAACTGAGCAACCTTAGAAAAGAGAGCAAGGCGAGAGGATGGGCCATGAGAAGAGGCATAGACCAGATGTGGGTTGCTGACTCCTTATTTATTTTCTCAACTTCTGCTCCCTTCTGGCTGAAAAGGAGTCCCCTCCTAGGGAAGCGGCACCTTGCACAATTTCCCCTGAACCTTCTAAAGGGCACAACGGGACTTTTTGAATAAGAAAAAGTCATGTCAGGTTGGGGAACATACCGCTCTCTGCAGTTCAGGCATGGAGTGTGTGACCCCCTTCTCTACAGTAGTCACAGCTAAGACAATCTGGTTAATGATTCAGCTGAAGATCACTCCCAATTGCTGTAACTGTGTGAGTACTCGCCTGTCAAGGGAGTTTAGATATTAGCAGATACAGTAACATCTGCCAGACTAGGTGACAATTTTTTTTCATGCATTGTAAAGTATGGAACTGAAATTGGAGTGATTCTTCCCTACCCCACCCCCTACGCATCTATACCACTGTCACCTTTTTCCTGGGATTCTTTTTTTCCAAACAGAACAACTGTGTGAACAACTAATTTTGTGGTTTTAGTTTCTTTTTTCTAGCTCCACTTCTTTTAAGGCATAGATTAAAAATAGATTAGATAGAAAAAAATGGCCACAGAAGGGCATTGATTGCCACCCTCCTAGAAAGATGCAGTGTGAGCCCTGTTCAGACCGTACCTCTGGAGTTAAGACAGAAAACAATGTGTCTCTCTCTGGCAATAGATAACCAGTAATTACTTTTCCTGAAACCACATTAATGTTCTAAATAATGCAGCAGCTTCTGTGTTAAAGTTTCATGAGGCTGATTGTAATTATTCTTCAGTATGTGACAGTTGGTGGTGCTTTAGTGTATTATCACTTAAAATGAGCCCTACACCAGTTCTAAAAATAGCCTCAGCCGTGCCTGCTGCCATTCTCTTTTCTTTCTTGATTCGGCACAGAACGGAAAGAAGTATCAATAGTGAATCCATTCTAAATGCTATTAAAAAGCCCCTAGCTACACACATAACTGCAGTTTATTTAATTCTCAGGCAACAAAAATGTTTTTTTAAGCATTTTTCTTTTTTTAAAAAATAACACACTGCTGTGATACTTCTTAATGCTATAGCACAGGTCATCACTGTTATTAATATTGCCAGTGTTTCCAAGGATTTAGAAACTATGCTAAAGTCCCGCTTTGGATCCAAGACAAAAACCAACATCTACCTAAGTTGCTGGGCTGAGATGGTGCCATATCTGCACATGGGTCCAAAGCGAATCCTAAGGTGACTTAATTGTTTTCTGTGCATACCCTTGATTTTTGGTTACTTTTATAACATCCTTCAGCTGGAGTATCGGTGTCCGGCTGGGTTACATACACTGCCATGGGAGCCTCGTGGTGCAGTGGTTAAACTGCTGTACTGCAGCCAAAACTGGGCTCCCGACCTCGGATTCCATCCCAGGTAGCCGGCTCAAGGTTGACTCAGCCTTCTAGCCTTCCGAGTTTAGTAAAATGAGTACCTAGCTTGCTGGGGTGGGGGCAATGTGTAGCCTGCATAATTAACTTGTAAACCACCCAGAGAGTGCTTTAAGTGCTGTGGGACGATATATAAGCAGCATGCTTTGCTTTACCAATTGTGCAGCTTTGGGCAGCCTCCACAGTCCCTCATCAGAAGGAGGGACTGGTAAATCACTTCTTAGTACTTTATGCCTATAAAACCCTAAGAGGATCACCATAGATTGGAAATAATGTGACAGTGCAAAACTATTAATTATTAATTTTAGCACCCTGAAAACTACAGAACTAACTAGAGCACAAAATAAAAAATGAGAGTTAATCAACAGGTTGAGTCTGAAGAGAGAGCAAAATGGGGAATGAGTAAACAGGCCTGGAAGGCCAGGGTAGATAAAATGAATTCTGAGCATCCCAGATGTGAGAAACAAAGATGACAAATGAAAGGATCCAGAAACAAGCAAAACAAAATAAAAAGAACCTGTTAAAGGTCTATATCAGGGGTCTTCAAACTATGGCCTGAGGGCCACATCCAGCCTGCCTTGCCATTTTATCTGGCCCATTCCCTTCAACCCATGCGTGGGTGGGCGGGGATCCATGTGTGTGTGTGTGTGTGAACGTGCGGGGGTGGGTGGGCAGGCATCCACGCTTGCATGCATGCATACGTGTGGGGATGAGGGCGTGGGGGTGCAGGCAGGTGTACGTACGCACGCGCACGTGTACACGTGCCCACTCATTCCTGTTCCTTCGGCCTTCTAAGATGTTGAAAGTATCTGGTATGGCCCTCAGGGTCAAAAGTTTGGAGACCCCTCGTCAATATGATACTGAGCTCAATGTCAGGGAGACCTTAGGAAATGAGAAATACATTCATCCCACCCTGGGAGCAGTTTTTACCCTTACATAGACATCTTGAGTACCATTTTGGGGGAAAAGATGGGACATCAATCAATCAATCAATCAATCAGCCCATAATATTTTTATTTATAATCACCAACAGGGCTTGTGAGGTAGCACTAGTAGATATAGGGAAATACATCTGGGAATTTTATCAGATACATGCAACACAATATTTTTTTTATATAATGACCTAAAAAACCTTGGCTTATATTGAGTCCATTGAAATGGGTTATAAACATGTATATATATTTTACCTCAGTCATCTCTCTCTGGATTCTTGTTCTGTAATTTTTCTTCTCCAGAATAGCAACACTCAGGTCTTGTGCAGTGTCCAGGTAAATTAAAATTCTTTGAAACAGGTTTCTGTGTATTGCTATTCTTGATGTCTGATTTATGTCAATTAATTCTTTTGTGCAGAGACTGTCCTGTTTGTCCTATGTAGAGTGCAGAGGAGCATTGTAGGGAAAATATTGCATAGGTAGCATTGACAGAGGAACAGGTAAATGTACCCTTGACATTGTGTGTGGCATTGTTAGGTCCTGTAATCATATTGTCAGAATAAATGTGGGGGCGCACCTGGCATCTGGATTTGTAGCAGGGCTTAGTCCCCATCTCTGCTGTAGTGCTGTGTAGTCAATTGTGTGTCAGTAGTTGCTTGAGACTGGCCACCTATACTTTTGAAGAAAACAGCTTGCAATCACAAGAAAACATCTTCATTTGAACAAAAATTGCCAAAAATGTTTTCCAAGTTTCCTTTCCTTTTTAAAAAGTGTTTTTCTTTATCCTCAGACCTTTCCCTAATAAAAAGCCAGGTGTTTTTAAGAATAGATTTACTTTCTCGGTGATTTTAATAGGAAAATGAGTCATATTGAAGAAGGCACAGTTAGAGATAATGCTGAGAATCTCAAACTTGGTAATGAAGACCACCTGAACTTTTGTTCTGGTTTTACAGTGCATTTAGGAGAGTGAAATTTCAAGAGAGGACTGTGGCATTTTTGTAACTGAGGTGGGATAGAACTCTGTCAAAACAGTTAAATGAAAATAAAAGTTATTTTCAGCAATGCCCTAGCAACTTGGCAGAGTAAGTGGGCTGTTGGGGGTTATATAATTCATTTTATGTGTTAAACAGTGAAGGGCTGTGGTTTAAATGTCTAAAAACTAACAGGAGTAGGTTATTACTCATTGCCCTCCCAGGTCCCGAAATGAAGACGCCAGACAGTAATATGGGTTAAATACGGGCCACACTTTATTAACTCAATTCAGACAAAAATCAGTATCCTCTTTAAATGAGGGGGCCTGCGGTAGTGCGGAGAAATGCAGGGCATCCACGATACCCTAATCAGTCAATGGGCGAGTCCCAGGCCCCCAGGTTCCAGCTGTCTTAATGACAGCAGGAACCCGGCCGGCCTCTAGTAAACACCCCAGACCTCGAGCCATCTTTATTTGATGCCTGTCGGTCCGAAAGTGGCCCAGCGCATCTTCCCGCCGCCGGCCCTGTAATCGCACGATCCGCAGAGCCGGGAGGTCGGATGCGCTGTTGGCTTTCCATAATTATCAAAGGGACACACCGAGACAACCAGTTTTTTCCCGCACTACACGCCACAGCATAGGGACTAGTCGAGACTAAGTCCCATGCCCGCCATCCAAAACCAGCTCAGAACGCAGGCCCCCTATTATATCTTCGAGAAAAATGTCCAGGCCAATATCTGACAAGTGTACGCCATCACTACGAAAATATTCCGAGTGAGAAGTTTGGATCCTGTGGTGGTTAACCACAGATCCGAGGCCGCCGCTGCAGACACCTCTACACACTTCCCTATTGACCCGACGTCGGGCCCTATTGATCTTTTCGATGTTCTGCGCACCTCGCCAGGTTAAACGCGGTATGATATTAGACCATACTAACCATGTATCAGGATACTTTTCCTTCAGTTTCTTAAGATCTCTTAAGATATCAAGAATGACCGCCTTACCAGACAATTTTGGCAAATCGTTGCCTCCCAAATGAATTAATAAAATGTCTGGTGGTATAGAGCCGAAAGACGTCATCCTGCCGAGCTGTATCCAATGCATGCCACGCATGCCTCTCCATGTAACCAACGCATGGGCTCCAAGCCCCAAATCTTTCCCCCACGGGGAAGATGCGGCGTAACGTGCCGCCCAAAAAACATAACTGTGGCCAATGATCATAACTTGCTTTCGGCCGTCACGTCTCTCGAAACCTGCAACGATATAAACAAACCCTACCTATACGTTAGGAAGAGGTCTAATGTATTTGTGATAACAAGCTGACGACCAGCGCCCCAACTGTTTAATTTGATCTGTGTTGTAACCCATAGCCGCTGCCGTTGAGGCTGCTCCAATCCGAAAAGAATGGGTCCCGAATCTCACATCTTTCAACCCTATCTTCTCGAGTGCCTTGCCAGTCAGTGCCCAAAACTGATATTTCGTAAATGGTGACCCATCTATATGCTGAAAAAATTGTCCAGGTTTTGAACCCCTCAGTTCCACAAATTTTTGAACTGCTTTTACCGGACAAATGCTTTGTACTCTACATTGCCCTAGTGTTAGCTGTTTGCCTTTTCCCCGTGGGTCTGTTTTAGACCGTCTAATGATGATCGTTAACTGCCCATCCTGTACAATGACGTCCCCAAATTGTAACGCCCTCTGTGAAGTGTCATTCTTTCCCATTGCAACGAGCTCACTAATCCTCAGTGCCCCAAAAAATGCCAACAATGCAGCTGCGTGAACCAACGCCACCTCATAATGGTCCGTACACAATGCGCTCCATTGTTCACATAGGCGGCCAAGGAGCTCCGGAGATATGGGTGTCCTAGTATCCCGAACTCTCCCTCTTTCCCTGGCCCAACCTTCCAGCATCTTCCTAATGCGAAAATCACCAGAAAAATCCCGGTGACCATTTGATTTGGCATGGAAGGCCAGGGCTGCCAGTTTTCCTTGAATGGTCCCTGTCACTAACCCCCTCCTATGCAAAAATATTATGAATTGCTGGAGGTGTTCCACTGGAGCCGGCCATGTTTGTTCTAGCTTCACTGACTCCCTAAATTCAAAAAATTCTGTACCTGCTGCTAAATAACCCTTTTTTGTCCTCGGGGCCAGTGCAAGATCTATTGCTCTCGACGCCTCCTCACGCCAATCTGCCAGACCTCCGCTGGAAGCACTTCTGGCAGATCCCTGGCCTCCGGTGCCAGTTCCCTGAAACGCTTGATCTGTTGGCGTGAGAGAGCATCAGCTATCTGATTGTCAAGACCCGGGACGTGCCGAGCGTGCACCATAACATTAAACTGCAACGCCCTCAGGGTGAAAGCCCTGACTAAATACATAACCCTTTCTGAATGTGATGTCAGATTGTTAATGATGTGTACCACTGCTTGGTTATCACACCAAAAACGAACTACAGTGTTCGCCCATTCCTCCGCCCAGAGCCAAAGGGCCCCGACAATCGGAAAAAATTCTAAGAACGTCAAGTCCCTCGTTATGCCTTCCTGGTGCCATTCTTCGGGCCAAATGCCTGCGCACCATCTACCACGAAAATAAATTCCAAATCCCAACGTCCCAGCGGCGTCAGAGTTTACCTGCACATCCGCTTTTAGGCTAAGTTCGGACCTCCAGAAGGAAACCCCATTGAACTGATCCAGAAATTGTTTCCAAACTACTAGGTCTTCCCTCATACCCTTGGTGACTCTGGTTCTGTGCATCGGCCGTTTTAAGCCTGACATAGCTCCACACAGCCGCCTCAAAAAAGCGCGACCTGGTGCAACTACTTTGCACGCGAAGTTCAGGTATCCCACTATTTCCTGTAACTCTTTTAATGTCACCTTTTTCCTTCTTATTAAATTACTAAGCCTAATCCTAATGTTTGATAATTTGTCCTGAGGCAGCCTGGAAGTCTGCTGAATTGTATCAAGCTCAATACCTAGGAAAGTCAGTGATGTTGCTGGCCCTTCCGTCTTTTCCTCTGCTAAGGGCAAACCTATCTCAAGGGCCATCTCACGGAAGGCCTCCAAGATCAATCTACATTTTCCTGAATTTGCTTTACCACAAAAAAGAAAATCATCTAGGTAATGAGCTGTCGAATTACAGCCCACTCTTTGCCTAACTAGCCATTCAATGAAAGTACTAAATTTTTCAAAAGCGGCGCACGAAATTGAGCACCCCATAGGTAGGGCCCTATCTATGTAATATTGCCCTTGAAATTGAAAACCCAATAAATTGAAGTCTAATGGGTGGACTGGCAAAATCCGGAAAGCCAACTTAACATCCGCCTTTGCCAGTTCAGCACCCACTCCGCAAGCCCTAATCATCCTCACAGCCTCATCAAAGGAGGTGTATCTCACCGAACAAAGTTCCTGGGGAATCGCGTCGTTAACTGACGTCCCCTCTGGAAATGATAGGTGATGTATCAGGCGAAATTCACCTGGGGCTTTCTTGGGAACAATCCCCAACGGCGACACCCTAAGGTTAGCTATGGGGAGTTCCTCAAAGGGTCCCAGGACCCTTCCTTCCCGAACTTCCTTTTTGATCTTCTCTAATACTATAGCTTCCATCCCTTTCACTGATTTAAGGTTTTTGGCCATAAAGGCTGTTCTGACACCTAAAGCTGGGATCCGAAACCCATGTCTAAAACCCAATCTCAAATATTCAGCATCCCCCCTTCTTGGATAGTCTGTTAAGCACTTTTCTAATACCGAAATTTTAATTGGTGTGGGCCCCCTTTCCAGGGGCACCGCTGCTCCCTTCAGGCTTCTTACCGGTTCCTCCCAGCTTGTTTTGTCGTTGTGCCCCTGCTTTAAAGCAGGATGCGTTGGGATGCTTCCCCCCACAGGTAATACAGTCGTGTCTAAACCTGCAGGGGTGTCTGGCACAAAAGCCCCTAGAGTTGTACTCATAGCAGGGCAGGCAGGGTTGAACCACCTGTCCCGCCCCTGGGCGGGCGCTAACGTTCCCAGTAAATTTCTTGTTCAGATGGCCACTATCAAATCTATCGCCTAAGCTGCACTTAGCTGGCGTCATATGCTGTAGCCAAAGCCCTGGGTGTGGCTCATCCCAGCGTAAATCAGGCCTGATGGCGCTTTTCATTCTAAACGCTTCATCGTAACGAAGCCAAGCCTGCCCAGCAAAATCCGAATTTGCCCTACAGATAATGTCAAAATATTGAAACAACGCTGATGCTTTCCACGGTTGAGCCTTAACCAAAACACCTGCGTATATGGTAAAGCCCGTGATCCAGTTAGGCCAATTTCTGTCAGGCTTTTTCCTTCTATACTTTTCTTTTAATTTCTCGTCATCCTTGTCGATTTCCTTGATTTCTACCTCGCGATTAACCAGATCATACAGATCCAGGAATTCGCCTTTCCAAATCTTTTCTTTAACCGCTGGGGTCAAATGGTCTCCTAACGGCGTACTGTAATCAGCATAAGGCAGCGCCGCTAGCGGAACCGTGTTATACCCTGTGTTGGGTACCGAAGGGTGTTGCCATGTTCCTGTGCTCTTACCCTCACCAGCTGCCCCCGCCGCGTGCGCAGGCGCGCAATGTGAGTTCCACCCACAACAATGTGGGCTTACTTGAGGCCAAAAACAACCAGGCCAACCCCCGTGTGAATTTCCACAATGTGGAGATGCACAGTGTGCTTGTTGTGTGCCACCAGCCCAAGGCCATGTGGCCGAAGTAGACTGGGTGTTGTGCATGGCCAAACACTCACCGCAAGAAGTGGCCGGGGTCCCCAGGACCTCTACCGCCCGATGTGAGCTTGTACTGGGTTCCTCAGAGGTGTCACATCTGGCTGGAGTTTCCTGAACCGTCTCTTGAACTTCGGCCACTTCCCTCGTCCAGGGTCTCCGACCGCCAGACCCCCTAGCCACCGCAGCAGTTCCTTCCTCCACGGCTTGCTCCTCGTTTCCGTGACCCTGTTGGGATTCTAATGCGGTAAAACGGTCCATGAGTTGCTGAGTTAAGACCTTTAGCTCCGCCTTGCGGCGGCCTTTAGTGTCCCTAACCGATCTGCGAGGAGTAGCCTCCCCTTGTGGGGCAGCCCTTCTAGCCATCCTCTGCGCTTCTAATTTAGATAACTTTTCTTGGAGATTTTGTAGCATCCCCCATGACTCATCCTCAGAAGACGAGGATTCCCGTGGAGAAATCTGAGGGACGGCCCTTTGTCTTTTTGCTGGCGTCTTTCCTTTTTTTACTCCACTTCCCTTCTTGGGCGGCATGATAACTAATTGTTCCTTAAGGGTATGTCCTTAATTCCTATAGTAGTTGTAGACTTGTCCCAAATTTATGAACCTCCAACCCTTACAGTTGATGCCCAGCAGGTGTCACCCTAACACTGTCCTTGTACTAAAACCTTATAATAGCTCTGTGTTATGTTAACAATTTCGAATTTACTCAAATAATCATCCAACCTTAATGCTTATTCTCCAATTTCCGTTATTATTATTGTTTATATCTAGTTTGCCAGAAGCCACAATCCTGTACCCATGAATTGAACCAAATAACCTCAAATAATTTTTTTTTTGATTCAAAGTGCTCGACCAAACAAAACTAGAACCTGAACTGATATTTCTTTCTTTCTTTTTTTTATTTTTATTTTTTTTAATATATATATATATATATGAAGTGTTCTAACCACTAAAAACACACTAATATTTATAACTGTGAACCCCTACAATGAACTTTTAATATCAATGATTATTCCCCTTATGTAAAGTACCCTTCACCACTAATGATACCCAATATATGAACTTGATTAACTGTTAACTTGTAAATATAATGCCCTATTCAAATAGCCCTAAAATGGCGGCCAACAAACCGGGGGGCGGGAAAGGGGAAAACAAAATGGCGCCCGTGCAATTTCTCCTCTACAAAGCAGCCTCCTGAACAATTAACTTAAACCCCCTGCAACAAAAGGAATTCACCCAACAGTGCTCAAAACCCCACTGAATTTACAGAGTAACCCCTGCAAAGTTCCAAAAGACAATAAACCCGCTCGCGCCGCGGCGAGGCGAGCCCGCCCCGCCGCTCCCGCTCTTCCCGCTCGATAATAAAGTGGCTACAGAGAATTTCAATCTCTCCTCCAAAATAAACTCCTCCGACTTTCAACCTGGCCCAAGCCCCGTTCTCGCACACCCTCAGGAGAGAGAGAGCCCAAACCACCCTCCACCAAACCGCAAGCTCCACTGGGATCTCTATCCAGCCACACTCCGATCCAGCTAAAGACTCCCTCCGACGCTCTGCAGTGCCTGATCAGAAAGGAGAACGCGTCGGGGGCAAGTTAACCTTTTATACCCACTCGCCCCCTCCCCTCCTTCCATGTGACCCGGTCCTGTCTGGCATCATCCGGGACCGGGGAGGGCAAAACGGCACCGCATTTCAAGGCCTTCCATTGTCCTTCATGCGGCCGAATACTTCTTGTCAAAATCCTGTACTGATATACAGATTACACAGAGTTCTGTTGTTTTATGTGAACTATAAAACAGAAACGATTCTATAGATGTTTATTTGATTTACTTCTAGTTAGTATTGGTGCTGCTTATAGGGTCCTTTTCTCAATTATTCAAATCAGTTTTAGAATGTTATTAACTGATGTTGTATCTTCTGTCAGTGAGGCAAAAGTTGGCAAATGATTCCAAACCTGGCTGTTGTTTTTTGAAATAATTTTGAGGAGACCATTCTAAACATTCATATGTATTATTTAATAAAACAATGGTTTAGAAATGCATTCTAGGAATGAAATGTTTATATTCTTTTAAAACTGCCAAAATAGTGCTGAGTTCACCAGTGGAAAGGGACAGAAAGGGGAATTTAATGGACCCAGCCATGAAAATTTTTCAGAAACAGTTCAGAGAGTCTTGTGACGCCTATGCTGACTAACCAGTTTTATTGTCATAAGCTTTTGTGGGCTTCAGCCACTTATATTTGAAGAATAGACTGAAGTCCATGAAATGTACACCACTAAAAATGGCCTATCTTAAAGTACCACAAGACTCTACTGTTTTTGTTGCAACAAACTCAACCACATTGACAAATAATGCAGGAAATGCTCTGCAACTGGAATGTTCAGATTCACATTATTTTCCATTGACCACATGACGTACAAGTCAATGCACATCAGCCCAGTCCCCCACCCCATCTGAATTCTTTTTTCTCAACTGCTAGGGCTTCTACTTTTTAGATAGTGAACACATGCTCGGCAGTTCACTAAGCTCATCACTTGAGCTGATGTAGAGGAATTTGTAGCGGTTCTATCTGAAGCTATTCCACCCAGCTACAGCCGTGGTGAGAGAGGCAGGGCATCAGGAAAAGTGGCTGCTGTTTGAATCTTTTCCTCCCCAAACCTGATGCCTGGGAGTCCTTGTTTTCTTGTTGCCTTTCATTTCTGTTCCATTTCCTTCTTTGTTTTTTAAACACTTGCTGCTCTAGTGCAAAGGAAACCAAAGGGGGGGGGGGGGAAATGGCGAGTTGTCCAGAGAGAGAGAGAAAAAAATTATCAATCAGTCAGGTTTGCAGCTTGTTAAAGTAGCTCTGTTGTAACCATGCCTCCTGAAAATGTAGATTGCCACAGCAAAGCTACCTCAACAAGCTGTAAACAAGTCAGTCTGCCTATTCAACCCAGCCCATTCCACCCCTGCTTCCTGTGTGCTCAGCTAAAGCAAATTCACCCAGGGAAACCCAAAGTGTGACTTCACAGCAGATCTGTTTGCATTTTCCTACTTTGCCCACTCAGTCCGGAATAAAGAGACGAGACACATAACATGGGGTAACTGGGCCACAATTTTATTAACTTTTAAACTTTAATTCCCCTTTCACAAGGGGGCCTACCGTAGTGCAATACTGGTCTGTGCCCGTAGTCTAAATTGACTTTCGGTTCCAGACCTCTATTCTGTGAATTCCTAATCCGCCAGCGTGCTGTTCTACTATACAGCACACCCCCGGGCATGAATTAACCAGAGTACCCTGCTTTCCCCTCCCCTCAGCTAACTTCTGCTGATTCCAACTCGAGAGGAGGCGTGCTCGGCAACCCCTAAATGCCCATTTTGAACTCACTTAAACCTATTCCCTTTGCACTACCTGCCATTGTGACCTATTTAAAACCATTTCTTATTAACTACCACTACCGCCATCGCGAGTAAGAATGGGATGGGCAAAAAACCACCTGTACCAAGTGCCAATTCAGGTACAAGTCAAAAATTCCCATCCGGTCCCAAAGCGACCAGCTAGTCGCATTCTTACCAATCAGGCGGGTGGGTGGGCCAACTTCTCCCGGACAAAGAGGGCGACGCTTGGGTGAGCAGACCTTTTAAGGCTTCTGCTCTCGCCCTCCCCCAGCTCTTGCGTTTCCTCCTCTCTTCCCTGCCGAGCGGGCAAAACAGCCCCACTTCGGCAGCTGCGTGCCTCGCGAAGAGGCAGATATAGTTATATCCTAATGCAGCTACCCTATGGAAATTTTAGAGGAGAATGTAATGTGTGGGGTTGATGTGATTTAAACATCTGAGATGACATATAAAACCAAGTATTCAGTTATAGCTGTTGTTCCAAGATCCAAAAAAAAAAGAACAGCTGCTGGAGATACTGACTTTATTGCTTAGGCATGAATAATCTAAATAGGGGGAAAGAAAAGAAGGAATGCAGCTTTGAAGAGATATATCTATAAAAACTGACAATCAAAGGTGGATGTGTTAGAAATTAGAGGAGGAGACTATTGCCATTATCCTCCTTATATGAAGTATGGAGAACAGGGCAATGTCCAAGATTTCAGAATAACACAATAAAAGGCTCCTGCTGAGCAAAAAAGGAGTCACAGAAGTTTGATCATATTGGGAATTTACTAATCAGAAAATCTTGATGATTCAGAGATATCTCTGTATTGAAAAGCTAATAATATAAAGAAAGCCAAGGAATAAGAATGCAGATGGGGACAAGATTAGATGCAGTTGTATACATTAGTGCTACTGAAGCTGACTAGAACAAATTACAGAATAAACTGATGAACTTCCCAATGAATTATGTATGTTTTAGTACCTCTTTACACCATTTCCTGAAACAATCTATTTACTAGATTTGGGCTGAGTTCAAAGACATGCACATTGAAGAAATTCTAGCAGTGATGCTGTTCCATGAACTCTTAAGCATTAACAGAAGTTGATGTACGGATGTGACAAACTTGGCAGTAGCCTTAGGGAATCTAAATCCTTTTACCGAGCAGTTGAAATCAGTTAATAAGTACAGCTATCATTCCAAAAGTACCTTTTCTCTCCTTTTTGGAAGTAACTAAACTAGTTATGTCTGGCTGTTTTTCAAAAATTCCAGATGCTGCAAGCTGCCTATTTGAATCATGTGATAGTCTTCTGTCACCAAGTTTAGTTACCATGTTAATTTTGTAACTGAAAAAAATTATTTAACTTGTTGGTTCTGACTGATGCTTCGAAGGGCTGGGCAGGCCTCGCATAAGCATCGATATTTGAGACAACCACCCTTCTTCGTGTCACCCAGTTGTCACAACCACCTCAGCTGATGTTACTCAGCCAGCGGTGACAGGAGATGACTGTGGTCCATGTGATACAATAAACCTTTAATCCATGGTGCCACCTTAGGGACATGGAAAGCATTAGTCTGAAAGTGGAGCCAGACAGTGTAGAGAACTTCATCGAGTGGTAGCACAGATTGTCCTTGCGTGCTGGACAGCATCATGCAGATATAGTGATACAGGCAAATATGAATGCACCATAAGATGTGCTTCATGCCAATGGGTAGGTACTCAGCAGGCAACCCAGTGGAGAGGCAGGCACCACTGGGGAAACCTGTGGGCATTCCACTTCATTTTTTCTGTGAAATTATTGTATTAAATTTTTACAATGTGTACAAAGTTAATTTGTTGTTGTTTAGTCATTAAGTCATGTCCGACTCTTCGTGACCCCATGGACCAGAGCACGCCAGGCTCTCCTGTCTTCCACTGCCTCCCGGAGTTGGGTCAAATTCATGTTGGTAGCTTCGATGACGCTGTCCAAGCATCTCGTCCTCTGTCGTCCCCTTCTCCTCTTGCCTTCACACTTTCTCAACATCAGGGTCTTTTCCAGGGAGTCTTCTCTTCTCATGAGATGGCCAAAGTATTGGAGCCTCAGCTTCAGGATCTGTCCTTCCAGTGAGCATTCAGCATCCTTCAGAACGGATAGGTTTGATCTCCTTGCAGTCCAGGGGACTCTCAAGAGTCTCCTCCAGCACCACAATTCAAAAACATCAATTCTTCGGCGGTCAGCCATCTTTATGGTCCAGTTCTCACTTCCATACATCGCTACTGGAAAAACCATAGCTATGACTATGCAGACCTTTGTCGGCAAGGTGATGTCTCTGCTTTTTAAGATGTTGTCTAGGTTTGTCATCGCTTTCCTTCCAAGAAGCAGGTGTCTTTTAATTTCGTGGCTGCTGTCCCCATCTGCAGTGATCATGGAGCCCAGGAAAGTAAAATCTGTCACTACCTCCATATCTTCCCCTTCTATTTGCCAGGAGGTAATGGGACCAGTGGCCATGATCTTAGTTTTTTTGATGTTGAGCTTCAGACCATTTTTTGTGCTCTCCTCTTTCACTCTCATTAAGAGGTTCTTTAATTCCTCCTCACTTTCTGCAATCAGAGTGGTATCATCTGCATATCTGAGGTTATTGATATTTCTTCCGGCAATCTTAATTCCGGTTTGGGATTCATCTAGTCCAGCCTTTCGCATGATGTATTCTGCATATAAGTTAAATAAGCATGGGGACAATATACAGCCTTGTCGTACTCTTTCCCAATTTTGAACCAATCAGTTGTTCCATAGCCAGTTCTAACTGTTGCTTCCTGTCCCACATATAGATTTCTCAGGAGATAGATAAGGTGGTCAGGCACTCCCATTTCTTTAAGGACTTGCCATAGTTTGTTGTGGTCCACACAGTCAAAGGCTTTTGCATAGTCAATGAAGCAGAAGTAGATGTTTTTCTGGAACTCTCTGGCTTTCTCCATAATCCAGCGCATGTTAGCAATTTGGTCTCTAGTTCCTCTGCCCCTTCGAAATCCAGCTTGTACTTCTGGGAGTTCTTGGTCCACATACTGCTGAAGCCTGCCTTGGAGGATTTTGAGCATAACCTTGCATGTGAAATGGGTGCAATTGTACGGTAGTTGGAGCATTCTTTGGCACTGCCCTTCTTTGGGATTGGGATGTAGACTGATCTTTTCCAATCCTCTAGCCACTGCTGAGTTTTCCAAACTTACTGGCATAATGAGTGTAGCACCTTAACAGCGTCATCTTTTAAGATTTTAAATAGTATGACTGGAATGCCATCACCTCCACTGGCCTTGTTGTTAGCCATGCTTTCTAAGGCCCACTTGACTTCACTCTTCAGGATGCCTGGCTCAAGGTCAGCAACCACACTATCTGGGTTGTCCAGGACATCCAAATCTTTCTGGTATAATTCTTCTGTGTATTCTTGCCACCTCTTCTTGATGTTTTCTGCTTCTGTTAGGTCCCTACCATTTTTGTCCTTTATCATGTCCATCTTTGCACAAAATGTTCCTTTAACATCTCCAATTTTCTTGAACAGATCTCTGGTTTTTCCCTTTCTATTCTCTTCCTCTATATCTTTGCACTTTTCATTTAAGAAGGCCCTTTTGTCTCTCCTTGCTATTCTTTGGAAGTCTGCATTCCATTTTCTGTAACTTTCCCTCTCTCCCTTGCATTTGGTTTCCCTTCTCTTCTCTGCTATTTGTAAGGCCTCATTGGACTGCCACTTTGCTTTCTTGCATTTCCTTTTCTTTGGGATGGTTTTTGTTGCTGCCTCCTGTACAATGTTACGAGCCTTCATCCATAGTTCTTCAGGCACTCTGTCCACCAAATCAAGTTCCTTAAATCTGTTCTTCACTTCCACTGTGTATTCATAAGGGATTTGGTTTAGATTATACCTGACTAGCCCAGTGGTTTTTCCTACTTTCTTCAGTTTAAGTTTGAGTTTTGCTATAAGAAGCTGATGAATTGCGTTTAGTCAGAACTCTCCACTATGACCTGTCCGTCTTGGGTGTCCCTGCATGGCATAGCCCATAGCTTCTCTGAATTACTCAATTCCCTTCGCCATGACAAGGCAGCAATCCGTGAAGGGGACAAAGTTAATTAGCTGATAGTTAATGACTTTATATGCCACCTTTTGACAGCAAGCTATGCCTAGTGTATCTCAAATAAACATAACTTGTCAAAATATGTAACATTTGAGGGGAGGAGGGAAGCAAAAACATTTTCATTTATTTTACAAAGCTTTAATGAATTCAAAGCAGACCAAAACCGTGTAGCAAATACACGGTATACAGTAGGACTCCTGTATCCATGAGGGGTTGGTTCCAAGATCCCCCCACGGTTGCTGGAAAATGAAGATTATAGTGAATGCTATTTTAATATTAAACATTATATGTAGCATGGCCTCTGGTTCCCTCTAGTGGACAGTTCTGGTAACTTCATCTTTAGAAATATATATTTCTAGGATTTTTCTTTTAATATTTTTAATATTTTCACACTGTGGATAAGTGAATCAGTGAATACTGATCCCGCAGATACAGGGGTCCTACTGTATTAAATATTGCAAAAGAGGCTTTTTTTGCAGCTCCTTTTCAAATAATGTAATCAGTTTATGTAGATGAAAGGAATACAAAAGCCCAGTTGATCAGTGTCAATGTATTTAGGGATGGCAAAATGTCCTTGAGTATGATACTGTGTGCTTTATGTATTGTCTAAGCTTAATTTTCTGTGGAAATCATAGAATACAACTGTGGAGTTGGAAGGAAACACTGGATGGTTTCAGGTAGCATTGACCAACTTTAATTTTGAATTTATGAGATTAGAATAAATACATAACAGTCAAGCTACAGCACCAAAATAGTTCCAGTCCTCCGTTATTGTGCATGTTCACTAAGAACTGGTGGAGATTTCGAAGACAGACTTTCAAAGTCACACAAAGTATATTTTACCCTTTTACAACACATTGAAGATGAAACAGATACATTGAACTGAACTGAACTAATTCATTTGAAATGTAGTAGGATATCATTTGATATAACACCCTAGTATTATTTTTAAAGGCTCTGTATTCTGCTTACATGAATTGGTAAATGTTGAATAACAGATTAATGTGCAATTAACAGACTGTTGTTTTTTCCATTGTGAAGGCAATATTTCCCATCTCTTTTCTGCAACTGTTATTTTTCTTTTCCAGCATCACCACCTGGATGTTGTGCATGTCCAGCCAGCCTTGGAAGATGGGGTTTCATCCAGAAAGATAATTCTGCAGTGCACCTTTCCAAGCATTTCTATGTATATTCTCTCTATATAATATCACAGACCTTGGAAAGTTTTTAAAGCATTTCTTCCTAGTTATTCAGCACAGTGTTTTGAGAGTAACCCGTTGCTAATTGTTGCCATTTTGAAAAAGTAACTTGTTATATTACTTGATGTATTGCTTTTTCCCCCCCTAAATGTGCTTTTGTGTCACAATTCAATGTAGCCTCTTTTTCTCTCTAGCAAGACTGGGACCTGGAGATGAGAAATTAGTCATGGTGACACATGGGAATGGCATTGCTGCTCAGTGCCAAAAATGGAGCCAGATGCCTATTGATGCAGCAAAGTTAAAAGAGCAGCATCTGAGGGGTGGGGCCAGCCAGTCCCAGTAAATGCCATGGTGACAGCGAGAGAAAGGAACATAAAAGGTGGAACAGAAATCTACCACTGGGGTAAGCAGAGGGTGAGGGAAGTGTAAACAGGCTGCTTCCTCTGTGGCCAAATAGGACAACCAGGGAAGCTTCAGGAAGGGGCGAAAGACTTGATAGGACTTGGGAGATTAGAAGCAGGCAGAAGCAACAAAAGTGGCACTGCTGTGAGTCCTTCAAGGATGGCATTAACCCTTCTCTTGAGTTTCCTGCTGTATTGATTCTCCTAGAGCAGTGGTTCCCAACTTTGGGTAACCCAGATGTTCTTGGACTGCAGTTCCCAGAAGCAGCAGTCAAGATGGTCTACAGAATAGTCTCTTCTGCTCACTACTGTTCACCCTGTTTAAAAAAAAAAAGCCCTGACAATTGCTTTGTTTTTTTCATGAGAAGTGGTTAACTGATGAAAAAGGGAGTCAGATTCTGGGATTTTCTCCTGGTAGGAGTCATTGTCACTATCATTGTGAATGATAGTGAACCCAAGAGGTTATCCTGTAGAGTAGACCATCTTGACTGGTGACATGGATGTCATCAACATGAAGGCTGCCCTCTGCTAATTAAAGTCTGGCTTCCTTTTTCCTGCTGGTAATGTGGGCACAATTTTAGCTTTCAAATATTGTCTTATAATAAAAGCCACCTTGGGTTCTTTTTAAAAAGAAAGGTGAGTTAAAAATATTTTAAATAAATAATAAATGTCATGGTGTTTCAAATTCTGGATAGAGAGGCACAATAACCCACATTCATAAACTGGAGATTTTTTTTTGAAGAATTGAATTCATATTCATTCTTTGTAACCACAGATTGCTATCTTTGTATTACATCTGGCAACAGGCTAACAATGGAGGCATATTAATGGATTCTGTTTAAGTGACACAAGCATGAAAAGGGTACATACTATCTTAGTTCTTCTCAGCAAGTGCCTTTCACTATAAGGATCCAAGTAGACAATATAGTGCTTTCATCGTTACCAGCAAAGCTCCCTCAAAAGGCAAAAGATAGATATTTATCCAAGAACAAGCTTACCTCACCTCTCAGTGTTGCATATTAGCTTGCTTTTGTTTTGTGATTGATCACTCAGAGTTAAATACAGGAGTTATTTATAATTCTCAATGCTTAGCCATGGAGTTTTAAAGGATTTCTCACCCAGAGGGAAATCAAACTGTCATATTTTAATTGTGAAGTTAGTGTATCATCTAATTTGATCTTAAAAGATGATACTAAGAGATTATGGCATCACTGACAATAATAGCTTGCCACATTTAGGTTACCGAGGAATAACTACAGTTATCAAATAAATAAATTTATGAATACTGAGAAGGAAGGTGGATAAGCTGATATTTCTCTCCTGTCATGCATGCATCACCCTTAATGTTACTATTTTCTACATTTCTACTACCATGTCCCTCCCACATTTTATGCTGCTTGTCATTCTTCTGCATCTATTAAAAGCTTAACTGCCAGAGAGTTTATATCGATAAATTTCAGACTTTTACATCCAATACCCACATGGACTCTCAGTTCATACTTGAGATTAAATATATCTCGCAGATAATCTGACAGCTATAAGGATTCTTGATGATATTGTGGAATTACTGCATTTTGGAAATGAGAGAGAACAATTGTATGCCTAAACGATAACACTGATGTGTCTGTAACCATTAAAGAGATAAATACATAGATATGCATGAAAGATAGAATTATGTAAGCTTGTGAAGCTAAGCATGTAATTGCTTGAGCTAAATTGTTAACTAAACATGCTGACAGAAATGTCAGAAAGAAATTTAGAGCATATATCAAGTGACAACAGAGTATGACTCAACATTCCTCAGCTGTTTTTTTTTTTTTTTTACATTGTGGCATATTTCTGTGACTATTATGCAGGCCTTATTCTGACTTCAACATTCCTAGAACAAGGAATGGACAAATTCCAGCATTGTAGGTGTTACTGGACTTCGTGTCCTGTCAGCCCTAGCTAGCATTGTCAGTGGTGATGAATGCTAGAAGTTGCAGTCCCATAACATATGGAGGTATCACACTTTGCCTAAACCTGCCTTGGCAGCTGTAATGCCTGCTTCTTCCCAAAATATTGTGGAAATGCAAATGAAGGAAGGGACACAGAATGTGAGAGGAGAGACAAACTGAGGTGAATGCTGGTTGCTATCATTTTGTGAGAGAAAGAGCCAACAACAGCCCAGAGAGGAAGAGAAGAAGAAAAGCAAAGGAGAAACAATATATAATGGAAATTAATAGATTGAAAGCTGGCTGGATAACTCAATGGTTTAGGTATCTGGCTACAGAGCAAAAGGTTAGGAGTTCTATTCCCCACTGTGCCTCCTGTTAGTAGAGCCAGCCTGTGTGACCTTGGGCAAGTTGCACAGTCCCAGGATATCCCCAGAAGAAGGGAATGGTAAACCACTTCTGAGTATTCTTTACATGGGTAGCAATATATCAGAACTGACTTGATGGCACATGATTATTATTGTTAATAGATTGAAAGTCCCTTGTATTAGCAAGACTGACTACTGTCAGCATAACAGAACCACACACTGGATGTATATGTGTGTGTTTGCACATAAATAAAAGTAAATATTTTATTTCCATTTCAGGTGATAATTTCTGTGAATGCTTAAACAAATGTTAAAAGGTAACAATTCAGTTTGATAGGGTGGTTCCAGAAGCTGGAGGAGAGAGTACAAATACATCAAGAAGATCCATGGGAACCTGAGAGTTCACAAGGACAAACAAAACCAGTGATGAAGAAATACCATCAGTTCCTGTATTTGAAGATAACCGTTTTCCTCCAGAGGCATGTTGACTTGAGAGAGTTGAAAGCCGGAGAGAATCGCCAGCATTATATCACAAAATACAACAAGGGGATTTGTATGTAGGGGAAATTGTACAAGTGGTTTTGGCAATTTTCTGACTGGCTGGCCAGAATGCAACTTCGTATGTGACCTAAATATGTGTGAATGCACAACAGACAGACAGCAACAATTTTGAGTTTGTGTTGTGAATATCAAACAGGATTCTGGCTAAGAATTATATATTAATACTATTTAAAATGGACTCTCACTGAAAGCAAAAATCAAAGGCTAGCTACTGGCTAAGCTATGCGGGGAATTCTGGGAGCTATAGTTTATATATATATATTGGCAAAAATATTTATGAACAATCACTTCATTTGTTGCCCAAAATGTGTGAGGAAAATGTTTTTCTATTGTATTGTTAATTTTTCACTTTGTATTCTAGATCGGGACTTGACTTCTTGTTTAGAAAGTTTAGTGCTGCATTAGAATTAATAAGAATGAAATTGTAAGGGCTCCAGTTCTCATTATCATACATCATTCTATGTTAATTATGACAACTTTGCAATTTTAAGGATTTTCTGCATCTTCTTCCTACTGTGCTCATTCGACAATGCAATACTAATGAAATCCTCTTCCCTGTTACAGATCGTTAGACACTACTGACTATCTAAAGTGCCTATCACATTATTTACATCCCATTCCTGCTTAGGTTAAAGAAAAATACTTCCATTTTGCTGCTGCTTTTCAGATGATAGCACGTATCAATTAAATTTCATTTATAACCAACATCTTCCGGAGAAATTATGAGAGTAAAGCAAACCCTAAAGACTAAAGAATTGATAACCAATTTATTAACAGCAGCTAGATTGATTATAGCTAGGCAATGGAAATCAAAAGTCGAATTGCAAATTGAAGAATGGTATAAAGAAATATGGAATATAGCAATAAATGATAAATTAACTTGTAACTTAAAGGTTAAGAAAGGAGAGTTGAAAAAAAATAACTTTTATGATATATGGGGTAGATTTTTGGAATATGTATTAATAAGAGGAAAAGGGAAAGCTCCAAATCAAGAATCAATGCAGTTTTGGAGAAGAGGACAATAGAAGAAGAGGAAGAAGAAGAACAATAAGGAAGAGGAAGATTATGGCAAGAGGTCCCGCATATGGTGGTGGGGAACACAGTTAAATTGTATTTTAGTTCGTATGTTATATGTTTTTGTTTATGTTATAGTTATATAATAATAATAATAAAAAAAAAATTTTTAAAAAAGAGAGAGTAAAGCAAACAGTAATTTACATACTAATATGTCCATAAATCCTTATGAACACTTCCTCATCAATAAAATCAAAAATTGCTATAAGCATTCATAAATAAGAAATGCAGCTGAGTTTGGTCATGAAGACAAAAGACTATCTGACAGGAGCTGCTGATTAGGTTCAAAAGCAGCTCCTCTCTGTGGCAGAGCAAACTATAGCATGGGATGCAACTGCAGCTACGTGATTTGTTGTGCCACATTCCACTCTTCCCTCCTCTGACCAAATTTTGTATCTTTGTATCTTCAGCTATGTCTTGAGATCTTCCAAAATTAGACATAACTCACTGGAAAAGTTGAAGGCAGACCAAAAAAAAAAAAAAAAAGGAAAATGAACTGGATTAACTCAATAAAGAAAGCCATTAGCCTTGAGTTTACAAGATTTGAACAGGACTGTTAATGACAAGACATTTTGGAGGTCACCATAAGTCAGAGGTGGCTTGACAGCACATAACAACAACAGATCAAAGCAAACAAATGCCTATTGAGTCTCTTGGGCCCCCTCATCCACATCCAGCTATATTTCTTTCAAGGAACGGCCAAGGGGAAAGACCTTACAAATATTGATGCTTTTATGTGGTTCCGTAGACTTCACCCACTAATACAGGATGAACCACAGACAGCTTTTTTTCCAGTGTGTCCTACCTTACCATAATCACTCAATAAACCAGTTGTCTATAACATCCTGCCAAGTAACAAGATTAATTCGATGCCTTCAATTTGTTTTCCCAGATTTATGATTTAGGATCAGATACAGTCATGTTGAAAACAGCTTCTCATTATAAGGCTGAATGACTCAGGCAACCAGCTTAGGAAAGTGGGTTTTCAAATTAGCTCAGGAGAGGGAGCTGCTGCAATAGCATCATTGCCAGCACTTTTACAGGAATATAAATGCAAAGTTCCCAATCATGTACTATAGAAGAAATTAATGTGTAACTCTTTCAGGTACCAGTGTCAGGCCTTCATAGCAGCACTGCTGAGATTCCTATCCCAGTAAAGTAACATAAAATCTAGGCCTTCATGGCAATATGAGTACCACAGCATTAAAGAATAGTGTCTTCTGGCACTTTGCAGGCTAATCACAGAACACAGGTTGCTTGTAAGTGATACTGTCATGAAAGGAACTGTGATTAAAACAAAAATCCTGTTTGCCAAGTAGGCAAGTCAGGGCCAGACATTGGCCATTGGTTCCCAACAAGAGAGTCACATAGTTTTCAGGGGGGTCACCATGATTATTTTAGACTGTGGTCATAACAGGGAGCAGTTGGGGGCAGCAGCAAAGGCTTTATCTCTTGGTCCTGGTTCCCTCCTCTATGGGGGGAGGAGCAGCAAGAGCAACAACAAAGCAGCAAGTGGAAATGGTGGTTAATGCTCCCTGCCAGACAAACAGGAGGTGGCAACAGCATCGCAAAGCCTCACAAGAGGTGATCGGATGGGATTTTGCTGTGGGTTGTTGTGTGTGGCAGAGACTGAGCTCAGCTCTGCCCTGCTACCCCGCTAGGGGAGGACCTGCCTGCAAATGTGGTGGTGGGGGAGTTGCCGGTTATTTGGCTATTATAAAAGGGGGTCCCCTTCACGGATAGCTGCCTTGTTGTGGCAAAGGGGCTTGAGTAATTCAGAGAAGCTATGGGCTATGCCGTGCAGGGACACCCAAGACGGACAGGTCATAGTGGAGAGTTCTGACTAAACGCGATCCACCTGGAGCAGGAACTGGCAAGCCACTGCAGTATCTTTGCCAAGAAAACTCCATGGACAGAATCAAAAGGCTAAAAGATATGACGCTGGAAGATGAGCCCCTCAGATCAGAAGGCGTCCAACATGCTACTGAGGAAGAGCGGAGGACAAGTACAAGTAGCTCCAGAGCTAATGAAGTGGTTGGGCCAAAGCCGAAAGGACGCTCAGCTGCGGACGAGCCTGGAAGTGAAAGGAAAATCCGATGCTGCAAAGAAAAATACTGCATAGGAACCTGGAATGTAAGATCTATGAACCTTGGTGAGCTGGATGTGGTCAAACAGGAGACGGCAAGAATCAACATTGACATCCTGGGCGTCGGTGAACTAAAATAGATGGGAATGGGCGAATTCAATTCAGACGATTATCATATATACTATTGTGGGCAAGAATCCCGTAGAAGAAATGGAGTAGCCCTCATAGTCAACAAAAGAGTGGGAAAAGCTGTACTGGGATACAATCTCAAAAATGATAGAATGATTTCAATACGAATCCAAGGCAGACCTTTCAACATCACAGTAATCCAAGTTTATGCACCAACCACCAATGCTGAAGAGGCTGAAATTGACCAATTCTATGAAGACTTACAACACCTTCTAGAACTGACACCAAAGAAAGATGTTCTTCTCATTATAGGGGACTGGAATGCTAAAGTAGGGAGTCAAGAGATAAAAGGAACAACAGGTAAGTTTGGCCTTGAAGTTCAAAACGAAGCAGGGCAAAGGCTAATAGAGTTTTGTCAAGAGAACAAGCTGGTCATCACAAACACTCTTTTCCAACAACACAAGAGCCAACTCTACACATGGACATCACCAGATGGGCAACACCGAAATCAGATTGCTTATGTTCTCTGCAGCCAAAGATGGAGAAGCTCTATACAGTCAGAAAAAACAAGACCTGGAGCTGATTGTGGCTCTGATCATCAGCTTCTTATAGCAAAACTCAAGCTTAAACTGAAGAAAGTAGGAAAAACCACTGGGCTAGTCAGGTATAATCTAAACCAAATCCCTTATGAATACACAGTGGAAGTGAAGAACAGATTTAAGGAACTAGATTTGGTGGACAGAGTGCCTGAAGAACTATGGATGGAGGCTCGTAACATTGTACAGGAGGCAGCAACAAAAACCATCCCAAAGAAAAGGAAATGCAAGAAAGCAAAGTGGCTGTCCAATGAGGCCTTACAAATAGCGGAGAAGAGAAGGGAAACCAAATGCAAGGGAGATAGGGAAAGTTACAGAAAATGGAATGCAGACTTCCAAAGAATAGCAAGGAGAGACAAGAGGGCCTTCTTAAATGAACAGTGCAAAGATATAGAGGAAAATAATAGAAAGGGAAAAACCAGAGATCTGTTCAAGAAAATTGGAGATGTTAAAGGAACATTGCATGCAAAGATGGACATGATAAAAGACAAAAATGGTAGGGACCTTACAGAAGCAGAAGACATCAAGAAGAGGTGGCAAGAATACACAGAGGAATTAGAAAGATTTGGATGTCCCGGACAACCCAGATAGTGTGGTTGCTGACCTTGAGCCAGGCATCCTGGAGAGTGAAGTCAAGTGGGCCTTAGAAAGCATGGCTAACAACAAGGCCAGTGGAGGTGATGGCATTCCAGTTGAACTCTTCAAAATCTTAAAAGATGACGCTGTTAAACTGCTACACTCAATATGGCAGCAAGTTTGGAAAACTCAGCAGTGGCCAGAGGATTGGAAAAGATCAGTCTACATCCCAATCCCAAAGAAGGGCAGTGCCAAAGAATGCTCCAACTACTGTACAATTGCACTCATTTCACACGCTAGCAAGCTTATGCTCAAAATCCTCCGAGGTAGGCTTCAGCAGTATGTGGACCAAGAACTCCCAGAAGTACAAGCTGGATTTCGAAGGGACAGAGGAACTAGAGACTAAATTGCTAACATGCGCTGGATTATGGAGAAAACCAGAGAGTTCCAGAAAAACATCTACTTCTGCTTCATTGACTATGTAAAAGCCTTTGACTGTGTGGACCACAACAAACTATGTCAAGTCCTTAAAGAAATGGGAGTGCCTGACCACCTTATCTATCTCCTGAGAAATCTATATGTGGGACAGGAAGCAACAGTTAGAACTGGATATGGAACAACTGATTGGTTCAAAATTGGGAAAGGAGTACGACAAGTCTGTATATTGTCCCCCTGCTTATTTAACTTATATGCAGAATACATCATGCGAAAGGCTGGACTGGAGGAATCCCAAACCGGAATTAAGATTGCCAGAAGAAATATCAAGAACCTCAGATATGCAGATGATACCACTCTGATGGCAGAAAGTGAGGAGGAATTAAAGAACCTCTTAATGAGGGTGAAAGAGGAGAGCGCAAAAAATGGTCTGAAGCTCAACATCAAAAAAACTAAGATCATGGCCACTGGTCCCATTACCTCCTGGCAAATAGAAGGGGAAGATATGGAGACAGTGACAGATTTGACTTTCTTGGGCTCCATGATCACTGCAGATGGTGACAGCAGCCACAAAATTAAAAGACTCCTGCTTCTTGGAAGGAAAGCGATGACAAACCTAGATAGCATTTTAAAAAGCAGAGACATCACCTTGCCGACAAAGGTCTGCATAGTCAAAGCTATGGTTTTTCGAGTAGTGATGTATGGAAGTGGGAGCTGGACCATAAAGAAGGCTGACCGCCGAAGAATTGATGCTTTTGAATTGTGGTGCTGGAGGAGACTCTTGAGAGTCCCCTGGACTGCAAGGAGAACAAACCTATCCGTTCTGAAGGAAATCAACCCTGAGTGCTCACTGGAAGGACAGATCCTGAAGCTGAGGCTCCAATACTTTGCCCATCTCATGAGAAGAGAAGACTCCCTGGAAAAGACCCTGATGTTGGGAAAGTGTGAAGGCAAGAGGAGAAGGGGACGACAGAGGACGAGATGGTTGGACAGTGTCATCAAAGCTACCAACATGAATTTGACCCAACTCCGGGAGGCAGTGGAAGACAGGAGGGCCTGGCGTGCTCTGGTCCATGGGGCCACGAAGAGTCGGACACGACTTAACAACTAAACAACAACAAAAGGGGGTCACGAAAAAGATTGGAAAACAACCTCTAGGCACTTATGAAACCAAGGCCTGAACACATTAAAATATGCATCTCTGTGAGGAACAAAACCTGGATATAATTCAATTCTTTTAAATAATCAAAAGAATTGTGGCACCACAAAGACTAAATCAATTCACCTCAGTGTGAAGTGGATTGTGATCCATGAAAGTCCACACTGGAATAAATCCTTTAGTGTTTAAGGTGCCACAATATCTGTTTTCATTTTTGTTGTACCCTCTACAATAGATTTAACACAGCTACTTTTTGTATTCAAAAATATATATGCTTGTTAATGGCCTCTTTTCATTATATAGCTATAAATCCCCACAAAAGACATGAAATGTTGTTTTGCTTACTTGCCCCCTGGAATCTTTGTCAATAAGAAGAGCCACTGAATAGCAGTTGTGTAGCAACCATCTCTCCAGGTGGTGCTGATTCAGGAGTGCAACCTTTTCTACACTCTTTGGGTTGCCTATGTTTGGAAGTTACTACAAGGTTTTATTTGTTTGCCAAGCCCACACTACATTAACTGCAAGGTAGATCTTGGCTTGTTATATCCACTCAATTTTACCAAACACCCCACAACAGATTTAAGCTGATAGGATGTTATGCATCGTGAGGTGAACCGCATGTGAACGGCTTACAAAGAGGTAGTAGTTGGTCACTGAGTCAAAATCCAAGTCCTACTGAGGCACCAGTAAATCAACAGTAGAATTTTTTTACATAAACTTTAATAGCCAGGCTGGGTTAGAACTTTTTTCTGTGTGTGTCTAAGTATGCTAAAAAGCTGATTAATGTATTTTAGTTTTATAGATTTTTTTTAATTTCAAGAACTTCAATATTTTAAGAGATGTGTTCTCTGTCTCTTATGCTTTAAAGTTGCCTCTATAGGCTATAAGATTCTGTATTTTAAGAAAGTAATCTAAGACATTCTTTTTGATATTTTATTGTACATATGCTCCTATATTTTTGACTGTATTTAGCTCCTGTATTTTATATGCAACTTAAGTTCAATTTTCATATGTTTAAGCATTTCTACCTACGCTTTTGTTCATAGCTGTAAAGATGGTTTTTTCAGGTAATATACCTGTGATGTGTCAAAAAGTTACATGTTTGTAATAACTCTTGGACTTTTGAACCGAGAAGCTATGTAGAAAAATAAAGCTTGATAGATAGACAAGCTGATGTTGCTTGGAATTATTGCAGCAATGAAAAAACTTAAACTTTGATACTCAGATAAAAATTAATAGGATTGTGATTGTTTGATTTCACTCTGGGATTAACCCTTAATTGGGATAAATGCCAGCTGGGAGTAACAAGCTTCCGATCTTTGTACAGGGGGTCTATGTATCTCTGTAGGACTCCTGGGGAGTGGGGTCAAGCATCCTGTCTTGGCATCTGAACATAAGAACATAAGAAGAGCCCTGCTGGATCAGGCCAAGGGCCCATCTAGTCCAGCTTCCTGTGTCTCACAGTGGTCCCACCAGATGCCTCTGGGAGAACTAGATACCTGTCTCCTGATACCCCTCCCCTGCATCTGGCATTTTGAAGGACCTTCCTTTTAAGCCTGAAGATTGTACATCCTCATCATGGCTTCTAACCTGTGATGGACTTTTCTCCAGAAATCTGTCCAATCCCCTTTTAAAGGGATCTAGGCCGGATGCCATCACCACATCCTGTGGCAAGGAGTTCCACAGACTAACAATGCACTGGGTAAAGAAATCTTTTCTTTTGTCTGTTCTCACTCTTCCAATACTCAATTTGAGTAAATGACTCAAAACATAAAGGTTTTGATACTCCAGGTGGCATCGTTTTGTACAATGGCATTATAATGTTAGCTGTTTTATTTTCAATCCCCCTTTTAATGATACCTAACATGGAATTGGCCTTCTTCACTGCCGCCGCACACTGGGTTGACACTTTCATCAAGCTGTCCACCAGCACACCAAGATCTCTTTCCTGATCCATCACGGACAGCTCAGAACTCATCATCTGATAAATAAAGTTTTGATTTTTTGCCCCAATGTGCATTACTTTACATTTTCTTAAATTGAAACGCATTTGCCATTTTGCCACCTGTTCTCCCAGTTTGGAGAGATCCTTCTGGAGCTCTTCACAATCTCTTCTGGTCTTCACCACCCTGAAAGAATGTGTGTCATCTTCAAACTTGACCACCTCACTGCTTATCCCTGTCTCCAGGTCATTTATGAACAGGTTAAAATGCACTGGTCCCAGGACAGATCCCTGGGGCACACCGCTCTTCACCTCTCTCCATTGTGAAAACTGCCCATTGACACTCACTCTCTGTTTCCTGGTTCTCAACCAATCTCAGTCCATAAGAGGACCTGCCCTCTTATCCCCTGACTGTGGAGTTTTATCAGCAGCCTTTGGTGAGGGACTGCATCAAACGCCTTCTGAAAATCCAGATAGACAATATCCACTGGTTCACCTGCATCCACATGCCTGTTGACCTTTTCAAAGAAATCTAAAAGGTTTGTGAGGCAAGACTTACCCTTACAGAACCCATGCTGACTTTCCCTCAGCAAGGCTTGTTCTTCTATGTGTTTTAATTGTATAGAAAAAGGCAAAACAGAGTGACACCAACATACATTTATAAGTTGTTCTTTTGTGAAAGGAATTGGAGAATTTTTAGAGATTTGGGCTTGGCATTGCATGCTATATTGTACACATGCTACTGGAATTTAGAAATCATTGCTATACATTACATACATAGAATAAATCTAAACATGTTAAGCCCCATAACGGAGTCTTTATCTGTGTGTGATATTTTCATTTATGTGAACCATCAATTTTGAAATAAATTTAAATTAATTATGCTTTTTGTCAGCTAATTGTTGAATTCATTATGTTTAATAGTTACTTTTATTTCTTTTTACCAAAGTTTATTGCCTTCTCTATATCTTTGCAGTTCATTGATTGCAAATTATTGTATTGTTGGGACTGCATGATAGTCTATAGCCAATGCATTTGGACAAATGAGAGCAGAGTATGGTGACACACACTGATTTTGAATTATTCTGATTCACTAGGATCTATATAATGAGTTTTCTTCTGTATGCCATTTTACATAATCATTAAATATCATTTTATACAATGTACTCATTTCCTTCCAAGTCTCTGAGTTTTCTGCTAAAACAGTAATTTCTGCTATCATCCTGAAATGTTCTACTTTAAATGGTGGCAGACATTTCACAGCAGTGATATAATCAAATCCAGTGCTAATCAAGGTCATAACAATAAGACAGCTAATGAAGGGCTGTGATAATCTCTTTTTCCAGGCTGTGTCCCACATTGTGTTCATTAATCTTAGTCACAGACCTGATAATTCCACTTAATACTCCAGAAGAGGCCATTTCTCTAGACGGAATTGTATGTCCGGGTGTTGAGATTAATTGCAAAAGTGTTGTCATGGATTTTCACTCCACCTTGGCTACCGGGGACTTATTTAATTCACACATCTTTTAAATCACCTCTCTTTAGCACTTTCTTCAGCATCTCACCCCTGTTTGATTTCATGCTGACTAGTATTTGCATTTTTCGATAGCATTCATTGTTCACCAATGTGTAATAATTTAACTGACTAATTTAACAAAAATCGAGTGGAAGTTTTATACCCTTCCGAACAATCCACAGACAGAACCATGGACAAATTAAGTTGTGGGTGTGGAGCTGCACATAAACAACGGGCATGCTTTATTTGTTCTTGCTGTGTATGAATTCCTGACATCTGGTCCATGCCCACCTCCAACACTGTATATGTATTTTTATTGCTGGATTGAAGTGTATGTGCAGGGCTCAGTGAACAGTCAGGACTGCTTATTTCACAATGCTGATGAATCACTGAAAATTGATATGGGGACGGAGAGGCAATATGGTATAGCAGCTAGAATGGTTGACCAAGGGCACCTGGGGTCAAAGTGTCACTCAGATGTGAAACTTATTTGGTCACTTTGGACAAGTTACTATCTTTCAGCTGAACTTATCTCACTGGGTTACTGTGAAATGAAGGGCCATGAGCACCACCTTGAGCTGTTCAGATGAAAGTTGAGATATAAATGTAACATATAAATTAAGCAGGAAATGGGAAACCAAGGTTCCTTTATTTTTGCCCATTTTGACAACACATAGCTGTGTATCTTTTTTAAAAAGCCATGGTTACTAAAATCAGGAGGACCCATATTTTTCTGTACAACACCTAAGGACACTTTTCTATTTCATTTTATGAATATGATGTATATTTTTAAAATGTTCTCAAGACGAAGTCATTTCTTACCAATATGTGCATGACAATCAGAAGAGAAAAATCCATAGTCCTAAAGGTTAATTTCCAATTACCAAGGCTGACAATAGAGAAGCAACATAAGGACAGAAAGGTCTACCAGGACATCAGGTAACAAGGTAAGTAAAAGACACTTCCTAATAATAATGTATGAGACTGAAGAGTATTTAGCCTTGTAAAAAAACTGCTTCTTTTGGTGAAATCACAAAATAGGTCTTCCTGTACTTACTCAAAGAGAGGATTTTATTTTACACAGAATTGTGATTGTTCCTTATGCAAGCATATTTTTAAATTGTCTTTTTAAAAATAAATGGAGTGTATTAGCTGATCTGCTTTGCTACGAAATAGGTAAGAAACAGTTCTAACATGAACATCAACAACAACTAAGAGAGACAAAGTCTTCTTTGCCCAAGCAAGTGACAGAATTTCTGCCACAGAAGAAACAGTTACAAGGTTAGAGGGGGGAAAACAAGCTCAGTTAGCATGTATGATGAAACAGTAAATCAGTATGTATACACTAGCCAGTCAGAATGTAAGTAAAACCATGGGAATATAACTCATTCCAAATTTTGCATAATCGATTTTCCAAATTCAATCTGATTAAAAGTGTCATTGCAATCTGAAAGACACTGAGAATGAGGTTGGTTTTTTGTTTGTTTGTTTGTTTTGCATTTTTATCTGTTGAATTTATGTTTCACAGATACAAGGTGGCAGTCAAAATCCTGTTGTATAAGTTATGACAGTGGAAGGGGACAATATTATCAGCAAGGTGAGATTTTCAATAACTAAAGAGTTCCTCCTTCTGTCCCAGGACTCCCACAGCTGGCACACAATGCAACTGATTAGACTTAAGTTGGACAAGCTGTGAAACAAACAAGAGGAACTCTTTAATTAGTAAAAATCTCTCTTGTGGCATCATCAGCCTTCTGCAGGTGTAACTTACACAATGGAATTTTGGTGGTAACTCCCATATGTCCTGCCTTTTCACTGTGCTGGCTAAGGCTGATGACAATTTTCATTTGTACTATCTGGAGGGCACTGACTGGCCTAGCTCTTTCATACACAACGATAAGTAGAATTCTTTAAACAATAAGTACTCCACACACAAGAAAAAAATATTATAATGTCTGAAGAATGTTGTTTTCCCTGACTTCCCATACAAAAGACCATGACATCTCTAAAATTAGATCTGCTAACTGTATCACAGTGTGTTAACTAAAGGATCAAACCCAATGGTAAGTGGTGCACATTAGTGTTAGTGGGTGGAAAGCAAGGCAACCATAGGGGGGACACAGCTAGGATGACAGCCTGCATCTGTTTCTATTTGCCCCTTCTCCCTTTCCCTTTTTTCTCATATACACTTATAGCAGTGTTACAAACTGTGAGACCTGAATTCAGCAGGAGAAAAATACAGCTGGGGCCCTAATACTCCACCTCTGGTAGGGAGGCGATCAGGAGTGAGTTAGCTTGAGGCTGAGGTGGTTTAGTGCCCCATTTGCCCTAATGGGGCAGCTACCAGTGCTTGAACCTACAGGAATCAGCCAACATCTAGGAAATCTGATTAATCCAACATTCATTTTAGGTTGGTAACTCTACAGGAAAATGATAGAGATATGAAGCTTTCCATCATAGTACCTAATGGTTCAACTGTATACTAAACATTTCAAGTGTGTACCTCCTTATTTTCATGAGGGGTGAAAACACACAACCTCGAAATGTTGAGATCTTGAAAAAAAATTGAGGCTTTGTTGTGCTTGTCTGGCACAAAATATATAGCAACTTGGTACTGAGCAAACAAGGACACAGACTAGCGGTATCCATTCTCACTAAAGGAAAGAACAGTCTGCTTGGAAATCTATAGCAAAGATGGGATGTTTTTCTTTTTACTACAGCTGCCATACTAGTTGACCACTGGGAATGGCTAGGTGGGATTTCTGGGAGTTGTAGTAAAAGAAAAGTAATGCATAATGCTTTTCTCCCCAGTCATCTATCTGTCCTCTACACTTCAATTCCATGCTGAGCAAATGGAATATATACCCTAGTGCAATTGTTAATTCTCAATGAAGAAAAGTCTTCTAGTTAGAAAATTCTGAGGCAATCTTTCCAGGGTTTAATTACTGTTTCTTTTTTGGATGGAAATAATCCTCCTCTTGGATCACTTATGTTTGAAAATATTTGCAAGTAATTTAGAATTCATGTTTCCAAATGTTTAAAACTTTTGATTGAGATAGCTTGAAAATTGTGCTATAGAGTCTGTTTCAGGGTTTTCAGAACCCTGGGAGAGGCTGCTTGTCTATATTTCTCTTCCAACCCTTTGGTCTCAATATCTTAGTGATTAACAATTGAGAACATTGGTTTCTTAAGTTTCATGCTTTACTAATGGCAGTACCTTGAAAAATTGCTTTCATGGTATTCCAAACAGCAGAATGAGCAGGGCCACAGTCTTAAATTTAAATCAAAGCACTGTAAATGGCGTTCCGTGTCTAGTCATGCCAGCCATGTGATCATTGAAAGTTTCTATGGACAAACACTGTCTCTTCAGCTTACAAATGGGGATGGGCACCAGCCCACAGAGTCACGACTGGACTCATAGGGAACCTTCATCTTTATCTTTACCTTAAGTACACCTCCACCAGTCCAAACACCTCATGATTATAGACATTTCTAGATTTAGCTCAACTAAAACTTTTTCCTGTGGATTTTAGAGCATTCCTGAATAAGAGAATCAGTGATGAGGAAATGTTTCAGATGACTGCTAAACTTACGTCTCATTCCTGGATGAGGACTAGGATGGTGGTGATACTGAAACCCCATAAAGATCCTGAATCAGTTTAATTCACTGTTGTTGACCAAGAGAAGATACGTTTTATGCTTGTCTCAGCTGCTTGTTTTCACACCCAATTGGCCAAACTATGAATTCTGACCAAGCAGGATTTGTCTCAGGTAGACAAATGGTTGGTTTGGACCAGAGCATTTTTAATAATAAACATCACAGCAAATGCTATGGTATTATTTGGCCTTAATTACACTAGATGCATATAAGGCTTTTGATAGGCAAGAATGGCTGTTTCTCTTGAGCCTACTGCAAAACCTGAGAATTGAACAAAAATTAGAAGGGGTAATTTCAAAATCATATTGTATCACAGTAGTCCAAGTTAGTAATATGGTAGTCCAAGTTAACAGTGTGAACCAGAGCTTTTTGGGATTCATAAGGAGTTAAACAGGGACAACCCTGTCTCTCCTTTTATTATATCTTTGGAACCTTTGACAAACATGCTCAGACAATCCTCTGGTGAAGAGTTATGATTTCAATAGCTGCCAACAACTCCTGAGTATATTTACCCATGATGTTGCTCTTTATCTCTCAAACTCTTTTCATAGCCTGCCAATAATTCAGACTGAAAGGGAAAGTTATAGAGCAGTAGTAGGTTTTAAAATAAACTACGAGAAATCTGAGGCTATGTTCTGGTCCAGCTTTTCATTAGATGGTCTATTGGTATTAAACGTTACCCAATTTCACTCAAATACTTAAGGCTTCCTATTCCCCAGCAGCAATCAAGATTATATCATTTAAATGGCTCTCTAGTTTTAAACAGGATAAAATTCAACTTTCAACTTTCATGTATGGCAGAACCTTCGTGTATCTCTTTTGGATAGAATAGCTTCAGTGAAAATGATGACTCTCCTCTGGCTTCTTTTTCTTTTTCCTTTTACCATTTTTCCCAAATACAATCAGGATGGCAATCTTTATTTATAAAGTTCATTTTTAAAAACAGATGGAAAAAGAGGGGTTTTTACTATGTTCCATCTATGTCCTTCCATTCCTGCCCTCCACTAAGAGGGCATGGAATCAGACAGAGAATTCCTTTTGATCTGGTCTAAATGGTTTTCAAAATTAGTGACACTTATTTTTCCACTGACATCCTTACTATTAATTTAAATTGGATGATAAAGAGATCCTTCCTGCAGTTTTGTTCAAAGAAGGTTTGTTTTCATTAAAAGGCTTCTATGAACAGGGTGCCCCCTCAATGAATCTCAATTAGGAAACAAAATACTGAAATGAATAAGTTAAGCATTTGCCAGCTGAGCTATTCACCTCATAATATATGTACTCAGAGAACTAGATCTTTATCCCCTTTGGTTCATATTTTGACTCTACCAATACCCTATATTAAAGGTATGGTTTCATTGCTATTCACAACTATAATGTAAGCTTTGTGGGGAGGGATATGAGAATATAAGGGCATCCTGGCATCCTTGGTGGACCTGCCCTGTCATCACTTCTTTTTTGGTTATTTCAGAGATTGACATTACAGTGGTGCCTCGCTAGACGATGTTAATCCGTTCCGCGAAAATCGCTGTCTTGCGAAAACATCGTCTAGTGAAGCACGTTTCCCCATTGGAATGCATTGAAATCTCTTCAATGCGTTCCAATGGAAAAGTCGTCGTCTTGCGAAGATCGTCCATAGGGAAACATCGTCTAGCGAGCGCGGGTCCCCGTTGGAATGCACTGACAGCTATTGACCGCTAGTCAATGCATTCCAATGGGGAAAACTCGTCGTCTAGCGAAAATCGCCCATAGGGAAACATCGTTTTGCGAAGTGCATTAGCGATCGCAAAAAGCCATCGTCTAGCGAATTCCTCGTCCTGCGAGGCAATCGTCTAGCGAGGCACCACTGTATTATTGGAGCCAAACCTCATATAGATCCAGCTTTCTCTCTGCTATTTGGGACAATTTAAATGTATTTTCTAAACCATTGATCATGCACTTACTGGTGGCAGCATCCCTTCTTATCACAGAGGGTCTGAAGGATACATTCACTGCCATCAAGGATGGTTTGTTATAAAAGGCTCTACATATTACTACTCTCAAGAAGCTTTATAAGGGGGTGCAGGCCCTGAGGATTTTGCATCTCTTTGTGGAACTTTCATGTTACATTTCAATCATCCATCCTGTCCCTGGAAAACATGAATTCATTTGGTATCATGTGTAATAAAAAGTGTTGCAATAATTTCTAGCTATCAAAAGCCACTGAGCAGGCATCCATGCCTGGCTGCAAGCGGTCAATATGAAGTAATGCAGTTAATTTTTAAAATCTTTATTTCCCATAGACAGTCACAGCACAACAGCATTCCTGTTACATCATGCTGAATGTCCTTGACATGCTGTTCCTGACCGTTTGTTGCAGTTTGTCTATTAGTCCAAAGTCGGAATAGGTGTATTAACAGATTGACCAAACATTTATTTATTTTATTTATTTATTTGAATTATTATCCCACCCATCTAGTGGCCAGGTCACTATTCAGGGTGGCTTCCAATATCATAAGATAAACATAAGCCTATGATAAAACTACAATAATAAACTGATGGAAAAACAGACAAAAGCTAAATCTATGAGTATAAAATAACTAATACAAAAATACAAATATACAGTAGATGGTGGCAAAACATGGCCAATTATTACAAAATTAGCAGAATATAGAAGATAATAAACAAAGTTAATCCAGGGCAAGGCAGTGAAAGGCCTGTGTAAATAGCCATGTTTTAAGTTGCTTTCTAAAGGCAAGGAGGGAAGGGACCTGTCACACCTCTGTTGGGAGAGAGTTCCATAATGATGTGGCCACCACAGAAAAGGCCCAGTTTTGAGCTGATGTTTTCCAGGCCTCCCTTGGGGTGGCCAGCCACCCATAACATCCTGGAATATGAGGTGTGAGTGAGATGGACAGTCACTTTGAGAGAGAGATGCTCTGACAAGTAGCAAGGAGATACCAAACATAATTTTGAGAACACACCAAAAACTTGGTTGGATCCAACTACATTCCTCTGCTAGCTGGAAGCCACTGGAGAAATTGGTGCCTTTACCCCTTATGACAGCCTGGAATCCTCAAGTGTCATTCTGGAGAGAGCATCTTGAGCAGATCTGTTGAGGTGGGAGAAACTGCCGGGGATAGAGAAAGAAGGAAAATCTTACTGCATGAGAAGAGATCTCATAAGATGTTGGATGAAATCCACAGATTTCTGGAATGCAAAAAGCTTATATTCTTACACAAATGGATTTAGGATGACCGCCTTAGCACAATGAAGTGCTACGGTAATGTTGAATATTAAGTGCTATGAATCATGCACCAATATTAATACATCATAATCTGCAGCCAATTAACTGACACAGCTGCCAGCTATTTATACTTTATGTAATATTCAGCGTATGCGTTGACTGAACCATAGCAAGAGGAATGAGAAGGATTGTGGCATTAAAAAAACCTCAAAAACAACACAGCCAGTGTTTCATAGCAGCAGTTCTATCAGACTGAAAGAAGAAATCAAAAGGGAGAATACTAGAGAGGTGTCATATCACACAGTACAGCACTATATTAAGCTGGTCTTCTCAGATTATTTTCAGCAGCCCCAATGATGTACAATTTGTCTGATTTTCCCCTCAGCAATTTCCAATGTGTGTTCATATCGCCAAAAAACAAAAACAAAAAAACCAACAAAAAACAACAAAAACAAAAAAGAGTAGCATACAGAGTTTTGGCCAGATGTTTCGCGCACTATAGCTGCATGAGTATTCAGAATTTGCCTTGTTTCCCTGCCAGAAAAGATATGTTGCAGACCTGTGATATTGTATGTGATGACAACATGATATTGCCTTCTTTTTCACCACATCCCCTCTCTTTGCAGTCACATTTCTGGCAACCATTGAAGTGGCATCTCTTCCAGTGGGCTCATTAATGTTCTTGACAGTAATAGTACCAATATTATGTAATGCCAATAAAAGGAGCTTCGTGGCACAGTGGTTAAACTGCAGTACAGCAGCCAAGATTCTGCTCACAACCAGAGTTCAATCCCAGGTAGCTGGCTCAGGATTGACTCAGCCTTCCATTCTTCCGAGGTCGGCCAATTGCAGGGGGGGGGGGGGGGAATGTGTAGCCTCAATAATTAAATTGTAAACTGCCCAGACTGTGCATTACGTGATATGGGGTGGTATATAAGCATCACACTTTGCTTTAAAGGGAAAAAAAGTAGCAATATTTATGCATCATTCACTGCATATCCCCTTGTAAGGGAAAGAACTATCTTCTTTCATAAGACTCAGACATGGCATTTTTAAATACCCACTTCTCCAAAGGGCAAGTATTGCAGATTTGATATATGCCCCAGCACCGGCACACACATCCTATTTTTTGTTTCAGGCTCAGCTGTTGCTGCTTGTCTCTGACTGTCAGGCTGTAATTTGGCTGCCATGATGTCAGACTGGCATGATTTCAAAGACAGAAAAAGAGCGAGACAAAATCCAACATATCCAACAGCTGGAAGCATCTGAGTTTTTTAGTAATGTCCATGCTCCCACTTCCAATCATGCTGCTCTGTACATTTCATTTGCTGGGATGATTAGAACTTTCCATTGGCTACAATCATGCTACAATAAGCAGGGATGTTAACATTTGGGCATCATGTTGGTCATTTTGCAAGGGAGGGGCCAAGCTTCTACAGGTTGCTACAGTAAAGAGTGGTTCACTAGAGTACACAGTAATCAGCTTTAATGAATACCAAATTTTACACCACACTGCTTCCTTTTTCTTTTCTCTAGCTCATAATGCTGTAGGAAAAGTAATATGGGTATGCATGGTGGAAATGAGGGCATGGAAGTCAAATGGAGAGGGGTTAATTTGATTAATGGGTGTGCCTAGAAGGATAAAGGAATGGATGAAAAAAATGGAATTCAAATAGTAAATTGCTGAGACATACAGAGAGCAGTAAATTGGTTAGACCCATAGTGCAACTACCCAGCGAGATAAATATGAATTCACTCGCTATGATGTTGCATGGAGGAATCTGGGTTTCCCCAGGTCTGTTTGTATTAACTGGCCACACTGGCAGCCCCCACACCATTGCCCCAAACACAACACACACTTTTCTACATCAGTTCAAGCACTCACATCACTGAACTGATGCATGGGGATCCGTTGTGGGGAAAGGTAGAAGCCCCAGCAGCAGAAGGAAAAACTGGGTGGGAAATTCCATGCTGATTTGCTTTGCTGTTACCTCAATGGGTAATCAATGGGGAAAATGCAAATCAGACTGTCTCAATCTCATATTATTTCTCACATTTTTATCAAAGTAGTTGCAGACTCAGAAAATTGAAGGAGGGAGGTCTGGACACTAGAAGCCAAAGCACTGTATTTATTATCCTGTCTAGGTGGATTTTTGTGGTAGAACTCCATCCTCTGGTTCACCCTCTAAATCAAGACACATTACTCTTAAAATATTTGTCTCATAATCTGCTGTGCCAAAAGAGCTGGTATCCTACAAGGCAGTGGTCCCCAACCTTTTCCCAACCGCGGACTGGTTGGGTGTGTGTGTGTCACGCTCGCGCGGGGGGGTGTTGCACTCGCAGGGGGCGTGTTGTGCTCGCAGGGGGGGTGTCATGTTCACAGGGGGTGTCATGCTCACACACATGTGCAGGGCGCACTCACGGGGGAGCGCTCACGGGAGGGCAGGAGATCTGTGTCCGTGGCCCGGTCCTGCATAGGCCATGGACCGCTACCGGGTCATGGACCGGAGCTTGGGGACCCCTGCTATAGGGCAATGGTTCCTTATCTTGGGTCCCCGTATGTTTCTGTGAAGATTCTCAGTCATCCAGGTAAGGTTATCTGGAAGTTGAGTCATGGCAACTGGATGTCTTCCTTATTAGGTTGAAACATTTTGCTACTCATCCAAGTAGCTTCTTCAGTCTGAGAGAGTTGGTAGGAGACCCCTGATATATCCTCCACGTTGGTTTCACTTACCCCTGGGAAGCTACTTAGATGAGTAGCAAAACGTTTCAATCTAATAAGAAAGAAGTCCAGTTGCCATGACTCAGCTTCCAGGTCCCCATATATTCTTGGACTACAACTCTCAGAAATCCTGGCCAGCAGAGCTAGTGGTAAAGGCTTCCAGGAATTTTAGTCCAAGAATGTCTGGGGACCCAAGGTTGGGAACCACTGCTATAGGGGCTAACATGGTAAAAATTAGGTGGATTTAGGCAAGCCACTGTACCACTGTCCATGCCCATGCCCTTCAGCAGAGCTGGCCAAAGATGTCTTCTCATTTGAGGTAAAGGACAGAATGTCACCTCCTCCCATTCCATTTGTAGTACTGAACTTTTTATGTTGACTTTCTTTCAACTGTAGTGAAGCAACAGTCTTCTCTACCACATGTTAAATGACAGCTAGGGAGTCCATGGGGAGCAAGGCAAGCTATGTGGACCATGCAGCCTATTGTCTGTCAGAAGGGAATGGCTCTTTCAACAGAAGAAGAATGACTAGAGGACTTGTGCTGCTATTGCCCTCCAACATCTGCTCCCAGAGGTATTTAATCTCACATTTCATAATGATACAGCTGGCCCTGCTCTTTATATAGCCCCAAAATAAGAGCTGTTATAACAGGGGCAAATTATATTAAGCACAAGTACTCTTATGAGATGTATGAGTTTTACTTATATTGTAAACTTATATATGTACCCATGGGATAACAGAATATTGGAGAGCATCTCATAAAGCCTAATAATTGAGTAAATCCTCTAGTCTTATGTGTATACACTGAATTTTGGAATTAATTTACTTTATCAGATAGAAAGAATTAGGATGTAAATATGTAAAATATAATTGGAGTTGACTACACTATTATTTTGTTGGAACGATTTAATTTTACACTAAGGAAATGTATGCCAGTGTACCATTGCTCTGCTTGAGGGCCAAAACAGACATTGGACCAAATCCTCTTGATTAGTTACCTGAAAGGTGTAAGGAAATGAATTGCCTCATGTTAAGAAATCTCCATAGACATTGGCTGAAATTCAGTAATGTAAAGTTACTCCATGTAAGCCTGATGTCAATTAAAAGCTTTCTATTCCCCTCCAAGGTTCCTAAGCGCTGGGGCTAGTGGTGGCAGTTTTCAGACATTTGAGACTCCCTGCCCTCCCACTGTCCCCAAAGGATTCCCCAGGACATAAGGGAGCCTAGCAACCTAGGGAGAGGAAAACTTAATTAACAAAATATGGCCATCGCTGATGACATCACAAGGCTTTACATTACTAGATTTCAGCCATTACTGGTTGCATACCAAGTCACTTAATTTGGTATGCAACAGATAATGTCTATGGACTTCCAACTGTTATGCCTTTTGCAATAGGGTTACAGCCAATGTCTGAAGAGTCATGCTTTTGCTGGCCTTTTTAATGTGACAGAAAAGCAGCCATGGGAGGTCCCAATCCAAATTGTGAGGACACTTTCTTGCAACACCTTTAAAAGAAATGATAGTTCTGCAGAGATAGCTGCCTAGTCTAAACAGCTTGCTCTTAAGTATAATCACTCTGGTCTTTCTCCAGTAGATGAACATTCATAAGTATATAGAGAAACATAAACCATGCTAGCCCTGCCTTTTGAGTATCTGATTGAGAAACAGTTCCGAGTGGAAGTTTATGCAATTTGAAACGTTTAAAGAAGGTGGGCAGTCAACTTTTGTTGGTTAAACAAACATGTTTGAAGGTAGGCAGGAGATGCATTTTTGGGAACAAGTGATGAGTTCAGCCTCTAATGCCGCTGAAAATGCTCCTTGAGTGCTTCAAGATCATGTGCAACAGAGATGACCCTGGAGCTGATTCGGCGCTGTTCACCCTTCATAAGACGCATCTCTCTGTGCATTGCCCGTAGTTCTCTCACGATGCCATCCTCTGCCAGGAACATGGATATAGTAAATTACAGTATTTCCATTACTGAATCAGTAATGTTATCAAATGTCTAACTGAAGAAAGTACCAGAAAGAAGCAATCCATATCACTATCTCTATTCCACATTCCATTTGCAGGAATAAATGTCTACAAACGTAAACTGCCAAATAAGTGTTAAACTGGGTGATACATTTAAGCACATATTTTTAAGAGGTGTTCTGAGATGTAGTTTAAGAGGTGTAGTTATAAATGTCTGTTTGATATGCATGTTTTTGCCTCATCTCTGTATCCTGAATTTAATGTGCTTCATTTCAGCCATGTGGCCTGATCCGTCATTGAAAGATAAACATGGGCTAAATTGAAAGTATAATGTGCTAAGCACATATTCTTGGTGAAATCCCATATGGGGCGTAAAAATGGGTTAATAGTAGAAAGTATTAATTTCCTTTAGCATCTAGTTTGACTGTAAGTGTAGGGAAGTAGTGCAACAATCAGATTGTTCAACATGTGACATGCTACTTGTTGTTGCTGCTATGTGCCATCAAGTTGAAAATTATTTATAGCAACCCTGACAGGGATTTCAAGCTAAGTATGGTATTTAAGGAGAGTGTTTTTCCCAGTTCCACTTCCCCTGTTAATTGAACCCTGTTCTCCAGAGTCCTAGTCTGTCACTCTATCCACCACACTGGGCACACAGATCAATTAGCAGTATATTATGTAACCACATTATGTGCTTTGAATGAACATAAGTGAAAGGGAATAAAATACCAATACATGGTGTGAGATCCAGTGAAATCAATTGAAATCCACCAAGAAAACTAGGAGTAGAATGTTCAAGACCTTTTCCACTGATATGTGATATTAGTATACAACTGGAGCCTAACAAATACCATCCAGAGTAAGAAGGGACAACTGGAGGACATGCCACTATACCTGATCAAAATATCCCAATCAGTACTCACGCTGATCAGTGATCTGGCCAAGAAGGCCAACAATCTGATGACAAGTTGCAAGTGTTGAACCTTGAATAGGTGGAGAAATATGTATTGCTGGTTCTCCTCTTGCAGAACATTGGGCTCTTTGGCTGGCATGATTCTCACTTATGGGAACCTGGGGTAGCAGAGAAGAATCCAGGGCTCGGTATTCAATGGCTGAGCTTTGGCTACCAGAAAGAGGAGTAGCTTCTTGTTGTTCTGATGATGCTGTTCGTTCATTGTGGATAGTCAGGGACTGTTCAATTAAACTGCTAGAGTTGCCACCGTCCTCCATTTGCTCAATGTAGACCCTTCATCCATACATCATCCTCTGTATCCCTTCAAGGAAGCAAAAGTGTTAAAAGTGGTGAAAGTCTCATGATGTCCTTATAAACAAGAATTACATTAAGTTTAATTCTGATAGTGGTGACGAATCTGGCTTAAGTACCATATCATGCAGTGTGTGCTGTGCATTGCTCCATGATAATTACAATCTGTTTTTCCACTTGGCTATGTCATAAAACATGAGAAATAATTTTGTATTGTCTGATAGGAGAAGGAGTAGGGTAAGCTATAAATAGATAAGGTCCGGGTCGGGGAGACCAATGTATGGTAACTGTGTGAGGAGATCAAAATACATGGTGATACAGGTCACATTTAATATGTTGTTGTTCATGCATTTTGCACTACAGCAAGTACAAAAGTATTAGAGGAGCTTGAAAAATACAGTAGTAAACTCTCCTAGCAGACTTCTGCCATGAAGTTATGGGACTCTCATTTATAATTTCCCTGCAATATTTTTTGTTTTTTAGTGGTCTGGTTTGATTTTTTTTTAAGTGGTCTAATAAAGGCATCTCCTCTCCTGTATTTGTATTCTCTACCATTAGGCAACCTATTATATTAGCTTTAATGAGAAGATACCTATTTACAAACATGAATAGAGGAGAGCTTTGCATTTAAAAAATAAAATCAAAATCTTTAAGAACAGCGTGCTCTTAAACTGGAAAGGAAATAGGTCAATTTCAGCAGCGTAGATGCCAAAATTGGTTTAAATCATCAGAAATAAATTGATTTCCATTCAGTGCATGTGAACATGGCCACCAGTTTAAATACTGCATGAGTTAAACCTGATTGTTTAAAAGTGTACAGAAATTAATTCAAATTGCCAGTGTGACCACAGCCTTAGCTTGTTTTCTTCTTCCTGCTTTCTCCCTTTTCTATCTTCATTTTAAATTGTAAGCCTCAGGTCAAGTCAGGTTCTGTCCTGTGTTTTCCGTATCTTGATTTTTCGTGAACTCCTCTTGAAGCTATTTTTGGATTTAAAAATGAGATAAAAATCCTTCAGCTGAATTTAAAAAAATTGGATTGTGTCATGTACCCTCTCAAAAGATCTGGAATAGTTCTCTACAGGAAGTGTATGAAATCCAAACCTAGAATGTGGTAGACTGCATATTAGTATGTCCAAGGGTTGGTTTGTTTTTTTTAAAAGAGAGAGACTTAAAGAGATAGCTAATTTAAATCTTTTTCCCAATAAAATACATACTTCTAAACAGAGCTTGGAAGCTTTACTATTATGGGCATGATGTCTGTCTGAGAGATCTAGGGAGCTGTTGTACTGTAAAGTATTTTACACTGTGTTTTTAATAACGTACGCCACCTTGAGTTGTTTTTTAGGAGAAAGACAGAGTAAAATTAAAGCAAGCAAGCAAGCAAGCAAGCAAGAAAGAAAGAAAGAAAGAAGTTCCCAAGTGGCAGGTGCATGCATCTTGTAAATGAGCAAGTAAAAAAACACATCCTTCAGGACAGAAATCATGTTTTTCACTTGGGACTATGTGTTCTTTATCTGTTGTGTACCAAGTCAATCCAAGTATCTCAGCACCAGAATGGGATCTCTATGTTTGACCTACCTGTGGATGCCAGGGATTGATCCTGGGATCTTTTGGATGCAAAACACATCCTCTATTACTGAGCTCAGACTCTTTTTAAATTACAAGATAACATACATGGAACACCTATAAAACACTGTATCATATCCTACTTACATTATTTTTACAGCAGTCACCATCACAATACATCTAGCAGGTTCTACGGATGAATGTTACAGTATCTGTGTCAAAGGCACTTCCCTTCCCATGCCTAATAACTGTTTGGAGGGTATAATTTTCAGGATTGGCCCACGGGAGGCAAAGGTCAAACCCACGGTATGCACACTGCAGTCTCAAGCCTGATACCACTTCCCTAGCAACTGTTTAAAGTTTTTTAAAAAAAGCAGAATTATTTAACACACGTAGGGCTATTATTACTACCTCTGATGTGGTTTTCACATGTTGCAATGATTGGCCCTTCAGAATTTGCACCTCCCCTCACCCTCAGCCATGGGGTGACAACATGAGAGTTACCAGTGCATCAAGCCACTCAGGCAGAACCAGGTGCATTGTGACATCAGCAGGATCTCCACCAATCACTTTCCTGTGGTTTGCCTGCACCTGATTTGCAAGTCTGGAATCACTTGCCTCAAGCTTTTACTCTTTGTGCTAAAACATGCACAGTCAAACTGAAAGTGCTGTTTGGCTTCTTTTATTATTGTTGTGATTTTTGTTGTTGTTTAGTCGTTAAGTCGTGTCCGACTCTTGTGATACAACCCATTATTTATTAATCATCAAGATTTCATAACACACTCTTCCTTCCAAAGACTCTCCGTGAAGCTCAGGCAAATTTAAAATAACAACAGCAATAAAAAGAAAAAGGATGAAAATTCAATGAACAGCCGAATCAGCACAAAAGCAGAATGAAAGGCCAAAAAAGTGAACTGATAGTTTCAAGAGATATCAATAAGTTGGGGCATTTAAAATAAGGCTGTGCATTCATAGTTTGTGTAAGACACAATAAAAAATGGAGATCACATAAAAGGCTTCTGAGGATTGAGGAATAATAAATATGATTCCCTATTAAATGACTATAGCTCTATAATCCCTCCTCATTCTTTTCCAATTTTTCCAGACCATCACTCACATTAAACTGATCCTCAAATTTTACAACAAAGAGCAATAACTGAAAATGGAATCATAAGACTGTCCTTTGAATCCCCCAGGGTGTGTATACAGGTATGTGATATTCATTAATCTTACTAGCTAGACATGCAGTAGGTTTAGTGAGCAATTCTTTGCATTCTGAGAGGCTGGCCAAGGGGAGAACCTTCCACTAAACTGCTAAGTGGGATAACCCCCTGCAAAGAAAAAGGTGTGCCTGTACAAGTTGCCCCTTGACGGTGCTAGAAAGCTCTGATGCCATGATTGTGTGTTGGGAGCAACCAAGGATCACCAGAATCCTAACCTCCTTCCCTTTCCCCATTATGGTCACTAACAGAGATGGAACTGCTATAGCAGATTTCCTCCCACTAAAGGGAATGGGAGTGAAGTTAAAACTGCCTACACTTATCTTTCATCCTGGCTGCTCAATGGCGTCTGAGCTCTAGGTTTAGCAATTGTTAGTCCATCGTGGATCTACCCTATTATAGGGCATAAGATTGCTCTGCTAATCCTTTAAGCCCATAATAGCTGGAACATCCAGGAGGAGAAGCATTGCCATCTATCCCAGGGGAAGAGCTTCTGTACCTGCTGTTTTGGTCATATTCTGCATGCTCTTTCCCTGGAGCACTTCTGTCTATGGAACCTTCAACTCAAGATATTTCAGGACCAGGCCCCTTCCTCTGCTGCCATAGGCCAGCTGCTCTGCAGACAGGAATTGCCCTCTGCCCTACTTAGAACTACCTTTGAGGACTGGGGTATAAGCCAAGCTGCTGAGGGGGTGTGGTCACTGCCAGTGGTGGCAATAACAAGTGGAGGTGCTCACTCCTTTGTGGGAGGCACTTTTGGTGGTTACAAGGGTGAGTAAGTTTCCCTGCTTAACAGAGCTGAGGAGGAAGGGTTACATTTATTGAGAAGATGTGTTGGGGAGTGGAAACATGGAGAGGACTCCTAGAGCCACTATTCAAGTAATAACGAGCAGGAGGATATACAGTTGGAAATTCCAACCTGGCCATTAACAGGGCAAGGAGAGCAGGCCATTGGCTGACTTTCCCTACCACCAGGTACGAGTCTATATACATATGCTTGATGACAACAAGTAGACCCTTGGTCTAGATGGGTGGGATAAAAATCAAATAAATAAATAAATAAATAAATAAATAAATAAATAAATAAATAAATAAATAAATAAATAAATAAATAAATAAATAAATAAATAACAAGGGTAGACCCTGTAATCTAAAATGCCAGGTTAGTTGTAGGAAAATCTTCAATCATCCAGGATTTGATTCCAGATAAACGCATGGACTTGGCTGGTATCACAGAGACCTGATTAAGAGATGATGGCTGAGTCTGAGTTCTACTCACCACAGTACTCTGTGGTGCAGCAGGCCAGCGCTGGAGAGTGAGGAGGTAGGACAGTCACAATATATGAAAGTTCAATCTCACTAATCAAGTTTCCCCAAGACACAAGCTGATTTTAAAAAAATATTTCTTGGAAGGTTCTAGGTATCTCTACTTCTGCTCAGGAGATACTGCGAGTTTGGCTGTAGTTGAACTACCCATACAAATGAAAGACAAGTATGACAAATCCTCAAAGAAGCCACGCATGGTGTCCTTAAATAATTGATATGGTATCTGCTCATCCACTCAGGAGGAACATCTAAGCAGCAACTTAGAATAGAACATCGCAAAAAGGGGGACAGTGAAGATTGTGGGAAATGCAAAGTTGCACAATCTCAAGTACAATATTTATGTTTTCAGGTAAGGAAGGAGCTTATCAAATTGGCTGAAGATAAAGTTACAAAAATTTCTCAGTGGTCTCGACCACATACCAAAAAGTGGGCTAGCAGGATATTACCACCAGTTTATCTCAAACATCTTCACAACATAGCTGCCGACCTAATAAGGAAAAAGGCTTCAAAGACAGATGGGAAAAGATAGAGCAGAAGACATTTAATAATCTTAAGGACTACTTATGTTCTGCCCTGGGCAAACACCCTCTGGACTTCTCTCAACCACTTATCCTACAAAACAGACACTTCAGATAGAAGCCTGGGAAGAGGTCAACAGTCTCAGAAAGAAAGACAGATTATGAGAAAAACAGGCTTCAGGGCAGGAAAAGAGAAGGAGATTGAGAGGGAGGTAGTAGTAGAATAGAGAGAAAGGCAGACCAGCAGGGGAGTAGGAAGAGGAGATTTGGTGGAATACCATAGACTATTTGGGAGAATAATCTTGCCTGGGGAAATAGAGAGGATAGAAAACCAACCGCTCAGGGAGATTGAGAGTATGTGACCAAGGAAGATCCTTGGACCAAGGAGCTGGTCCAGTTGAGAATGCCAAAGAGGGAAGACGGAAAGGCAGTGGAGACACAAGGCCCCCCTCAAACCATCCTATTGGGCTGAACAAGAAAGATGGGAAGACTTTGTTGGACACAAGAACTGTTCTCCCAGGAATTTCTACCTTCTACTAAAAGATTCTGGTGAAACACCTAGAAAAGGGCTTGCCAAACCCTTCTCCCGGAGAGTACAAAGAGAAGAATAAAAGGGGACATGCTGACTGGCAGGCTTACAAGCCATCGTTGTTGCACCACCCCATGCTTGGCAAGACTGGGACAACCACACAGGAGGAACTGGGGCCACATGGCCCATTGGTAGCCCAAGAGGAAGAAAAGGGAGGCTGAACCCAGAAGAGAGATGGAGCAGTTAATCAGAAGGAGTTAAACACCTGTTCAGAACCACTGGGAATTGTTGTTGGTAAGTCTTCTCTGAAGTTAATACATTCTGTTAGTTTGAACACTTCGTCATCTTCTTGCATGGATCAGAGGTAGAGGAGGGAGACCCCAGTAGCCCTGTTGGGGATGGGGGAGGGTTTTTCACAAACATGTTAGCAACTAATATTTAACAGGGATAAGTGCAAAGTTCTACATCTGGGGTACAAGACCAAATGCACAGTTACTAAATGGGGGAGGGGAGAGACTTAGCTCAGTCATTGCAGATCAAAAACTGAATAAGAGCCAACAGTATGACATGGCTGCAAAAAAAATGGCAAATGCTAATTTAGGATGCATTAAGAGAATTATAGTCTCCAAATCCCGTGAGGTACTAATCCCCCCTGTTCAGCACCAATTAGGCCTCATCTAGAGTACTGTGTCCAGTTCTGGACACTGCACTTTAAGAAGGAAGCCAACAAACTGGAGCAATTTCAGAGGAGGGCAACAAGGTGATCAGGGGACTGGAATCAAGCCCTATGAGGAAAGATTGAAAGAACTGGGGATGTTTAGCCTTGAAAAAAAAAAGACTGGGAGGGGGGGAGATATGATAGCACTTTTCAAATACTTGAAAGGATAGTCATACAGAGGAGGGGCAGTATCTGTTCTTGGGTCATGCCAGAGTGCATGACATGTAATAATGGGCTCAAGTTACAAGAAGCCAGATTTAGGCTGAATATCAGGAAATACTTCTCAACTATTAGAGCAGTACGACAATGAAACAAATTATCACAGGAGAGGGTGAGTGCTACAGCACTGGAAGCATTCAAGAGAAAATTGGACAACCGTCTGTCAGATCTGCTTTGATTTGGATACCTCCATTGAGCAGGGGATTGAACTCAATGGCCTTACAGGCCCCTTCCAATTCTATTATTCTATGGTTATTATAAAACTGTTCTTTGGTTCGACCATTAGAGGCTGCTACTTCTTATTTTGGAGTTCAAAATTTGAATGTTAAAGGACACCCAGTCCCTTGGTTTTCTATCCCTGCTAATACTTGTAAGAAAAAAAGAGGAAGGCATTGCACCTTCAGAAATAACTTTTAAGATGAGCATGTGCAACATCAGACAAAGAACTCCTTTTCTGGAGCAAACTGGGCTTTGAAGATAACCTTGCAGTACAGAACAGGTAGAAGGCAGCTAAAATCAATCCTATCAAATCTGTTTAAAACTCTGGCAATGAAAAATGGCTTCCTATCATTTTATCAGATAGTTTTTAATGGTTTCATATAAAATCAATGGAACCAAGGAACATTTTCTTTTTCATTTGCTCCTTCTATCTGGATGTCTTTACTGGGAATTGGAAAATAATTTTCACAGATACTTTCCATTAAGTGAACAGGGAAGAATACATATCAAGAGGAGCTGCATGATCTTTATGTGTGAGAACCTTTCTACAAACCTTCATCTACCTATTTTATGCCATTGTATTTGGAGAAATTTATCCAGGAGGCAACAATGCAGTGCTGTGCATGTCTACTACTGCTGTGATTGTTCCTACTATATTGTAGTTGATGTTGTTACTTATATCCTACTTTTGTATTAAGAATGCAATGCTAAATAATAATAAAAGTATCTAACACAATCATTTGAAGCTAAAAATATAACCAGACCTTGGAAGGTTACTTTTAAAAGAAATTCATTCTCATTACTTATGTAACCCATTGTTCTTACTCATTATAGCAATGAAAAAGTAATTAATAATGTTAGTTATTGTATTATTTCTTTCTTGTTACTTTTTTACACTTTTAACAAGAAACTTAGGATTGGTATCACAAGTGTCAAAAATGCCTTAGAATGATACTATTTTACAGTACTCATGAAACTTTTTTCATTTTATCAGCAAAGTCACTCTAACCTTATTCATTAGCATTACGTTTTGAAATGTTACTTTGCTTATACCCTTGTTCATTACAAAAAAAACCTTAAATAAAATATTGGAAAAAATTCTGTTACTTTGAAAAAAACTATTTGTAGCGAACAGCCCTGCCCTCACCTGTCCGTCACAGCAGAACATTAAAGCAGGAGCCAATGAGGGGTCGGAAGGCGGAGCCAAGGGGGGAGGGAGCTGGATATAAAGGCTGGCGTATGGAGTCTGAGGGTTTGGGAGAGTTTCTGTTAGAGAGAGACTGTATGAAACTTAAAAGGTGAATTAAGAGTGAGTTAGTGATCAGTAAGAACGATGAATGGAACAGAGAGTTAAAAGAGTTATAACGTTAAAGCAGCTTTGAGTGAAAGACTAGTGATTAGCATCCTGTGATTTTCTCTTGAATATTAATCGTATGTTAACTTCCCTGATTTAATAAATGACTTAAGTTTCAAAAGTACACGTGTCTCCATGATTAAATGGTATTAAAACAGTAATACCTGGTGGCAGCGAAGGAGGAAGAAGAGCGGGAACCTTTGAAGGCCAGGGGAATAGGGGCTTCAGAGATGATCGCAACAAAGTGGTGGCAGCGGCGGGATCGAATATAATCCAGTAACGCCTAAAAGCAGAAAGGTTCCCAGAGCAGAAAAATATATTTTAGCCAGGGGAGCTGATGTGGACGGAGTGGGTAACTCCCTAGAGCTTTTCAGGGGGAAAAGCTTAGTGGGGATCAGGGGGCTGAGATAGGAATAAGCTCTGAGGAAACCATTTCTGGAAGGAGTTTACCTCAAGCATAGAAGGGCCAGGTGGCTAGCGGGTCCTGAACTCAAGGGAGAGAGTTCTGAGGGGACAAAGCGGAGGCCAAGGTCAGAGAAGCTGAGGTGACTCAAATCAGCAAAAGCTGGGACTGGTTAAAGCAGATATTTCTGTTTATTTTGGTGGCTAGAGGCAGGGAGAAACTTTGTCTCATGCTAAAGACCTGGCTGGGAGCCAGAGGTCTAAACAGAGTATCCTAATTGTGGGTGCTGGCAGGGAAGCAACTTTATTACAGAGTCTCTAACTCACTGGAAAAAGAGAAAAAAGTGAACCTTTTAAATCTGAGGCTTGGAAATTGAATCATAAGCCTAAATAAATAAACATGCCGTCCACACGGGGGGAAAAGGTGGCAGAGGTACCTCATGAGGTTTCAGATGCCTCAGATCTGGAGGGGGAAGAAACTCAAGGAGGAATTACCTCAGAGGGGGAAAGGGAGACCTCAAGGGGGGAGGACTCTATAGAATTCAGAAAATGGAAATTAGAGAAAGCACAGGAACGGGAATTCAAGCTGAAACAGCTGGAGATACAACAGCTGGAAATTCAAGCTAGCGCTGAAGAAAGACAGCTGGAAATTCAAGCTAGGGCTGAGGCAGGACAACGAGAGTTAGCCTTGGAGCATGACAGGATGGCCCTAGAAAAGGAAAGAATGTCATTTGAACTGAGGAGGATGGAGCTGGCCGCCCAGGTTAATAATAATAACAATAATAGCCATGCTAATTCGGATGAAAGACAGTTGTCCAAGGCAGACCTTAGAAGATTCCCTGTATTTAGGAAAGGCAAAAATCCTGAATCTTTTATTTGTCTGTTTGAACGTGCCTGTGAAGATTTTGAAGTGAAGGGATCGGAACGTATGATTGTGATGAGGTCCCTGATAAGTGGCGAATTAGCGGATATATACGCCCAGATGCCATTGGAATTAGTGAGGGATTTTGAGGAATTAAAAAAGTTGGTATTCTCAAGGTTTGGCATCAATGCTGAGCATTTGAGACGTAAGTTCAGAGCCCTGACAAAAAAACCTGAAGAATCCTATTCTCAACTGGGGGCGAACTTGACCACATATCTTGACAAATGGCTTCAACAGGAAGGAGTTGAGTCTGTACAAGATATTAAGAACATCATGGGGCTAGAGCAGTTCTATTCACTGCTACCGGGGGACCTGAGGTACTTAGTAAGGGATAAAAAGCCCAGAGATGTTCCTGAAGCTGGGGGGGGGGGGGGTCGTGGATTTTATTTCCCACATTCGAAACCCAAATTTTTCTGAGGTAAAAATGGGAAGAAAAACATTGGATGACAGTAAAAAGGAGCCCAAGGGTTACTTCAAGAACCAGCAGGCAAGTGGCGGCCATTTTGTAGGCAAGACCACAGAACAGAACCAGCCAAAATACAAGCCCTGGGGAGGGAGATAAGACCCTTAGCCCAGAGCCAAGAATCTTCAAATCGTGTTTTGGATGCGGCGAGAGAGGCCATTTCATTTCACAATGTGCTAAAGTCAGAGAAGGGGGTCAAAAGGCCTATTTACCCAAGCCTAAGTCAGTGTACTGCGTGCAGCAAAGCAAAGTTACCTCAGAGAATGGCGAAACTGTATCTCATAATACAAGTACAGCTAGGGAGGAGAGTCAGGAACCGAGAGCTGAACAGCTGCCTGTAGCTGATATCGTCCATTGCTATTTAATAGAGGCCAACCAGGAGCTTTTTAAAAGTTCTGGTGACAGCATTTACGTAAATGGGACAAAATGTATGGCTCTGAAAGACTCGTGCTCTCAAGTTACTTTGTGCCATCCTGACATCATCCCTCCAGAGAACATATTGAAAGGTGAAAGCCTGACAGTTAAAGGAATAGTATAGTATTAGGCATCCTTCAGTCTCGAAAGACTATGGTAACGTGCTCTGTATGGAGGACTTGGAACAGCATCTAGTGTGGCTGAGAAGGCCAATTCGAGAGTGAGTTAAAGGAATAGGTGCAGAAATAATTACCATGCCAGTGGCTGAGGTACCTATAAGTTATCAAGGGTGGCAAGGATTATGGAGAACAGGCGTAGCTGAGCAATTGCCTGCACCCTGTTTGATTGGGATTGATCTCACTGAGCATGTCAAAAGTGTTTTAGTGCAGACTTGCTCCCAACAGAAAGAAGAAGACAAAGCAAAGGATAAGTGCAAAATTAATACAGAGCTGGGGGAAGGAGAGTATCCTACAGCTGAATTAATACCTATTAAGAGTCCCCTAGAAAACCCCGTTAGAAAGGAACAAAGATCAGATCCCACACTGGATCAATGTTTTAAGAAAGTTGGCAAAGGTCAGGTAACCCCCAAGAGTCCAGAAAGGTTCTTCCTAGAAAAAGACCGGTTGTATAGGGAGACCTTAGTGAATCCCAGAAAGGGGGGGGGGGGGAAGACTCACCACAAGCAGCTGGTAGTACCTCTCAAATATCGAGTGGGGATAGTGGAACGGGGGCACGCTGGTACTTTTTCAGCCCATTTGGGCATCTCAAACACTAAACAAAGAATTGCCCAAAACTTTTACTGGCCTGAGATGGGGAGGCAGATAAAAGAATTTTGCCAGAGGGGTGACATGTGTCAGAGGCAAGGAAGCAGCAATGACAAAACAAAAGCCAAGCTGTGTCCTTTACCTAGCGTTTCGAACCCTTTCCAACGCCTTGGTTTAGACATAGTTGGACCGTTGCCCAGAGTTACCAAGAGGGAAAACAGATTCAGTCTGAGTATCGTTGACTGTGCAACACGTTATCCCGAAGCAGTTCCCCTGAGAAATATGGAGACTCAGACCATTGCAGATACTAGGCTGATGTATATGTACCGCATAGGGTTTGCGTCTGAGTGTGTCACGTTTTTAGGAAACTCTTTCCCATCCCAGAGGATGCAAGTAACCTCCCAAGTGAACGAGGTAGATTACATTACACTGTTGGAGGGAAAGACAGGCAGGATAGTGGACCAGGTGGAAATGATCGAGGCCTACTATAGAAAGGAAAACATTGTCTTGCTGGCATTGAATGAGGCAGTCATTGAAAGACACAAGTTACTTTACTGGGGAGAGAGGGGCGAACCCAAATACACTCCAGAGGAGGTCCAATTCAGTTCCTCACTTTCCCCAGAACAGCTAAGAGAAGCGAGAGCCTTGATAAGGAGGTACAAGCAGGTTTCCTATAACAAACCAAGGGTGGCTTTAGGGGTAGTGCACGAGATGGAAATCAGAGATGCACCCCCACAAGCAGTTACACCTTACAAAGGACGAACCTGTCTAATCAAACTGTGGGGCAAGAAGGAAACGTTTATCCTATATATGAGCAGAGAAAAGCCCAAGAGAAAACATGCATGGCCATACTGGGAAGGAAGAGGTGTGACCTATCATAAGCAAAGTGGTTTAAAACGTAGCCTTACCCTGTCAGTGGTGTATATGGCTAAAAGAATGCGAGTTTGGCTCAAACTCACAGGGTATCACCTAAAGGGATTACCCAGTAGCATCACGATAGCCGCTCTAGAAAGGGGTGTAAAACTCTGTAGAGCAGCTAAAATAACATGAAGGAAAGAGAGATGGAAGACCGCACCGATGGCAGGCCGCGTACGGAGAGTTCCTCAGTGCCAGAGAGGTTTCACCATCGCGGGGGTGACCAGATTCAAACCAGTAGCCGTGCTGAGCCAGGCAGATGACTGCAAGGACCATCATCCGAGGACGTTCCGGAAGGGGAGGCGGCAGGCTGACAAAAGATCCCATCCTTCGGTGGTTCGTGAGTATCGGGAAGGTGCGGAGGGAGGTGCATTTCACCACAATGCAAGCCATGCAGGAGGGAAGGACAGTTTTGTATATGCTCTAACCCTCCACCATGACTACAATTCTGGACATTCGAAAAGGACAAAGACGGGTGATTGAAAGGGAACTCACCTAACACAAAAACTTTGACTGGGAAAAATTGTTGGGACAAAAGGGACCCAAAATGTTATGGCAGACGCCCTTTCGAGAAGCGCCGAAGGCTGAAGACTAGGGAAATGGACTTTGGTGAAAAGGCAGAAGCAATAAAATGTTAATGGTACCAAGTTAAAGGTGATAAGCTGTATGTTTTAATGAAAAAAAAATGTATGTAAGTATTAAAAGTGTTATGTGTTGTTGTTAAATAAGTACCTGAATATATGATTGAAAGGGAGAGTATTGTAATTGAAATAGTACTGAATTACTAGGTTAATGCATAACAAGCGTATAAGTTGGTTAATTATTACTTTTGGTCAAAGGTGGTAAGTTTTGATTGTAATGCTGTAAAGTTGTTGTTGGTCTACATTAAGGCTTCTCGTTGTTCATGAGGGTAAACCACTATAGGTTTTACCCCATGAAACAACTTTTTTAAGGGGGGAGGTGTGTAGCGAACAGCCCTGCCCTCACCTGTCCGTCACAGCAGAACATTAAAGCAGGAGCCAATGAGGGGTCGGAAGGCGGAGCCAAGGGGGGAGGGAGCTGGATATAAAGGCTGGCGTATGGAGTCTGAGGGTTTGGGAGAGTTTCTGTTAGAGAGAGACTGTATGAAACTTAAAAGGTGAATTAAGAGTGAGTTAGTGATCAGTAAGAACGATGAATAGAACAGAGAGTTAAAAGAGTTATAACGTTAAAGCAGCTTTGAGTGAAAGACTAGTGATTAGCATCCTGTGATTTTCTCTTGAATATTAATCGTATGTTAACTTCCCTGATTTAATAAATGACTTAAGTTTCAAAAGTACACGTGTCTCCATGATTAAATGGCATTAAAACAGTAATACCTGGTGGCAGTGAAGGAGGAAGAAGAGCGGGAACCTTTGAAGGCCAGGGGAATAGGGGCTTCAGAGATGATCGCAACACTATTTATTATATTTTCTTTTTCTTTCTTTCTTTTTTCTTTCTTTCTTTCTTTCTTTAAGCAGTAATTCATTATCATTCTATATTGTGATACATCTTTTTAATCCTTTTGTTGTGCTTGTTAGAAAAGAACAAGGAAAAACCAAAGGCATTCAAATAAATGGGGAAAAATACCTCCAAGTAAAAGATTAGAAGCAAATTATTCAATTTATGAACTAAAGGGGGCCAAAATAGAAAAATAATAACAGCTTCATAAAAAGAGGGGGGGAAAGTCTCAGAGTTTTTCTTTAAAAAAAAATGTAGGCATAACATTCAATTAAAGATGACCAGATATCTAGGTAGGTAATCATATGTATTTGATGTCTGTATTCCACACATCTGGACATTGAAAGGGTTATGAATTCCTCAGCCCATTGATTAATGGAGGTGTGCATTTATCCTTCAATACTCAGGCCCTATAAGGGCATGAAGGATCACTTACCATTGACCGTTGATTAATTTTCAGGACAGAAGTAGATAGTTTAACAAAAAATGTAGATCTACAAAATTCAAAGATTTCTCCAATACAGAGTTAACAAACATAATAATGACCCTCCAGAAACAGACTTTGATTAGACATTACCAGAGCATATGTTTAAGTGAGGTACCAACTGTATTGCACCGCCAAATATTAGCAGATTTTATCGGACTTTCTTTTTTAAAGTCGTTGTGGAGTCCAGGATATGTGGCGCATAATGCAAAAAGAAAAATCCTGTAGTAAAATGAATAGAAAAACCTAGATGAATGATGGAAGAAAGACTTACAATTACAAAGGACAGGTGAGAAACAAAAGTAAAAGGGGACAGTTACTATAACATAGAGACAAAGAGAACAACTATAGCAACCAGAAATAGAGGAGAACAAAAAAGGGAGAAAATAAGAGATTTTTCCAGAAGATCCAAGAAATTAAAGGGAAATTTAAACCCAAATTAGGAATACTGAATGTCCTACAGGGAAGCACACTAGGAAAAAATAAAGTGGAAATGATATACTAAACACCTATGCAGAAGAAGTGAAAGGATGACAGACTCCTTTGAAGAGGTACCCTGTGATGAAGAACCTGCAGTTCTAGAAACTGAAGTGGAGGCTACTATGAAAGAACTAGGAAGAAACCAATCACCAGGGGTAGATGGAATATTGATAAAACTATTCCAAGCCACAGAGACAGAATCTGCCAAAATCCTAACAAGAACATGCCAAAAAATAAAGAAAGCAAAACAATGGCTGGCAGCCTGGAAACATTCAATATACATTCTAATCCCCAAGAAGGAGATGCCAAGAAGTGCAGAAATTATGGGCTCGTTGCTTTAATTTTCCATGCAAAGATCAAGGTGTTGCAACAAAATTTTTTACTTTATATGAAATGAGAAATGTTTGATGTTCAAGCTGGAATCCAAAAAGGAAGAGGCATTCGAGATCATATTGTAAATATTTGCTGGGTACTGGAGTGCATCAGAGAATTTCAGAAGAAGATCAGTCTCTGTTTTATAGACTACAGCAAAGCCTTTGACTCTGTGCACCATGAGAAACTATGGACTATGCTTTTAAAATTTTAATAATTGAACTTCTTATTATTGACTCATTTCTATTTTGAGTTGTCCAAAACATTTTTCCATGCCCCAGTGAGCAAAATACTTTAACATACAAGTACTGTAAGCATGCTAATTAAAAATGTTTGTTGCTCTACATCAGGCTAGTTTTTACTGAACTCTGTGCTTAAATAAAAACTGATGGGCTCAAACATTTGAATACGTTCAGAATTTTCTTTTCCATATGTCAGAAATGAACAAATTTCTGACAGGTGAATGAGATAATAAATTAGTATTATGCTAGTTCAGAACAGGTGTCATGTCTGCACCACTAATGGTGAAGTGTTTTTGCAATCTAGGTGTTCCTTGTGGAATTTAAATGACTGTATTCCTCTTATAGATTTATCCAGCTCATTAAAACAAAACAGAAAGCATTTTCTTTTCTTAAAAAAATGACTTCAGAATTACAAATGTTCTACAAATAGCTATTTAATGGTCTCAAAACTTGTATAAATATTTTATAGACCAAAAAAGCAAACAAACCCAGGAATGTATGTCAGATGCTCTTACCCTAAACTAGCAGAGTTGCATTGGGACCAGTCAAAAATTATTAGTTTAAGTATTTTTCTTATTTGTATTTCTAGAATAGAGAAGGGAAGAGGAAACACCATGTCACTTTAGGCTGCTGTCCTATTGTCTGTGAAGAGAATGTCCCAGGAGACCTTCATCTCTGCAAGCAGAGAAGATCTGCAGAAGGAATTCCCCTTTTAAGTCTCCCTACTAATGCTCTTGCTGGTGTTCCTTTGGTGGCAACACAAAACAGTGGGTATTCTGGGGATCCAGAGCTCTCCCATTTACCCATACTTCATAGTCTTGTATCTGCCATATTTATTTACACTTCACTGCTTCCACCACCCCAAAGCATTGTCTACCGTATCGGTGTGAATCTGGCAGGTTCCTGGATTATTGGATAGTTCATCTGCAACAGTTTCTCTTTTTCCCCTGCCCAGTAGAATTGCCTTGATATCTAGAATAAATCCTTTGGTTGGACTGGCTTCCATCTAAGCATTCACAGGACTGTATCCTTCAGCATTTTAAGCCCCTTCACTTTGGTGCCGGATATTTAACCAAATGAATGCCTTGTGTTCTTCTTGAAAACAATTACAGTGGTGCCTCGACTTATGACCATAATCCGTTCCAGAAGATGGATGTAACTCGAAATGGTCGTAAGTCGAAGCACCATTTCCAATAGTAATGCATTGAAATGCAATTAATCCGTTCCGGACGAAGAAAAAAAATCACCCAAAAAAAAATCACTGCAAGACTCATTGGAAACACGATTAATCCCTTCCAGCCAAAGGGGGGGGGGGGGGGAGAGAAAAGCAATCAAGCGTGCAAGACCCATTGGAGATGCACAGAAAACAAACGGAGCAGATCGGAAATGCACAGAGAACAAAGGGGGCAGGTCAGAAATGCAAAGAAAACAAAGGAAAAAGCAAGGGAAGCATGCAGGACCCATCAGAAATGGGGGGAAAAACCCAAAAAAGCAACCAACCCCCCCCCAAGACCCATCGGAAATGGGGGGAAAGCCAAAAAAACAAACAAACCCCCAAGACCCATCGGAAATGGGGGAAACCCTCCAAAAAGCAACCAAACCCCCCAAGACCCATCGGAAATGGGGGGGGGGAAACCAAAAAACAAACAAACCCCCCAAGACCCATCGGAAATGGGAAAAAAACACTCCAAAAAGCAACCAAACCCCCCAAGACCCATCGGAAATGGGGGGGGGAAACACTCCAAAAAGCAACCAAACCCCCCAATACCCATCGGAAATGGGAAAAAACACTCCAAAAAGCAACCAAACCCCCCAAGACCCATCGGAAATGGGGGGGACCAAAAAACAAACAAACCCCTCAAGACCCATCACAGCACAGAAACATAACCCCCCCCCCCCCAGCTCAAAACCACGCTGCAAAAACACCCAGAACAGTTTTTCAAAAGCAGAAAACAGCACCTTACCTTACCAGGCAGCCCGAAGCCTCCCTGCAAACACACACACACACACTCAGAAGCAGAAGGAGGCAGTCCCAAGCCTCCTCCGACACACACTCTCTAACTGCTGGGGCAAAAGAGCTACAAAGAAGCAGCCTCGTCGCCACCTACAGTTAGAAATTTGAATTTCACGCCTTTTTCCCCTGCCTTTTTCTGTTCGTAAGTGGAAGCTCCGGTCGCAAGTAGAAGCAAAATTTTGCGGCCGGAGCTGGTCGTAACTCGAAATGGTCGTAAGTAGGGATGTTCGTAAGTCGAGGCACCACTGTATTTTCTGAAGTGCTGAAGTCTAGGTAGGTCACGCCCAGAGTCTTAATCCAGGTTAACTAGAAATGAATCCTATAAATACCTAGACCTAGACCTAGACCTATAATGAGATTATCTTCATTATAAGAAAATGTTCATCAGAGGAAAGCAGAAATAATGTTTTAAACATATCTTAATGTTTCACAGATTTATTTAAATGATAGCAGTGTAAAGACCAACAGACTTACTATATCATAATTTTTCATAAACTATAGTCTGTTTCATCACGTTTTTGTTTCAACCCATTAGCACTCCTTCCCCCACAATATATATAATTATGCTAAACACAATTCATCCAAAGTGATGCACTTTTAAGTAATATTGATTTTAGTGGCATAGGTTAGGCATATGCTTAATTGTCCTGGTGAAGGCAATGGGACTGGAAGTACTTAATCTTAGTTGCATGATATCACATAGCATATTTTTTTTCTTTTATCACATTATTTTTTATATATATTTTAATTTTACCAAATATAATATTTTAAGTAATAACAAAGAGAATGGGATTTAGCTCAGCTTTCTGCAAATAGCAGCAATACCCATGGAAAACTTTCAGTCCAGTAGAAAATATACTTGGTTCAAGGAAGTGGAAGGTATCATATTTTCAGGGGGAAGGAATATCTTCCAGTTGTCCAGAGCAGAGATCTCATTATTGCCCACACAGGTGGCAATAATGAGGGTCCAGCCCCATGGGGCCAGACGGTCCACTCACAATTCGCTGCCATGACCTCCGCGATCCTTCCTATCACTCTGGAGCTCACGATCGGTGAGCCACTCTTCGACCTGGCAGAGAGGCTTGTCATCCCGCCTCTTCCCAGGAGTGGCGAGCTGATCGCGATCTCTGGAGCCATTGGAAGGATCACGGATTTTGCGGCAGCAGCGGAATTGTGAGTGGACCGTCCAGCCCCATGGGGCTGGACCCTCATTATCGCCACCTGTGTGGAGGTATTCATATTCAAGGGTGTCAACAAGGAAGTGGGCCTTCTTAGTGGTGGCCCCATCTCTATGGAACAAACTTCCATTGGAGGAGCACCAGGCCCCCTCCCTCTGAATTTTTAGAAAATTAGCAAAGGTGGAACTTTAAAATGGCTTTTAGGAGCATAATTCCATGGGTAGGGAGTCTGTAGCCTGTAACACTTTGTGTGTTATCTTTTTCTTTTTTCTTTTGTCATCGCCATATGGTTATTTTGTTGTTATTATAATGAATATTTTTTGCTATTAATGGACTGCAATCAGAGTGGGGGTGGGGAGGATGGGCTTTTGTTGTTGTTTCATTATGTAATATTTTTGAATTTCCATACCACCCAGAGTAGTGTTTTTCACTAAATCAGGTGGTATGGAAATTCAAAAATATTAAAATTTAAATTTCTAAAAAAAGAAAATTTATCTGAATTTCTTTACAATATAAATGTTCCCTTTTCTATGAGAAAAGAATCAATATTCTGCTTGAAAGTTTCTGTCCTCTTACCTCAATTTCATAAAATCTCAAATTTGGATAATCCCCTATTTATATTAACATTTCTAATGGATGCAAAGTTCCTAATATATAGATATTTGGAAAGAAGTGAGCTGTAAGGATAAGGATCTCATTAAGTCATATTATAACTCATAAGAAAATCCCCACCACCACCATCATCAATGCTAGAAGGAGTTGCTCTCAAACCATTCATTGTAACAACAATGGGAAATAAGGATGCAACAATGGATACTAAAATTCAAACTGTCTGTTTAGTATAGAAAATCTAATAAATGAACAAAAATATTTTTGGTCTTTCGGATGTGCTTCACCACAAATGCAGCATCTAATCATATATTAAAATCCATATACTTCTAAATCCAACCACAATCTCCTCTGTGAGAAGCCGTTGAAGCATTATAATACTACTCAGTTCACCTAAGGACACATTAGCAGAATTATAATATGATTTTTTTTGTGGTTTCAATCTCTCTGTTCAGCTTGAAAAAAGAAAGGAAGCTGTCAAGTTTGTAATGATATGAGTCCTTGATGATAAAAAGGATAAGCAAGCATGCCTTGGCCAGTAGGTGGCAGGACAGTTTTCCTGTATTTCATGCCTGGAATGGCCAACAATTATGTTTGTAAGAGCATTTCAGAGTGGTGTCTCCCGTAAAATGTATAAACAATTCATATTTTGGAAATGTTTTTAAATGAAAGGTACTCCTAAGGAGGTCATAAGGCTAGAGAAGAGATCTTATGCAGCATGACTTCACTACCACTATCAGAAGACAACACTTATTATTCTAAAACTATGTCATAAAAAAGAAAACAAAAGACTAATGATACCTTGAAGACAAATAGATTTTACTTGACATCCACCTTTGTGAACTATAGACCACTTCAACAGAGGCAGGTGATGGTGATTTGGTAAAATTGGTGGGGTGGATGGCAGCGTCATTGGAAATATAGCCAAGCTGTCTCTGGTGGCAAGGAAATGAAATATACTAACAAAATATGTATGGCAAAATTCAACCCAGTTTTCAAACATGAAAAGCCATGGATAGCCCATTATTGATTGGTCATTGATTCAATGGAGCTACTCTAGTGCAACTTACTACACTAAGGAACAGAATTTTAACCAGTCCACCAAAAATGATCTGGAAACTTCAATAGGGCAAAATAGCACAGCTAGGCTGCTCATCATTACCGTTCATTTTGAATCAATTACCTCCATGCTGCATCAGTAAAGGTAAAGGTAAAGGTTCCCCTTGACAATTTGTCCAGTCGTGTTCGACTCTAGGGGGCAGTGCTCATCCCCGTTTCCAAGCCATAGAGCCAGCGTTTGTCCGAAGACAATCTTCTGTGGTCACATGGCCAGTGCGACTTAGACACGGAACGCTGTTACCTTCCCACCGAGGTGGTCCCTATTTATCTACTTGCATTTGCATGCTTTCGAACCGCTAGGTTGGCGGGAGTTGGCTGCATCAGTAGCATTGGTTATCAGTTGGTTTTTGACCCTGATGCCTATGGCACTTTACCTTCAAGGCTGTTAAGTGCCATAGGAAGGCAGTCTACCTGAAGGAGCACCTGCTTCCTTATGCCCCTGGAAAAGTACTAAACCCATTCTTGGAGGCATTTGCCTGGGTGTCCCTCCCCACAGTGCTGCTGTGGGTGTTAAAGAGAAAGAAATCTTTGTTAGCAGAGCCCCCGCCATCTGGAGATCCAGCCTTCCCAAGAAAGCTGGATCACTGAAGTTTAGGCAACAGGCTAAGATCTGCTTTTTTTTTGGCAGGCTGTCAGCTGCTGATTTTTATTTTTCACTTTATTGTTTTAAGTCATACATTGCTGACTCTTGACATTTTAAGGCTCAGACTCTATTATTTTAATATCTTGATTCAATTGCAGCTGATTTATTTGTGTGGGTTCTTAAAAATAAGAGTTAATAGTGGGTTATTGATTGTTCTTGCTCTTGTATTTTTTAAAAATTTGGCAAGGATATTGCCCATAGGGCAGTATGTATAAACAGTATTAATCAGATAAACAGTTTTATGCTCAGTGGAGGTGGACTCATATTTGAGATTAAAGTTTCCCGGTAAACTGTGATTGTCCACCATAAGACACAGGAAGAGATACACAGTGGCTACTCCCACATTTGCAGCCATGTATGTGGGGATCAGGAAACTGGAAACCAAGTCCTATGTATGATGAAAGACTGAAAGAACTGGACATGTTTAGCATTGAGATAAGAAGACTGGGAGGAGATATGATAGCACTTTTCAAATACTTGAAATGTAGTCATACAGAGGAGGGGCAGGAACTGATCTCAATCATCCCAGAGTGCCAAACACATAATAATGGAGTCAAGCTACAGGAAGCTAGATTAGGCAGAATATCAGGGAAAACTCCTTAACTGTTAAACAGTTCAACAATGGAACCAATTACCTTGGAAGGTGGTGAGCGCTCCAATGCTGGAGACATTCAAGAGATAATTGGGCAACCATCTGTCAGATCTGCTTTGATTTGGATTCCTGCATGGAGCAGAGGGTTGGACTTGATGGCCTTATAGGTCCCTTCAAACTCAGTGATTATATGATTGTATGATTCTATGTGTATGGCCACTTTGCCTTACCTTATCACCCACCTGTAAAAAACAAACAAACAAACAAACAAAATCCAGCATCGTGATCCTGCCAGATCTATGTAAAGATGTACCTGCCACTTTGAGAAACCAGCACTTATTTAAACAGAAAGTGGGCTACAGTGCGAAGGAGGATACCTAACCTGAGTGTGTAGGGATAGAAAGGTGTAGTGACAAAGTGAGGCATGAGGGGCTTACAAGGGAAAAACAGCAGGATCCCTCTGCAATTTACCACTCTTGCCCTCCGGGCACTTGAGGTGGCTGCCTCATTCTGCCTAACACTATGAGGCAACTCTACAGGTATCCCACTCAGGGCTATTTGACTTGTAAATGGAGACTGCTTGAAGAAATTGGGTACCGCGAGACCTACCTACCCTGACAGGAACTGCCACTAGTAAGGTCATTGTGACGTTCCACCCAGTGTTCCCAGTTTGTTTCCCCCATACCAAGGTTCACTCTGGCGACGTTTTCTCTTTCATTCGCTGCCACCAGTGGATATCCCTTATCCACACTTGCACAATACTTGAATCAGACACTTGCTGCCAACATAACTTGTTTATTTAGATTGAATTTGAATCACAGATGTTCTTTTTAATCATTGTATAGAATCACTCATTAAAACTTATATGTGGTTACCCATTCAATTCTTCATTTGTTTTATTGATTTATTCACTTTAACCAACTTATTAATAATATCAGTTCTCTCTAGTTCTCTGACTATCTATCTATCTTGACTATTCAATTTCTCTCCTCCACACCTCTTTCTCTCTTTCTCTCTCTCTCTCTAACTCTAACTCTTCTAACTGCCTAACTGACACCGCCCCTCCTGTCCTCTCATAGGCTCCTGCACTTGAGCTTCAGCTATGAGTGACAGGAGTGACGTGGACATATCTCATTATGTCATTATGTACTATAATCTGTCAATTAGTACTGCTACAAGGCCCAGCAAATCCATCCATTTCTGTTGTCTAGGGATGCCTCCTATCACTCAAAGGTCACCAGTTCCAGACTGAGGTCTCACAACAGTCTGCAAACCCACTAGTTTTCCAATCTCAAGCACAGGCAAGCTTGGCTAATATTTCAGAGGTAAGCAGCTGCTGTATGCATTTGAATTCATGAGGTTATTCTTGTAGTGGAAAAAAATATATAAATGTAGTATCTAGCAAATTAAAGTCAAAGTGATTTAAGCAACACTTTAAATGTGAGCGGAGGTATTAAATATTTCATGCTTAGAGCAGCACAGCTTGTGAAAAAAATATTTATATTCTTTTTCCACATTTCCAGCTATTTAGGATAGAAAACCAAGAGGATTAATCTATTGTATGTTAAATGTAAAAAGACAACCAAGCAACAAATATAGTTCTTGATTAATATTTAATCATTAGAACCACTGGTACAGGATTAGAACATGAAAATGCACAGGTTGGTTCCACAAATTGCTTGTTTAATTGACTCTTGAGATTATTTTTCTGTTTCTAATCACACAGCACAGGCCTTTTCAATCATAAAAAGCACCCACTGAATTGTGCTGCCTTTGTTAGCTGTGAAACATACTTCTCAGTTCAGAACTGAAAACAATTAGCATGTATTTGCAGGCTTTCCACAGCTAATGAATGTATCTTTTGTGGTCCTATTCTAAGACTAAGGTCTTCATTTCTTGAGACATTAACCTGAATCTACACAGCACTGTCGATCCTAATCAGAAGTCCTTCTCCAGGTGGTGCCTCTGTTGGGTAAAATGCATGGGTAGCTACAGAGAAAGGAATGTTCTAACAGTGGCATACCATTCTGAAATTTATTTCTCAAATGGATTTATGTGAAATCCATCCTGACATCAGGAACAGAGGAGACTGTCTTGAAAAGGGTCAGTGTGTATGCTATGTCCTGTCATGTCAGAATCAACTTCTAATTATCTCAGTAGGGCTTTCAAGGTAAGTGAGATATTTAAAGAGTGGTTTTAACCATGCCTCACCCCTCCTGGAAGTCACCATGGCTGAGTGGGCATTCAAACTCACGTCTCCTGAGGACTAGTCTGTCACTCTGTCTACTACACCACAGTGGGAAACTATTCTGAGGCAGGCTATTGATCTATATGGCCCAGTACTGCCAATGCTAACCAGCAGTGGCTGTCCATGTTATCAGCAGGACTCTGAATGGACCCTTAACGTCCTTAATCAGACTAGATCAGGTATGTTCAGGTTGGTACGGGCTATGCTCAGGATATTATACCAGACAAAATGGGATCCAAGATGAAGACCTTTTTAGTTTTGACTGCTTTTGAATCTGCCCCCCCCCCTGTATAGTTTATCTTTGTCACATGTTTCGATGCTGCTGTTTTTGTTATATGACTTTTAAAAATAACTTTGTTGAAAGGTGTCCCAAAAACCTGATTATGGGCAAAGTATGTGGAGGAGGCTGAATGTTGTGGGAAGAAGGGAACATGTCCCTGTTGCTAAGGCAACCAAGCTGACACTTTTCTGCCCTGATTCAAGTACACTGCAAGTGGCTAGATGACACAAAGGATCCGTATCTAGGATTCTCCCTCCAATCATGAAATAGGCCCCAGCTGTGAAAACACATTGTCAGGAGGAGCATGAGTATCATCAAGATGTCCTCTGGAATGTGCTTTCCTTTGCATGATTAATACCATAGTCACATATAATAAAGAAGGTAACATTGCTGGGGGAAAATCATAAGAGTAGGAAAGGGTTAATTATAATAGCATGGGGACAGGGATGTGTTCTCAGAAATGAATTTGAATGTCCATCCGTACCCACATGCCGCCCCAAGCCATCAACTAGATTGAAATTAAACCTTGCAGTACACTTCTGGTGGGGAAATGAAATGAAATGATACTAACAGCACAGCATAGCAAGTGCTTGGAAGTAGCAAATAACATAGTAACGTAGTTACTTGCAACTAGTTATTCTTGTTGTCAATGAGCTGTACAACTGTTACCATACAAAAATAATGCAGCGAGTAGAAATGAAGTTATTTTGCTGGTATAACAAATAACGTACTCTTTTTAAAGAAAAGATACATTACATTTTAAGAAAATATACTTTCACTTTCAAGGACATTTTCATACATTTTGAGAGGTATTTTTCAAGTTTCATGCAATCTTAAGTTTCTCCCTCCCCCAAAAAATAAAAGTAAAAAGTTGTAATAAAAAAAATCCTAACAAGCAATGTATCAAATAAAGCAGACATTTTTAACATAGCAATGCCTAATTATTCTTTTAAACACTATACGTTATATATAAACTCAATTGTTAGTCTCAGAGTAGAGGCACTGAATCAGCAGCTGAAATCCTGTTGCTTTAACTTATGCTGTGTGAGGTTGATGACATCATCACTCAAACTACAGACAGCATGTGAGGTTGTAAATGGAACTCCAGCCCCTAGAACCCCCAAAGTGAAGTGTTCCGCTGCAGAAAAAAATTCTCAGTATTTTTTTTTGGACATTGAAAATTTCTGTTCCCTCCCCCAGAAGGTCCCAAGGCTCTCATCTTGCAAAATCTGATGGGGGCCATGAGATGGGAGAGGAAGTCTTTAATTTCTGAAAATTGCTGCCAGCAGTAAAATAATCCCTTTTTAACAGTAACTGCAAAGGGTCACCATAAGTCAGAATTGACTTGATACAGTTATTATTATTACAAGGTCTGATGGGGTATACTCTCTCTCTTCCACTCCATACTATTTATATTAAGGGCTTCTGGAGTAGATGGACTTAGTTTGTCATCACTAACAGTTTGTTACAATTAAATCTGAGTGGTAATGTAATTTCTGATTTCTTGCATCTCATAGTGAAGGAAGTCTTTCATTTTGGGAGAGGAAAATATATACGCCAAAGCAGATCTTGATGGAAAATATCTGTGAAGGAACATCAAAAAAGCCACAAATAGGTGTGAACAACAGCTCCTCGTTACCAAAACAAAATCCAGACCTGGAAACGTTTACATGAAACATCACACATCATAACCAGCATATCACAAAAGTAATTAGAGGAGAAGAGAATCCTTATGAAATGTTGTTCCTCTGAATCAAACCCTACAGCAGACAAGGGACACCAGCTGTTGCCAGAACATATCACAGATCCTTTTAAGTTTTCCCTTTTTAGGACTTTCGATTTACAAAGTATCCTCTTTTTAAAATTGGTTCTTTGCCAATATCAAAGTAGAAAACATGATAAAAGAATTGAATATCTATAGGTAGACAAGAAACAAGGATAAAATCAAGGAGATGTAAGTTCTAGTTTAGGTTGTGTCTACTGCACTTCTGTTATACTGGCATTGCTCTGAAAATAAGAGATGACATAATTTATTTTTATATAATTTGACACTTTTATATAATGTTTATATAATTTATAAGTTTTATCTAATTTGACACATTTATATTTTATATAATTTGACAGTTTTCTAAAAAGGAAAAAAAAACTTTGGCAAGTTCTACCATATGAGTCAAACCAACTGTATGTTGGCCTGCACCCCTCTCCAGACTCCAACCACACTCTGAAACAGGATGAGGAGATTTGTTCTTGGGAAATGAGTATGAGTCCAACTCACTAGAATCATCTGCAGTCACAATATCATGTTGCTTTCTAAGGGTGTGATTACACTGGTGAGCCAAACTGGTTTGACTCATTTTGGAATCAGGTTGAGTTGCAGCCTCCCTAGGCCTTTAAACTGCTGTTACCATTCACACTTAATTATTCCACAAATAGATGCAATGCTTAATTACCCCACAAATAGGTGTAAATTGAATCGCTGGGAAGGGGAGCACCTAATAATGAAGCAAAAAGCAACAAATAAACATGGAAGAAGGCCAGGCTGATTCATATCTAGCTGTACATCATTGGGAAAAGCATCAATTTTAACTGTGTCAACTCAAGGAAAACATGTGTGTTATTTGCTAAGGTAGTTGCTCCCTAAATTCCATCTGAGCTGGAAATGTGGTTATATGTGACTATAGACTTGCACATGTGCCATAGCCAGAATTCATGTGAAGATCTAAGTGTGATGGATCAGGGAAGAACATGCACATCATGTGCCCATGATGCATTCCACATAAAGGACTGAACACATTACTTTAAGTGCATTCATGTAAATGCACGTAAAGCACTCATGATCAGGAGCCCTGCTTTATCCAATCTGCTGATCACATGAGCACTGTAAGCCCATTCAGGTGAATGCATATATAAGTGCCTCTTCAGATCTTTGTGCTCAATGTGTGAAAGCCTGAGTGACTTATAATAGTGGGAATACTGAAGGCAGGACTTAACCTGCTTCTCTAGAGGTTTAGCATGCTTAAATACAACATAGTTTCAGGCTATAACGCCTGGTTGGGACTTGTGTAGCTAAATAAAATCAGGATTAATTCAATGCCATAGTAAGCCTTGTGACAAGGAAATCTAAAATGTTGGCTGAAATCCTATTGCATATTTATACCAGCATAACTCCATTGGTGTTACTTTCACTTGGAAATTGTCACAAGTTAAGAAATCAGCAGAGGCATTTCCTATTGTGCACTGAATCATGTGACTGGTGTTTGATAGGAACACCAGTCTTAGCTTGAGACAACTCACTTTTGAAAGTTACAATAATGGAGTTATGTTGGCAAGCATAACTAGCTGGATTCTGGCTAACATTTATGTGCAAAGTGACACAGCAAAACCTAGTCTGCAGAAATTTGAAAGAAAATGCATGATTAGATTGCCTTGGATATTGATTCAATTGCCCAAAGAAACCAATATAGGAATCACATATAAATTCCAGATCATGTGTTTACTTCATGAATGATTAGAGTAAGGGCAATGTAGAAGTCCTATTTATTTCTTGTCTTTTGGTTAAAATTTGTACCTGTTATATAATACCAGTCAACGTTGTTGTTGTTGTTGTTGTGCCCATCGAGTAGCAACCTGGATAACCGACTAAACAGTTAAACAGCTTGGTCACAATCTTCTTGTGAATTACAATGGGTGGTAATTCATTTCTTTTCAAATTACAGCAATTATTTCTAAATATACATCTTCACATATAAGTTGCCATGTGCATATTTTATCCATGTCTATGAAGTCTGTAAAAGGAAATCATATTAAAATGTCTTAGGTTGGAGTTTAATCATGGTTCTGTACAATAGTTTCATGTTATTTGAATATGAGATGTGGCTGTAACTGAAAGCTAGTGTATCTTAACTGCTGTCTTTTCACATAGCATGGGATAAGCTGGAACAATCTATACTTTCAGTTGCTGACTGCAAGACCAAAGTATTTTAAATTTTTGCATTTCATGTGTTTAATAGTTCTTGTTCTTTATTTCATCACTCTAGTACTTCTTATTTGACCACTTTCTCAGCCCAAAGTATTTTTAGTATCCTGTGATAAATCCACATTTCAAATTCTTCTACCTTTTTTTTTAGTTGTTGTTGTTTAGTTGTTAAGTCGTGTCCAACTCTTCGTGACCCCATGGACCAGAGCACGCCAGGCCCTCCTGTCTTCCACTGCCTCCTGGCGTTTGGTCAAAGTTTCTATCCATGGAGTTTTCTTGGCAGGGATACTGGAGTGGCTTGACAGTTCCTGCTCCAGGTGGATCATGTTTAGTCAAAACTCTCCACTATGACCTGTCCGTCTTGGGTGTCCCTGCACGATATAGCCCATAGCTTCTCTGAATTACTCAAGCCCCTTCGCCATGACAAAGCATCAATCCATGAAGGGGATTACAGTAGACTTTTTTTTACAGTAGACTAAATTAAAGTGTACAGTCTTATAAATTACAGTCAAACTAATAATTTATAGAGCTCTGCAAGCTCTTCGAGCTGCTCGTAGCCAAGTCCAACAGGCTGCCAGGAGATGTTCCAACGATTATTGGCTTCAGCTCTGCTCTCAGATACAGATAGCAGCGGACACAGGTAACATCAAAGGAATGTATGACGGTATCAGGCAGGCTTTAGGTCCAATACAGAAGAAATCTGCTCCCTTGAAGTCTGCTACAGGCGTGATCATCCAGGACCGAGCACAGCAGATGGACCGCTGGGTGCAACACTACTCTGAGCTGTATTCCAGAGAGAATGTAGTAACCGAAGAAGCATTAAATAACATTGAGTGCCTGCCTGTCTTGGAAGAGTTGGACAGCGAACCAACCTTAGCAGAAATAAAAGCGGCCTTGGATTCCCTCGCCTCTGGCAAGGCACCTGGAAAGGATAACATCCCTGTTGAAGTGCTGAAGTGCTGTAAAGAGACCATCACTACCGAGCTGTATGAAATCTTTTGTCTTTGCTGGAGGGAAGGTGGAGTACCACAGGACATGAAGGATGCAAACATCGTCACATTGTACAAGAACAAAGGAGACAGGGGCGACTGCAATAACTACCGTGGCATCTCTCTTCTCAGCGTTGTAGGGAAGCTGCTTGCCCGTGTTGTGCTGAAGAGGCTCCAGGTGCTCGCAGACAGAGTCTATCCAGAATCACAGTGTGGATTTCGAGCTAATAGATCCACCACTGACATGGTATTCTCCCTCAGACAGTTGCAGGAGAAATGCAGGGAACAACAACAGCCACTCTTTGTCGCCTTCATAGATCTCACAAAGGCCTTTGATTTGGTTAGCAGGGATGGCCTTTTTAAAATCCTTTCCAAGATTGGATGTCCACCTCGACTCCTTAAAATCATCAGGTCCTTCCATGAGGGAATGAAAGGCACTGTAGTTTTTGATGGTTCAACATCAGATCCCTTTGACATCCGAAGTGGAGTGAAACAGGGCTGTGTCCTCGCACCAACCCTTTTTGGGATCTTTTTTGCTGTCATGCTGAAGCACGCCTTTGGAACTGCAACAGAAGGTGTCTATCTCCAGACTAGATCAGACGGAAAGCTCTTTAATCTCTCTAGATTGAGAGCGAAGACCAAAGTCCAGCTGAAATGCATGCGGGATTTCCTCTTCGCCGATGATGCAGCCATTGTTGCCCACTCTGCTCAAGACCTCCAACAACTCATGAATTGTTTTAGCAAGGCCTGCCAAGACTTTGGACTAACAATCAGCCTGAAGAAAACACAAGTCATGGGCCAGGGCGTGGACTCACCTCCCTCTATTACCATCTCCACACAAGAATTGGAGGTTGTTCATGACTTTGTGTACCTTGGCTCAACGATCTCTGACACTCTCTCTCTAGATGTCGAGCTGGATAAACGCATTGGCAAAGCAGCTACCATGTTCTCTAGACTCACGAAGAGAGTATGGCTCAATAAGAAGCTGACGACATATACCAAGATCCAGGTATATAGAGCCTGCGTCCTGAGCATACTCCTGTACTGCAGTGAGTCCTGGACCCTTTGTGCACGGCAGGAGAGGAAGCTGAACACCTTCCATATGAGTAGTAATAGGGCATAGCCCCCATCAAATCATCATTTTGACAGGTGCCCCGCCCCCTGTAAGGCGGGACATAAGGCTCAAGGATCGATTTCCGGGGTCAAGGGTCAACCCTGGCCCCTACCGCCGGAAGGGGCGGGTTGAGGGGTGATGTCAGGGTTTGTGGAGGTCACCGTGGACCTATAGGGGTTTTCCTAGAGTCCGGGGTCCCCCGTGACCAGAGGGAGGCCTGAGGATTGGCCCCCCGAAGTATCTTGTCACCCCACGGCCCTGTAGGCCAAGAGGCGGCTGTAGGGCATGCCTTGGCATGCCCTTAGGCCGCCTGGGGCTGAAATGCCACAGCAGGGATTTCGGGGCCCTTCTGATATACTGTAGCAATAAATTAAATAATTAGACCTTCAAAAGAGGAGACAATTTTAAAGCAATGGTTAAAAAAGCAACAACAACAAGCCTCTTCTGTTATGAATGATTTCGGGGGGCCCTTCTGCGCGCGCTTGCCGCTCTTTGCAGAGACGGGAACGGTTTGGAGACGATGGCGGACCAGGAAAAAAACCTGCAATAAGTTGAACAGTACAAAAATAAAAATAAAAACCCACGTTTTAGTAAAACTGCTTTAAGACTATCCAAAGTAAAACATTTTCCACATTTTATACTCGTGGCCTTTTCCTAGAATCTGTGTGTGTGTGTGTGTGTGTGTGTTAAACCCCCTTTTTATTTTACCAGGAATCGCCCCATAGAGTTTTAAGCCATAGTTTTGCAGAGAGATGTTGACCAGAACTTAATAATAATCCACAAAGTAGACAGCTCTCATAAGGCCTATAAACTTTTGAAAAAAGCTTGCAACTTAAAGACAATGTGTAACTATCAAAAACATCAGGCGGCCCCCCTGTAGACCAATGAGAAGCGGCTGGAGGGGGGTTTGGTTAGAAAAGGGTGGGCCTCCTGTCTCGGAAAGGCCCCAGCAGTGTTTTTGGAGAGTTCTGCGAGCGCTGACCGTTCTTTGCAGAGGCTGTGCTGCTTTGGAGACGATGGCTGACAAAGAGAATCAAGCTCCTGAGACAAGCCAAAAGGATCCGGGGAGACCCAAAAGGCGTTTGCAACCCAAAGGCTACTACTATGGAGCTGTGGGCTTTTCTCAGCCCCTGTACCCCTTAGGAACCCCTACAAGGCTCAGGGGGTGCTTGCCTGAAGAAAAGCTAAGAAAATACAAGTCTGCAGAAGACCTGTACGTATTTAACGCAAAGACAAAAAAGCAGCCGCCGAAAAGCACAAGAAAGCCGGCCTGTACCCTGATGTGGGGTGATGAAGAATCTGATGATGAGCTCAATAGTGCTTGTGACCAAGGGTTAAAAGCAGGTTTGCAGAGGCCGCCCGGAGAGACCCCCGAATCCAGTAGAGGATGTGGATGGCGGTGTGCTGGCTACACCGGGTTTTGTGGGGGATGACAATGGCCCTGAGGATCTGACCGTGGAAGAGGATCAAGATGAAGGCTTTGAGAGCGATACAGAGGCCCAAGTCAACCTGGTAAGATCAATTTTCTAAAAGATGTAGTTATGGGTGACGTTAGGGGATGGTGGTGGTATGGTCTTTAAAAAGCTTACTAAAATGTTGTCTCATTCTCACCCACAGGAGAATGCTCAGCATGATGATGATGAGAAATCGCCCTGCAGGAATATACAGTCTGTAAATCTGTCCTGTATTTCATGTGTTTCTACAACCCCTGAAGTTTAGATGTATGTTTTACAATGCCCTTATAATATACTGGTTTTAATAAAGAGCATTTATTGTACCATAACTTGTTCATATTTGTATACATTTATAATAGGTTAAAACAAAGTAAAGCTAATCTGTATGTTATGTGCTTCTACTAGCCCTGAGGTTTAGAGGTTTGCTTTACAAAAGCCTTGTAATATACTGTCTTCTAATAAAGAGTCTTGATTGTACCATACCTTGTGCATATGTGTATATATTTATAATAGGTTAAAACAATTATTTATTGCAAGGATTCAGCACAGATTGGCAGTAAGGGGAAAAAGAAAATGAGTCATTTCTGTTTACCTGTGAAAATCGAGATTTCAGACGTTTGAACTCACATCAGAATCAGGTCAGCTCAGGACCAAATAGGTCCAAAACCGAACTGCCAAAAGAAGTGTTAAGAAATAGCTGTGAGTGAGTGCTAATGGTTTATGAATGAAACTCAGTTTCAATATTCAAAATCCTCAGTGGTGGAAAAATGTTAAGAAAGTCAAAAGTGTTGAACTTGCTGAGCATGTCCTGCCTGTCCAGCAGAGTTAGTCCACTTTCCTGCAACACAGAAAGGGAAAGAAGGGTTTATTTTTATTTTATTTTTTTTGTAGAGGCACATCTAGTATAAGCGAAAGGCTACATAGACTAGCTTTAACCCAGCGTCCCTCATAAAAGTAAGAATCAGCACTCGCTTGTCTAAGGCTTTGTCAGATCCACAAATTCCACAGGCTAATAGATCTGTAGTGATGAAAAGTTTTGAAAAAAAATGATTCAGAGTTATACTATACCATCTCTCCCTCAGAGTTTTGATACCCATCAGCGTGCATATAGAGCAAATAGATCAACGGGGTGCTGTAGCTTTTTTTTTTTTTTAAAATTACACCAGCATAATGCATTGTCACATGTGGAGCGGTAGGGGATGTTTCTCAATGGCTTTCTGATCAGGACGTCTATACATTGCATAGAGAACAGTACAAAAAACACCACATTTTAGTAAAATTGATTAATTTTTCTACCTTTTTATACCCAAGGAAGATTCCTAGAATCTCTGTGTGCGTGTTAAAATCCCTTTTGATTTTCCAGAAGTACCCCATAGTTTTAAGCAACAGTGCTTTTAGAGATTGTTAAGTTGTATTTTATGAATGAAACTCAGTTTCAATATTCAAAATCCTCAGTGATGGAAAAATGTTAAGAAAGTCAAAAGTGTTGAACTTGCTGAACATGTCCTGCCTGTCCAGCAGAGTTAGTCCACTTTCCTGCAACACAGAAAGGGAAAGAAGGGTTTATTTTTATTTATTTATTTTTTTTGTAGAGGCACATCTAGTATAAGCGAAAGGCTACATAGACTAGCTTTAACCCAGCGTCCCTCATAAAAGTAAGAATCAGCACTCGCTTGTCTAAGGCTTTGTCAGATCCACAAATTCCACAGGCTAATAGATCTGTAGTGATGAAAAGTTTTGAAAAAAAATGATTCAGAGTTATACTATACCATATCTCCCTCAGAGTTTTGATACCCATCAGCGTGCATATAGAGCAAATAGATCAACGGGGTGCTGTAGCTTTTTTTTAATTATTATTACACCAGCATAATGCATTGTCACATGTGGAGCAGTAGGGGATGTTTCTCAATGGCTTTCTGATCAGGACGTCTATACATTGCATAGAGAACAGTACAAAAAAACCCACATTTTAGTAAAATTGATTAATTTTTCTACCTTTTTATACCCAAGGAAGATTCCTAGAATCTCTGTGTGCGTGTTAAAATCCCTTTTGATTTTCCAGAAGTACCCCATAGTTTTAAGCAACAGTGCTTTTAGAGATTGTTAAGTTGTATTTTATGAATGAAACTCAGTTTCAATATTCAAAATCCTCAGTGGTGGAAAAATGTTAAGAAAGTCAAAAGTGTTGAACTTGCTGAGCATGTCCTGCCTGTCCAGCATAGTTAGTCCACTTTCCTGCAACACAGAAAGGGGGGAAAGAAGGGTTTATTTCTTTGCAGAGGCACAGCTACATAATGTGAACTTGAGGGTTTTGCCATGCCCATCCTGTAACAAGGTTCCTAAACATTTAGAATTGTTGGTTTCTAGGGCAGCAGGAATGTGAATGGGTAAGCGCCCTAAGAACTGACCCCCCCTCTCTTCTTTTCTCTAAACATGTTCAGTTATATATCAGTGACAGAAAGGAAACATCATTTCATGACATACAATACTTTTACACAACTAACTTTATATACATATGTTTGTCCACCTTTTTGTGGCTGAGTATAATTATGGCTTTCAGGATGAAAATGTAGAAATCATGACTTATATAAAACAGAACTACAAAAATCTCTTTTGATAGTGGTAGAAAACTGCTAAATAATACAAGAGGCATTCAAAATCCCCATGAACTACAGTTAAATTGGTTAGAAATAGCATGCAGAACCTCGGGCTGCTGTCTTGGGATTATTAAAGAGAGGCTCTGTATACCTAAAAAATAAAAATCTTCTGTTAGCTATATTCTAATGTGTTCATGAGGGTGGATAAAATACTGTCCTACCTAGCTGAGCTATTGGGCATCACTGAAAGAGCATTTCTTTCAAAACATTTTTAAAAAACAAGTTCAGTTATATATCAGTGACAGAAAGGAAACATCATCCTGAAAGTTGCCCAATCCACCACTGAGGATTTTGAATATTGAAACGGAGTTTCATTCATAAACCATTAGCACTCACTCACAGCTATTTCTTAACACTTCTTTTGGCAGTTCGGTTTTGGACCTATTTGGTCCTGAGCTGACCTGATTCTGATGTGAGTTCAAACGTCTGAAATCTCGATTTTCACAGGTAAACAGAAATGACTCATTTTCTTTTTCCCCTTACTGCCAATCTGTGCTGAATCCTTGCAATAAATAATTGTTTTAACCTATTATAAATATATACAAATATGCACAAGGTATGGTACAATCAAGACTCTTTATTAGAAGACAGTATATTACAAGGCTTTTGTAAAGCAAACCTCTAAACCTCAGGGCTAGTAGAAGCACATGACATACAGATTAGCTTTACTTTGTTTTAACCTATTATAAATGTATACAAATATGAACAAGTTATGGTACAATAAATGCTCTTTATTAAAACCAGTATATTATAAGGGCATTGTAAAACATACATCTAAACTTCGGGGGTTGTAGAAACACATGAAATACAGGACAGATTTACAGACTGTATATTCCTGCAGGGCGATTTCTCATCATCATCATCATGCTGAGCATTCTCCTGTGGGCGAGAATGAGACAACATTTTAGTAAGCTTTTTAAAGACCATACCACCACCATCCCCTAACGTCACCCATAACTACGTCTTTTAGAAAATTGATCTTACCAGGTTGACTTGGGCCTCTGTATCGTTCTCAAAGCCTTCATCTTGATCCTCTTCCACGGTCAGATCCTCAGGGCCATTGTCATCCCCCACAAAACCCGGTGTAGCCAGCACACCGCCATCCACATCCTCTACTGGATTCGGGGTCTCTCCGGGCGGCCTCTGCAAACCTGCTTTTAACCCTTGGTCACAAGCACTATTGAGCTCATCATCAGATTCTTCATCACCCCACATCAGGGTACAGGCCGGCTTTCTTGTGCTTTTCGGCGGCTGCTTTTTTGTCTTTGCGTTAAATACGTACAGGTCTTCTGCAGACTTGTATTTTCTTAGCTTTTCTTCAGGCAAGCACCCCCTGAGCCTTGTAGGGGTTCCTAAGGGGTACAGGGGCTGAGAAAAGCCCACAGCTCCATAGTAGTAGCCTTTGGGTTGCAAACGCCTTTTGGGTCTCCCCGGATCCTTTTGGCTTGTCTCAGGAGCTTGATTCTCTTTGTCAGCCATCGTCTCCAAAGCAGCACAGCCTCTGCAAAGAACGGTCAGCGCTCGCAGAACTCTCCAAAAACACTGCTGGGGCCTTTCCGAGACAGGAGGCCCACCCTTTTCTAGCCAAACCCCCCTCCAGCCGCTTCTCATTGGTCTACAGGGGGGCCGCCTGATGTTTTTGATAGTTACACATTGTCTTTAAGTTGCAAGCTTTTTTCAAAAGTTTATAGGCCTTATGAGAGCTGTCTACTTTGTGGATTATTATTAAGTTCTGGTCAACATCTCTCTGCAAAACTATGGCTTAAAACTCTATGGGGCGATTCCTGGTAAAATAAAAAGGGGGTTTAACACACACACACACACACACACACAGATTCTAGGAAAAGGCCACGAGTATAAAATGTGGAAAATGTTTTACTTTGGATAGTCTTAAAGCAGTTTTACTAAAACGTGGGTTTTTATTTTTATTTTTGTACTGTTCAACTTATTGCAGGTTTTTTTCCTGGTCCGCCATCGTCTCCAAACCGTTCCCGTCTCTGCAAAGAGCGGCAAGCGCGCGCAGAAGGGCCCCCCGAAATCATTCATAACAGAAGAGGCTTGTTGTTGTTGCTTTTTTAACCATTGCTTTAAAATTGTCTCCTCTTTTGAAGGTCTAATTATTTAATTTATTGCTACAGTATATCAGAAGGGCCCCGAAATCCCTGCTGTGGCATTTCAGCCCCAGGCGGCCTAAGGGCATGCCAAGGCATGCCCTACAGCCGCCTCTTGGCCTACAGGGCCGTGGGGTGACAAGATACTTCGGGGGGCCAATCCTCAGGCCTCCCTCTGGTCACGGGGGACCCCGGACTCTAGGAAAACCCCTATAGGTCCACGGTGACCTCCACAAACCCTGACATCACCCCTCAACCCGCCCCTTCCGGCGGTAGGGGCCAGGGTTGACCCTTGACCCCGGAAATCGATCCTTGAGCCTTATGTCCCGCCTTACAGGGGGCGGGGCACCTGTCAAAATGATGATTTGATGGGGGCTATGCCCTATTACTACTCATATGCGTTGCCTCCGACGCATTTTTGGTATCACCTGGCAGGACAAAGTTCCAAATAGAGTAGTCCTAGAACGAGCTGGAATCTTTAGCATGTATACATTACTGAAACAGCGACGTCTACGTTGGCTTGGGCATGTCGTGAGAATGGCTGATGGTTGGATTCCAAAAGATCTCCTGTATGGAGAATTAGTGGAGGGAAATCGCCCCAGAGGGAGACCACAGCTGCGATACAAGGACATCTGCAAGCGGGATCTGAAGGCCTTAGGAATGGACCTCAACAGATGGGAAACCCTGACATCTGAGCGTTCAGCCTGGAGGCAGGCGTTGCATCATGGCCTCTCCCATTTTGAAGAGACCCTTGTCCAGCAGACCGAGGCAAAGAGGCAGTCACGGAAGCAGCAAAATCAGGGAGCTGGACAGGGGACAGATTGTATTTGTCTTCAGTGTGGAAGGGATTGTCACTCTCGAATTGGCCTTCTCAGCCACACTAGACGCTGTTCCAAGTCCTCCATACAGAGCACGTTACCATAGTCTTTCGAGACTGAAGGATGCCTAATACGAATAATTTATAGCACCCTTCAGGGATGGATATTGCTATAAATGTGGTCTGATCAGGTAGATTCTCATCTTGCAGTAGTGTCTCTGAGACTACAAAGAGGATTAAATACTCTTGGAACTGTTAATCAGAAAAAAAATAAAAATGTTAATCATTTTTGTTTCTTGAAATCCATTGAGGAATAGAGCAGGAGGGCAGGGAAACTGTTAACAGGCCTTCTATAGCTTGCTTACCATGTCTGCAGTATACCAGTGGCTGCTGTGACGACCCACCTGTGGCTAACTTTGTAGTTCATAGGACAATAACTAAATTTTATCAGAAGAAGGAAGTAAAAGATGGTGATAGCAATCTTGAATCCCCCCTCCATCAGTCAATATAATATGTGATATGTGTTGGGCCTCAGCTTCTAACAACAGTGGCTGTAGAATGGGAAATAATTAGCCACCCCGAGTAGACGTTGTCTAGGGGGGCGGGGTAGAAATCTAAAAATAAATAAAAAATAAATAAATAAATAAGCACTTAAAATAGCAAAAGGACAGAAAAAGACAGCATGCAGAGTGCAAGTTGGCATTTGAATGAAAAGGAAAGTGGCAACCAAAGTTATTGGAGTGTGTGTGTGAAGTCTGAGTATAGGAAGAGAACTTGAGGAGTCTTTGTAGGAAATGAATGCATGTAGATCTCAAAGCACAGTGGTGATGTCTGAGCACAGGTAAGTCCCATCCCCATGTCTTTACCTGGGAGTCCTGCAGGCTTTTGACAGGTCAGTATGATGGGCTACAGAGGCCTTGTTGGAGCTGCAGATCATAGAAACACTCGTTAAATCTTGGAGTGTATCCCTTAAGTGATTTAGTCTGTGTGCAAGCATACAAAGTAGGAAAGTGAAAAAGGCTTCTTAATAGGCATCTCAGGTTCTCTGTATGAACAACAAAGACACAATTCCTCACTTGCAGTCTGAAGTGGCACAATGGATGCAACTTTTAAACTTTAAGTTTTGCTCACTACATAAACTGGCCTTCAGGGAAAGCACAACAAGTCAGTCTTAAAAACTAGGCTTGTAGGTCAACCACACCAGTTATAGCCGATGAGCAGAACATTGAAGACCATCTCTAAAACCTGCCACTGAAGCTGTCAGTCTTACAGTTTTCTATTGCAATGTGTGAACACATGGTGCCAAAGTGTTGACAGCATCTTAAGTTGGCAAGCATATAGGACGGCTGACTGTCAGATCTTACTGAACAATCTTATATTAGTAACCATGTTGAAAATGTTATTTTATGAAAATGTTCACACTGACAGACTTGAGCCCTGCTGGATCAGACCAAAGACCTGTTTCCTCCAGAATCCTGTTTTACTTAGAGGCCAGCCAGATGTCTGTGGAAGCCCTACAGGCAAATAATAAGAGCAATAGTCCTCTCCTGACCTTGTTTCTTGCAACTGGTGTTCAAACATATTTTGTCACTGGTGCTGAAAGCGTAAGGTTTTTAAGCCTAGTCACTATGTATGGCCACTCTGTAAATCTGTCTAATCCTTTTAACATCATTGAGGTTGGAGGTCATCAACGCACCCCATCGCCCTGAATTCCTGTATTAATTTGGAAGTTTTATGTTAACTTTCAGGCTGTGCTCATAGCTGAGAAGTTTTCAGCCGCCTGACGGCCGGTTTTACCGGCCTGGAAAGGGCGTTGCTGGTTTTTGCCCACCAGCCCGGATTGACGCGTGATGGTCCATTACGTCAGGAGGGGTGGGCGGGGAAGCGCTGTTATTTAAGGAAGCGCTTCCCCGCGCTCACCCTCTTTCTGTTTTTGGGCACCCACCCGCCCCCCCTATTTCTAGTGTGATTTTGGTCGCCAGTTTAGGGACTGGATAGGAATTTTTGACCTTCATCCTGATTGGCTATTGGATGGGGGGATTTTTCGCCTATCCCACACTGGAGTAGGGTTGTTGGCTATTTGGGGGTAGCTTTGGTCACACTGGCGGGTAGTGCGGAAAAAACAGGTGTTTTCGGTGTGTCCCAATTGTAAGTTCAGGTAAGCCAACAGCGCATCCGACCTCCCGGCTCTGCGGATTGTGCGATTACAGGGCTGGTGCGGGAAGGATGTGCTGGGCCACTTCCGGACCAACAGTCATCAAGTAAAGATGTATTGAGGTCTGGGGTGTTTATTTAGCGGCTTGCCAGGTTCCTGCTGTCTGTAGACCGCTGGAACCTGGGGCCGGGGACTCACCCTATTGAAGATCAAGGGGTATTGATTACCCCTACCTGTCACCTTTTCCGCACTACAGCAGGCCCCTTATCTTTGGCCATTTGTTTGGCAATTGCACTTTCAATTTGTTTTTCAATAAAGTGTGGCCCGTATTTAATCCAATGCTACTGTCTCGTGTCTTTATTCCGGGATTGGGTGGGCAATTGCTTGAAGGACAATGACATTTGCATACTATAAAGTTTATTGGAAAATAGTCATTCTAAGTGGATGTAGCAAGTAACAAATCAAGCAAGAGAAAATCTGCCCCTACCTGGTGCCATTTCATGGAGCAGACAGTTTCTAAGTTGACTCTTCCCTCTGGAATGAAGGCTAAAGCCAAGCCAGCTAACCATGGATGTTTTAAGCTTGCCTTCCACACATACTAGAAATAGCTGGAAGCAAAAGCGGAGAGGTAAAGAAAGCAAGAAAAGGTAATCCCCTTCAGAAATGAGGGATGAGGCTTGTTCCCATGAAAAACCAGCAGACAACACCCTTACCATGGCACTTAAAAAGTAGCCCGGTTCAGAGAAAGAGCAGAAACAAAAACAACAAACAAAACAGAAGTATTGTGGTACCTTTGAGACTAGCAAATTTCTTTCAGAGTAAGCTTTTGTGGATTAATAACAATCATGTGCCATCAAGTCAATTCTATGGCAACCGTTTCAGGGTTTTCTAGGTAGAGAATACTCAGAAAGTGTCACTTGTTAACTGACACACAGATCTCACTCCCACAGCATTCCAAGCACACCAACCAGTTACCTTTCAATCATTCAGCTGCTTATCACAGTGGCACCCCACCCAGGGATACATTTTTAACGAGAAGATGGAATTGGCACAATAATCTATCATGTCTCTTCCACCTTCCCCTTCCCCCCTCCATGTTAAAGGCATCAAACATCGTAACCTTATCCACTGGGAAGTGCTCTTGATAATCTTTGTTGGCACCTTCTTCATCTTTTCCAGTTCTACAATGTTGTTTTTTTATATATGTCAAACTAGAACTGCACAAAATATTCCAAGTTTGGTCAAAACATAGGTATAAAAGACATCTTGAAATGTGCACTTTTATTTTCAGTTCATTTCTTAACTGCATTTTATTTCACAATTTCTGCCTCTTGGTGCTGTTGTTGAGTTATCTTTATTTTGTTTTAGCCACTTATAAACCGTCCAGAGTAGTGCATTGCATTAATGGGGTAGTGTACAAATTTAATTAATTGATTGATTAATTAATTAGTTATCTTTAACATGGAAATCAGGGACGTGGTGGCGCTGTGGGTTAAACCGCAGAAGCCTCTGTGCTGCAGGGTCAGAAGACCAGCACTCGTAAGATCGAATCCACGCAACGGAGTGAGCTCCCGTCGCTTGTCCCAGCTCCTGCCAACCTAGCAGTTCAAAAGCATATAAATGCGAGTAGATAAATAGGTACCACCTCGGTGGGAAGGTAACGGCGTTCCGTGTCTAGTCGCGCTGGCCACGTGACCACGGAAACTGTCTACGAACAAACGCTGGCTCTACGGCTTGGAAACGGGGATGAGCACTGCCCCCTAGAGTCGGACACGACTGGACTAAATGTCAAGGGGAAACTTTACCTTTAACATGGAAATCACTATTTCCATAACTGAAGCATACTAGACTGATTTCTTCAACAAGCTGTCCACAAGAAATCCAAGATCCCTTTCTTCATCATTTACCCCAGATCATATCCTGTCAACATATATGTGAACCTCGGGGAAAGGGCTGTCCTACCATGCACTACTTTACACTTTCTGACATTGGACTACACCAGCCACTTTATTGCTCATCCACCCAGTTTGAACAGATCATTATGGAGCTCCTTGCAATCCTTCCCCCCCCCCCATCCTGGCTGTTTTTCTGCCACACACACAAATTATCGTCTCACTGTTCATCCTTAACATCTAATGGTTTATGAATAGTTAAAAAGAAATGTTCTCTACACTATTGGTGGGATCCATTTTTATGTCCTTCCATGTAGGTTGGATTAGATTAGGCATCCTTCAGTCTCGAGAGACTATGGTAACATGCTCTGTATGGAGGACTTGGAACAGCGTCTAGTGTGGCTGAGAAGGCCAATTCAAGAGTTACAATCCCTTCCACACAGAAGACAAATACAGTCTGTCCCCTGTCCAGCTCCCTGATTTTGCTGGTTTCGGGACTGCCTCTTTGCCTCGGCCTGCTGGACAAGGGTCTCTTCTAATTGGGAGAGGCCATGCTGCAGCACCTGCCTCCAGGCTGAACGCTCAGATGTCAAGGTTTCCCATCTGTTGAGGTCCATTCCTAAGGCCTTCAGACCTGCTTGCAGATATCCTCGTATCGTAGCTGTGGTCTCCCTCTGGGGCGATTTCCCTGCATTAATTCTCCATACAGGAGATCTTTTGGAATCCGACCATCAGCCATTCTCACAACATGCCCAAGCCAACGTAGACGTCGCTGTTTCAGTAATGTATACATGCTAAAAATTCCACCTCGTTCTAGGACTACTCTATTTGGAACTTTGTCCTGCCAGGTGATACCAAAAATGCGTCGGAGACAACGCATATGGAACGTGTTCAGCTTCCTCTCCTGCCATGCACAAAGGGTCCAGGACTCACTGCAGTACAGGAGTGTACTCAGGACACAGACTCTATAGACCTGGATTTTGGTATATGCCGTCAGCTTCTTATTAAGCCATACTCTCTTTGTGAGTCTAGAGAACATGGTAGCTGCTTTGCCAATGCATTTAACCAGCTCGACATCTGTCAGAGATCGTTGAGCCAAGGTACACAAAGTCATGAACAACCTCCAATTCTTGTGTGGGGATGGTAATAGAGGGAGATGAGTCCACGCCCTGGCCCATGACTTGTGTTTTCTTCAGGCTGATTGTTAATCCAAAGTCTTTTAAAAACAAAACATAAAGCCAGCAGCAGTTTAGAGCCCAATCCATCTTGTATCTGGTCTTCCTCTTTTCCTGCTGCCTTCTATTTTCTCAGCATTAGTGTCTTTTCCATTAAGTGAGTGTTTTCTTTTTATGATGTGCCCAAAGTAGGACAGCCTCAGTTTCATCATTTTTGCCTCCAGAGATAGGCGTGACTTGATCTAGGAGCCACTTGCTTGCCTTCTGGAGGTCCAGGGTATCTGCAAAGCTCTCCTCCAGCACCAAATTTCAAATGAATCAATTTCTTTCTGCCAGCTATGAATAGGAATAATAAATTTTAATTGTAGGCAATGGCATTCTCAGATGAATTGTTTTTGTTTGTTTATTTGTTTTTGTTTGTTCCCTCCCTTCTGAGAAATCCTCCCAACTGGTCTGCCTTTGTCTTTGTCTCATTAAAATCAGATTCCTGTGCATGCCCTGTGTGTAAAAATAATTTAACACTTAAAACGGTAGGGCAGAAAGGCCATTGCCCCTAATTCCAAAGAAAAGCAGTTTAGGCCTTGAATATCTCTGAAAAATAATCTGAAAAATTTGGTCCTTATAATGAAAGTAAATGGGCAAAATATATATATTTTAAAGCAGTAAAAAAGAGTATATGAAGACTGCTTCAATATATCTCCCTGCCAACCATTCCCTCCTCCTGCTGAGTCCCTGAGATCATTAACCCTGGCCTGTAGAGGCAAAAATGAATTCTGTGATTCTCCAAAGCTGTGTTTATGCATATATGTGAATGTACAGGAAGATTTTTCTTTTAGGGAGTCAGTCTTTCTTTCTTTTTCCACTATAAAATAAAGGAAGCTCACTTAGGAGGAAAAGAGATGACTGTGAATTTTTTAATTTGGTCCGTCCCTACCCCCCACTAGAACATAGTCCCAAGAAGATCTCAAAGGAAGTTTTGCCCTCAAGCTGAAAGAAATTCACCACCCCTATTCATTCATCTCTATGGGTTTTTTTCCCAAAATTTTTTTTTTGTTGACCCAGAATTTTCTCAGATTTTACCCTCTTCAAACTCACAAGATCAGAAGCACCAGTAAAATGTTTGACCCATTCTCCTGGCAATTGATTTGCTGGATGATTACATGAATCCTTTCAGCTTAAAGATAGCCTGGCTGTGTCAGCTGAGCTATCTTGGTCTGATGTTGCAACTGTGACAGACAAAATAACTTGTCAAGATAACTATAAAAGATGGTACCCACAAACGAATCCCTGCTGTGCAAAGTCCTCCCTTTTTTCATTGTTATCTTCACTTGATTTTCTAGCACATTTTATAAAGAGGCCTTATTCCACATTTTATGTGTAAGGAAATATAAATAAGGAAGGGAGCGTATGTTAAAAGCCAGAACATTTATGGTCTAATCTTTGTTTTTACATGTAGGAGAAATGCCTAGAGGAGTCTCTATGCACGTTTGCCTGAATAAACTGTCCTAAACATTCTTCTGTTTTAGTGGCTGCCTTAGTGAAGAGGCTAGATGCAAAGTTTACTGCTTCAGAGATATGGCTGGGCCATCAAGGAAGGATAGAACAAAAAAAAAAGTGTTGTAGCACCTTGAAGACAAATAGATTCATTTCAGGATGAGGTTTTTTGGGGGGGTTACAGTCTACTTTTTGCTCTTGTTACCACTTTGCAATTGAATAGAGCCACCCCTTTGAACAGCTTGAATCCCAATAAAATGCTGGTCTTCAATTTCAAGGTTTCTTCGTTTTTATACTGATAGTAGTGCAAGACATTCCTCTGTAATGTTAAAATAATTCTGTTCCATTACACAGGTTACATTCATTTAAACTATTATAGTGACATAACAGTATCCATTTGAGCAATCTCCCCTTAGGAGAAACACTGTGGAAATCTAAGTACATTTTATGGTCTGTTGCATAAAAGCTACAGAATGCCTTTCCTTTATGATCTTCCATAGATGTATATTCCTAACAAACTAGATGTTCAACTCTCTTTAGCTCTGATAGGACGTCAGCTTATAGAATCTTTTTTGTCCAATACTCCAGCCATGACATTTCTCTAGAAAGCAGGGCTTGATTTGCTTAATCTCTGCTTATGTATTGGCATGCTGTGTTTGGACTCATTATTCACTAAGCTCTTTCTTTTTCTTTTTCCTAGAGCAATGTTAGCATACGGTTTTAGCAGAAGCAACTCTGGGGAGCTAAAATGCAGCAGCAATGAGGAAGGAAAGAAATAGAAAAGAAGCTCACACAAGCAGGTTACCGTCTTAGATGTAAGAAAGTACAGTAATTGTAGTGGAATATGGAGCAATTCTTATTTTCGTTGGCATCTTTGAGTCATGTGATGCACTACTAACAAGAGGATTTCCATTTGCTCATGATCACTGATTAGCTTTTCTAAAGGTAGATTCAATTCCAGAGAAATTAGGTGTGTACATTCAAAGCAACCAGCATGGATAAGAGTGTGAGCATGAATCATTATGCAACATAATTCTCATTTAGCCTCACTGCAAGTTAGATTCAGAGTTTTTTTATGAGGATCAAAAGGCATACCTGTCTAGCCAGATGAACATCATAGCCTATGATGATCAAGGTAAACAGGCCCATTGTAGAAGCTTAGTTGTTATGTGTACTTTGAGTACAACTAGAGTCTTGAAAGCTGTTTCTAAGGGTAGGGGGAACTGAAAGCTACCAGCAGTCAGCAGGGGGTAATATGCTACTCTGCTAAAAGTATTTGTGCAAAAGTAATATTCTGGGCCAGGAGTTCAAGGGACAGAGTGGTGGTGGTGGTGAGTCACATTCCTTCAACACTTTAGGGTGGGATGCCCTCTGATCTGGTCACAAGTTGCCTGTGTACTAGGCTTTATTCCACACCGACCTGCTGTATGTACAAAAGCAGAATGCAGCATAGGGGGGCACAAAATCTCCTCATCCCTCTTCAGCCCCCAGAGCACACAAACACCAGTCCTGCTCCAAAGAGCTAGAAAAAACTACTTTTCAAAAAATGCTGAGAGTACAGAATCACTTTACCACCGCTCAGAGATGATGGCTTTCAGCACTGCTATCAGTGTAATCGCAGTGCCTCGGAGTGTGGTGGAGTCTCCTTCTTTGGAGGTTTTAAAGCAGAGGCTGGATGGCCATATGTCGGGAGTGCTTTGATGGAGCTCCTGCATGGCAGGGGGTTGGACTCGATGGCCCCTGTGGTCTCTTCCAGCTCTGTGATTCTATGATTCTAATGGGTAGCAACATGTTTCCAAGAACGTTGCATTGGATTAACCCTCTCTGACTTTGTGGCTTTCATAAACAAATATTTTTTCTATGTTCTACCATATGAGGACCTTGTTAATTAGTCATTTAAATATTTGGACTGAAACAGTGTCGACAAAATTATACTTAAAACAGCCTTAACAGCCTTTGGTTTCACCATCTGTGTAATGGGCACAGAGTTGTTTCACTATATTACATGGTTGTTTAATGTTTTGTTTTGTTATATTTATATGCCAGTTTTGCCCCAAACGACCCAAGGTAATATTCTTTGGGGTCACAGAAGGCCTGTAATCCAGTCACTCACCTAACACAGATCTCTAAGTTTTAATGGTATAACTACACTTGGAAGTTGCACTCTTAAATGTGACTTATACATTATTAAAACCTGCACTATACCTTACATTTCTTAGATAAGACATGGGCAGCTATGGATTTCTAGATTTTTTTGCCTATAATCCCCAACAGAGTAAATGAGGACCATAACTTCCAGAGGGCCACAGTTGTACCCCTTCTTTGGATAAAACATCCTTCATCATGATATAATTCACTATAGCATGAAACAATTTAGTTCCTATAACACAGTTCAAAGACACACACAAAAAACCATTACATGTTCAAACTACTGTTCTTAATCTTTGAAAAAAGAATAGGATAGAGAAATTGAGAAAGTAACAAAAAATGGAGAAACAATTAGCAGCAAGAATGCAATCCTCATATTAGTAAAAGTCGAATTTATGTTGCCACTGCTGATCTGATGGGAGAAATGGAAGAATATTTGCATAATTGCTAGCTACCCATACAATTGCAAGAATATATACTGTGAAGTCCTATTAGCAAATGTAATTGAAAATATAGCTTTGGTTATCGGATGTGAATGACTCATCAAATAGAAATGGAACTCTTTTTCCCCCCTCAGAGACAAGTGGAAAAGCTTAAAAATATCAAAAGATATATTAAGACATACTTGCAAGCAGATCATTGCCCCATGGGTCTGTTTATTTCCTTCCTTCCATTTAGCATTAAGGTATGTGTGCCTTCTCATTTCTTCACTTTCATCCAGGGTTAAGTACACAAACACAGTGGTTGTGTAAGCAAAGGAGAAGTAAAGCATTGATTGTGCCAGTACTAATATTAATCAATGAATTAATACTCCAGTAACCAAGATAGGGTTATTCCTGATGAGTGAACATAGTACTTTAATCTTTAAATGTATGATGCCAGTATGATTCACACATACTTCTCTTAGAAAAAATTAGAGCCCAGTTTAATTCCTGTGTCAGGATTAAAACTAGAATACTGTGGTCATGGTCCAGAAGAGTCAACAACATGGTAGAAACAAAAGATAACTGACAGTCACTCCTGCATTGTCTGCAAAAACTCTACCATTGTCAATCAATCATGGTACTGTGCGTCAGTGTTGACATATTCTTTTGTATCTCTAAGGATTCTACGTCAAGTGTATGCGCCTAAGAAAAGTACTATAACTCTGCTCTTAATTTTAATTCAGTCTCCCTAAGAAGACAAGTGCTATACCTTTGCTCTTAATTTCAGTTCAGTCCCCCTGACTGTTATTTGAGAAAGTAGCTAATCATAGAATCATAGAATAGTGAAGTTGGAAGGGGCCTATAAGGCCATCAAGTCCAACCCCCTGCTCGATGCAGGAATACAAATCAAAGGATATCTGCCAGGTGGTTGTCCAAGTTTCTCTTGAATGCCTCCAGTGTTGGAGCACTCACCACCTCTTGTATTTGTAATCAGCTCAATCATGAAATATCTGCTTTGTCTGTTTAGTCCAGTACTGTTTACAGTGCATGGCAGCACTTGTCCAAAGTCTTAGTAGGGTTTCCCAGCCCTCCCTGGAGAATGTAAAAGTTGAACCTGCAGCCCTTGTCATACAAAGTATATGCCATACTACTGAGCTGTAGAACTTCACCATTCAAGTACTCTGAATTTTCCAGACATTTTTACTAGAAGCTAAAATGACTAAATTGAGGCTATAGTAATTTGGATCTATCATGAGAAGGCATAACTTACTGGAGAAGGCAATAACATTAGGAGAAAAAGTAGAAGGCAGCAGGAAAAGACAGGAGATCGCATGATTCTATCAAAGAAGCCTTGAGTTTGCAATACATGGGCAGGACTATTAATGATAGGATTTTTTGCAGGTCATTAATTCATAGGATTACCATAAGTAATCCATAACAATAACCATTTTCTATTCATGGGAGCAGAGTAATGTAGCCCCACATGGCATTTATATACATGTTTTGGTGAGTGAGAAGGTTTCATATAACACAGGTAATGGGGTTTTGTTACTTCTACTTTGTTCTCGGAGAGGGAGAACTTACTTGTTCAGAGTATAACTCTCAGTTATACTCTGAAAGTGATAACATTATTTCTGGAGCTTTCCTTTGACTACATGGGAAGGCTTTAAACCTGTGACTTTTGAAGCCATAAAGCAGACAGAACGAATTCACAAGTGGCCATAGGATTCTGACTTCCCCCATCATCTGGAAATGAGTAGTTTAACTATCTTGAATTCCAGATAGTAACTGATTGTTCTAGAATCCCAAACCCCTATTAATAGAGAACATTTTAACAGTTTTAGAGCAGTTTACACCTTGAGTCCATCAGTAGCACTGTATTTATTTTTCAGAGCTTTTGATTAAACACTAATCTGACTAGATGTGTTTTCAGATTACTTGGTCTCATGCTAACACAATGTTCTTTGCCCAGAACTGATTTTAGTTTGCTTAGAATGAGATTGGTTATGCCAGCACAGTCCTCTACTGCAGTGATTCTCAATTTGGGTCCCCAGATGTTCTTGGACTACAACCCCCAGAAATCCTGGCCAGCACAGTAAATGGTGAAGGCTTCTGGGGATCCGAAGTTGAGAATCAATACTCTGCTGGCTTCATGAACCATCCAGCAGTGATGGCTGATGACTCCAATCCACCTCAGGTTTTACTCTGTTTTATATGAACTATCCAATATGCAGACCCTGGACAGCTTCTGGACTAAAACCTGCTGTCTCAATTCACAGCATTCCTAACACTGAAGCCACCAGCTACCACTGGTGTCCAGGGACACTGTGCCAAGATGCTATTGGTTCTTTTTCATTCTCTGTGTATTTTCTATTTCTGTCTGGCTATCCCCATGCCCATTCCTAGGAACAGTGAGTCTTAAAAACATTATATTGGATGCTCTGATGGCATACTGACAAAATAACTCCAATCTTTCCATAAATGGAAGCTAGGATTCTTATCTGTCATGGAACTTCCTCTTATTTGTTATTTTCTTTTGGAATACGTTCCTTCCATTTTCTCTTATTTAATTCTGTAATGTTAGTTAAGGAAATGCCTACATGTAGAAGTCCCCAAAATTAATTATGCTATAATTTTTTCAAAAGTACATTGGAAATAGTCTGTAAACTGATTTTTGAAAAATGATTATGTTGGGAAACATCAAACAAATGTATTTAGTTGCCATTAACTGAAAGTTACAGCATTGACAGAAATGAGACTGTAGTGTTCAGCTAACCATAAACAAGTTCAGTGGTTGTTTTCTTTTTAAAAACCATTTATTTCTTTATTTGTTCATTTGGGTGTGTGTTTTTTTAACCATTGCTAGAAAAGTGAGTCCTCCTTATCTTTTCTGACTGCCAATTAGAACTAACCAAGAAAGTTCACATTTGAGTGCTCCACTTTCTAGCTGCAGGCAAACAAGCATCTTTCTGCTGAGATTTCTTGAACATTTTGTTCTTGTTAAAGAGCTTCTGGAAAGGACTTTTTGGTTCTGCAGCTGCACTTTTGACTTGCAGAGCATACACAGACCTACAATGCAGATCTTCGAAGATACTGTCACCTGTGTGGCAGTCCTTAAATAATGTTCCCAGTTCCAGTCACTTGTCACTCATAGTTTACTTTTTACACATTAAAAAAAAACTACCTGGGGACAAACTGGTTGATTTTTCTAATATGGCAGTAGTATTTTGTCCCATACTGGGACAAAAGTGGCCCTTGCTGTTTAGAGGACAAACCATCAAGGAAATCGAAGTTACAGTCTCTAGTTTAGAGAAAGTTGGCTCCAGTGAAGGGAGTACTCACATTTCCTTGACTGGTGAGATATTGGAATTCATTGGGTAAGGAAACACCCTGGAATACAAGAAGTATATGTTCTCTTTATGTTTATTATATTACATTTAACCCAACCTAGTGTACTTTGGATGTTTGGATGAAATATGTTTGATTCTGGACATACAAACACTCTTTTCATAGTGGGGAATTTTTACACGCTGCCACATATGGGAATTTTCATGTGGGTCAAAAAGTAGCCAAAAAAACCACTCACAGTGAAGTTGTTTGTTTGTTTGTTTGATCCTAACAAGAAAGGTAGATTTATTTATTTTTTTAATAAGTGGATGGTTTTTTGTGGTTCTAGTACACTGCAAATTGGTGTTGGGTAGAGATGGTGAAAGTTACCTTTTTGGGCTACCTTTTCATTCCTTGCTGAGGTATGAATAGTACTGCTAGCTTGTTGGCTGGAGGATTCTGGGATTTGCAGTTTTAAAAAGTAACTTTTCCCATAGCGATCCTAAATATCTTTTAAATCTAAACAAGCAGCAGAGCATACAAAACCAAGTGAATTTGTTCTGCTTCACAAAGAAAAGCACCCACCTTAAGAGTTGATATTTCACTGACTCTCCAGTTATATCATTTTGTTGCCCCTACATCTACTATCTTAATGCATCAGCATGTCAGCCATTGATTTGATGGATTACTTTTAATAGATCTGGATAGTTCAGTGGTTTAAGTCTCTGGCTGCGGAGACCAAGGTTGGCAGTTCAATTCCCCACAGTGCCTCCTTGACAGGGCCTGGACTCGATGATCCATTGGGTCTCTTCCAGGTCTGCAGTTCTAAGATGATGATGGTGATGATGATGATTATATGAATTTGTAAGGTGTTTATGAAATTTATGTACATATTTATATGTATATACATGGATATATATAATCATTTTTATAGTATTTATCCCAACATGACAGCTACTTTTTGGGTTTTGTTGCTCAGATCTTCTCTTACTGTCTTTCAAATGGGTAGTTAGCCATTATGGAATGAAGCAAGCCCAATACTTTCTGGTAATTAGCTTCAGATTTAAACAGGCCCTAAATTTTGGAAGTGTTGTGCTGCATTATAAACTATCAGGAATAATAGTTGCCCTCTGAAATGTTTCTTTTTTTTTTTTAACCTTCAACAGTGAGTTCTTGCTGAACACTAGTGCAGAATATTCTGCTCTTTTACAACTTATCATTCCAAAGTAAATGAATCCAGTTTACTAGTTTAATACTTTCTTCTGTTTTCTTTTTCTAAAGATAACTTTAATTTACAGCTTTTTAAAAAGTTTGTGTGTGTGTGTTCTGTGCCATCACGTTGGAACTGACTTATAGTGACCCTAAGAAGGCTTTCAAGGTGAGATATTTAAAGAGTGGTTTTACCATTTCCACTCTCCTAGTGAGTTTCCATGGCCAAGTGGAGATTCAAACCCTGTTCTCCAAAGTCCTAGTCCATCACTCTATCCACTATACCACATTGGGAATCCAAAAACGTTTACTGGATACAATTTCTAATTAATGTCCATATTTGACTACAGCTAGCATGAATGTTTTTATTTGTAGTTCAGAGTAATATTTGCTATAGCCGGTATTTATTAGCAACACATCTAAGGATTATCTTCCCTTTTAGTAATTATCTTTAGCAAAAGCACTGTATTTCCTGTTTCTACAGGTCTTCCTTAGGGAGAAAATATGTGTAAACTCTTGCATTCTAATTGGTAGGGGGGAAAAAACACCTATGTCATTGCCATCATCCAAATGCATTGATTACTTTTTAAGAGTGTGTGAGACCTTAATGACAGGGTGTTACTGATGGTAGACTGACCAAGTGGCTACATGCATGATGATTGTGGCATTTTGTTATGGGTCATCAAGTCACTTGCAAATTATAGCAATCTAAAACGTTTTTTGAGATGTGAGATGCTCAAAGAGTGGTTTACCACTGCCACCCCCTAGTGTAGTGTTTCACAACCTTTCCTAAGTCACAACCCCCTTTCATAAAAGCCAAAGAACCTGTGACACCCCTCCACCAAATATGCATAAAAATGTATTTTAATGGGGTAAAGAAAGTACATTAAAAAGAGATTTTTCAGAATATAATTCTAACCTAATATATTAATATTAATGTAATAATACATAATTATGGGGAGGCTGTAAGACTGCCTTTACCAGATAAAAATTGAGAAGGAAAAACTGTCAATACACTTTGAATTAAATTTACTTTTTTGGAGGTGGAAACAACTCTCCATTCATGTCCTGTCCATCCCCCCCCAAATCCCCCTCAGTGAAGAGCCCCTCCCCGCAACTTCCACCAATAAATACCTCTTCCCCTTTTTTGCTGTCTTCCATCTTTTTTCTCTTTTTGGAATTGTTTCTAGTTCTGCCTTTAAAATTTCCTTTTTAAAAAGCTCCCATCTATCTTGGACTTCTTTTCCTGTTGCTAGTTCCTGCCATGGGACCTTACTTATAATTGTCTGAGCTTATTAAAATTGCCTTTCCTAAAAGCCAATGTACATATGCAGCTACACCTGTTTTGGTTTCCTTTGAAATCAAGAACTCAAGCAGAACATGGTCACTTTCCCTCGGAGTTCCCCTTGCTTCCACTTCTTTCAGCAGGTCATCTCTACTGATTCAAATCAAGTCCAGGATAGCTACTCCTATGGTTTCTTCCTCCACTTTTTGTAGGAGAAAATTATCAGCCACACAAGCCAGGAATTTCTTGGAAGAACCATATTTGGCAGAATTTGCCTCTCATCAGATATTAGGATAATTTAAACCTCCCATTACTACTACGTCGTGTCTCTTTGACATTCTTGCAATTTGTTTTTTCAAAGGTTTCATCTGCATCATCTCCTTGATTGAGTAGTTGATAGTAGACTTCAACTACCACATTATCAACTCAGTTATATTAATCCAGGTGTTCTCAATAGGTCAGCCAAGCTCATCCTCCTGTATTTCTGTGCAGGAATATGTATTTTTGATATACATAGTGCAACTCCACCTCCCTTTCTATTCTTTCTGTTCATTTTGAACAATTTATATCCTTCAGTTACTGTATTCCAGTCATGAGAGTCATCCCATCTATCCCTATCAAGTCATATTTACTCTCCTGAACTAAGATTTCCATTTCTTCTTTGAATATAGACACTGGAGATTGTGTGATTTGTGGCCTGCTTTCATACATTTTAATGAAGTTTATTATTGGGCCCCATTAAGAATTACTTGGTCTGTTTCTCTTATTGTGCATAAGCCTTCATCTATCTCTACCTCTGAGCTTGTCTCTCCCTCCCACTTTCAATTTAGTTTAAAGTCCTCCTGATGAAGTTTATTGTGCTGTGGTGAAACACATTCTTCCCAGTCTTTGTGAGATGCAACACATCACTTGCCAGCAGTCCATCTTCCAGGAAGCATAGCTTGTGGTCCCAAAATTGAAATCCCTTGTGACAGCACCACCTTTATAGCCAATTGTTCATCTGGAGTATTTTTTCCCCCTTTCTTTTTCTTTTCTGAGTACTGGTAGGTGGACAAGAAGACTGTGTGAGCCCCTGGGTCCTTGAGTTTCCTTCCCAGAATTTCAAAGTCTGATGTGATTTCTTTGCAGTTCCTCTTAGCTATGTCATTCCCCCCCCCCCCCCCAATGTGGTTGAGAAGAAAGGGATATGCATCCATGGGTTTTATGAACGATGGCAATCCTTTTGTCACATCCATGAGTCACCCATGATGGTATTAGCAGCATAGAAGAACTGCATGTTATCAATAAGAAGAAGCCTCTGTAAATAGCAGCCCTACGATGAATTTTCTCCTGCAAGATATAGAAATAGCAACATAGGGCAGCACTGCCATCACAGGATATATTTCCCCATTCCTGCTCTATATTGCTACATCTAGTAGGGACAACTACAGCATAATGTTGTAATAATAAGGGGACACATTGCTACACAACAAAGTGAGAGGAACATCATGCAACATAGTGTCTTCGTTTAGAGCAGCAGCCCTGATCCATTCACATGTGTTTCTGTCCTTTGTGTGATGTAGCACTCAGAGTGCCAGTAAGGATTTGAGCGATCCAGATTTCAGTCCTCACTGAACCTTGATACTCACTGGGCAACTCTGGGCCAATCTACCTGGCCTACTTCACAGAGTTGTTGTGAGGAGGAGATAAAGAGCCAAGTATGCTTCCTTGAACTCACTGAAGTATAGGAGAATATATATGTCAACAACAAGTCGTCATCATTATCACTATCATCATCATCTAATGTTTTGTTGTTGTTTAGTCTTTAAGTTGTGTCCGACTCTTTGTGACCCCATGGACCAGAGCACACCAGGCCCTCCTGTCTTCCATTGCCCCGCGGAGTTAGTAAACATCTAATGTTTACTGTGAGTGAAATGGATAAGAAATCTCAGACAGCATGAAGACTGGCCCTACCATTATGCAAAGTAACACAATCACCTACAGTGGTAGATGTTGGGAGGTGGCAGTGAGGTATCAAGAGGAGAAACCTGTGTATCATCCAGTTCCTATTCAGTGCCACCCAAGCCAGACAGCTGCCTTCAGCTATGGTGGAGGATGGTCTCCCATTGCCAGTACTGAAACAAGAGCCAACCACTAGTTTCCTTGCACAGGTAATACAAAAGTGTGTCATATTGTTCTTTGCCATTTAGGCAACAAAAATTCTTGGGCAGATCCTGGACATCATGGCTCCCAAACACTTGAATCTCAAATATTTGCAAGTAGAAAAACTTTCAAAAGATCCATAAATAGACCCACATTTTCTTTGATTATGAAGTCACACTATGAGTCAACACATGCCTGGGTAAATCATTCCAGAGTAAAATGAACATTCAGTTGACATTTTACCAGGATGTATAGTGGTGAAATTCTGAACAAGTTTATTTTAGTAGCTAGACTGACTATGGAACAATTCTCTTTACATTCAACCTTGAATGTGACAGTTACTCAAAGGCAGTGGATTTAATTAATTCTCTTAGAAATACCATTACTGCACAGCATGGTTCAGTATTAAATGCTTTGACCTCTGAGGCTTTTGAACCTCTAAACTTAATTTTAGATAATTAATGTAATCACATAGTGAGCTGTAGTTTGAACCCAAACATGTGAAAGAACTATATGCCTTTTAAATTTCCAACACAGGATGTAAGAGCCTAGAGAAGTTGCACAATGGTGTTATAATGGGAAAAGGGGGAAATGGGTGTTTCCTAAGATTGAGTAGATCATTAGTAAGATTTGTCTTTTCAATCCTCCCATGTAGCTTGGAAATGCCATGAATGGCACATGGCACTGAGAGTCATATTTTAGGATCCTGTTAATGACATATATACTTAGAGAAATAATGTAAATAAATATTTGTGGATTATTCAAGAACTTTATGTTGGTGCAATTTTATTAATCTCTTCAATCATTCAAGATTTTTGTTAAACAATGTGTCAGGTATTTCCAGAGGAAGATAGCTATTCAAATATGCACATAAAACATTGTCATTTCTGTTTGATTTGAATCATGAGAGTGGGGAAATCATATAGTTTTCAACATGATTTTTAAAAAATACTAGAGTGGACCTTCTTTTGAAGTCACTTCTTCAAAATAGTTAGATGAGTTTTGGTTACACCAAACTTTAATTACTCCTGGACTTAGGTATTATCATCAAGACTAAGATGCCTGTGTATAGACCTGAGTCATTCTCTAAACCTCTAATTGTTACAGATTTACCAAGCAAAACAACTGACTTCAGTGAGTCAATGAGGCTAGATATATATTTTATAATGAAGAATGACTGATGTCATATACTGTGAGTGTCTCTGTAATCCTTTTTTAAATATATAAATCTGTTCCGTAAGATAAAGAGCCTTTATAAGTTGATGGTATTTACCACAGAGGGAAAAGAGGCAGTAATTAACGAGTCACGAGGCCTGTGACTGCAGCTGTTTATGCAGCCTATGATTGCAGAAACAAACAAAATGAAAATCAAACTATCCCAGATTTTAAGCCCTCATTGGAAAATCATGTCTTTGAAGTGAAGTTTATTCTAAAGCAAGATGTATTTATTTATTTTTCTGGCTTTTACCCTGCCCATCTAGATTAAATGAATCTACTCTAGGCGGCTTACATTCTGAATATAAAACAAAATTTAAAACAAACAATATCAGACAACATAGAGATAAGTAAAAACCAAGGTGATAAGACTTAGGAAATTAAGAAATGGAAGGGGGGAAGGCATGTCTGAAGAACCAAGCCTTCAGCTTGTTCTTAAAAACTCCCAGCGAGGGTGCCAGGTGAATCTCCAGGGGCAAGGTGTTCCAGAGGCGAGGGGCTACCGCCGAGAAGGCCCGGTTTCTAGTTCTCTCCTTCCGGGCCTCTCTTGGGGTCAAGCCCCTCAGCCACCCAGCCTGGCTAGATCGAGTGACACGAGTAGAGCTAGGTGGGAGCAGGCACTCTGCCAGGTAAAGGTAAAGGTTCCCCTTGACATTTAGTCCAGTCGTGTCCAACTCTAGGGCATGGTGCTCATCCCCGTCTCCAAAAGCCGTAGAGCCAGCGTTTGTCCGTAGACAGTTTCCGTGGTCACGTGGCCAGCGCGACTAGACACGGAACGCCATTACCTTCCCACTATGGAGGTACCTATTTATCTACTCGCATTTACATGCTTTCGAACTGCTAGGTTGACAGGAGCTGGGATAAGCGACGGGAGCTCACTCCGTCACGTGGATTCGATCTTACGAGTGCTGGTCTTCTGACCTTGCAGCACAGAGGCTTCTGCGGTTTAACCCGCGGCGCCACCACGTCCCTTTTGCTCTGCCAGGTATCAAGGTCCTAAACTATTTAGGGCTTTATATGTAAGCATTAAGACCTTGAAGTCAATGCGGAAACAAATGGGCAACCAGTGCAAATCCACCAGAGTGGGGGAAATGTGATGGTATTTTTTCACCCCAGTTAATAATCTGGCAGCCGTATTCTAGACCATTTGTAGTTTCCGCATCAATCTCAAGGGCAGCCCCACGTAGAGCACATTACAGTAGTCTAATCTCGAGATTATGAGCGCATGGACCAGAGTGGTGACCACCCCAACATCAAGATAGGAGCGCAGCTGGGCAATCTGCCAAAGATGTAGGTGGGCGGTGTGGACCACAGACGCTACCTGGAACTCCATGGTAAGTTTTGGGTCAAGATGGACCCCCAAGCTGCGGATCACACTCTTTGTGGTGAGAGTTGCCCCCCCCAAAAAGAGGGAGCTTCCCAAACCACTGATAGGAGGGGCACCCACCCTCAAAACCTCCGTCTTGTCCGGGTTCAGCCTCAGTCCATTCTCCTGCATCCATTGCAGTACAGTCCCCAGGCAGCGCTCAAGGGATGCAACAGCATCCACTGCTGTTGGAAAAAAAGGAGATGTAGAGCTGTGTGTCATCAGCATACTGATGACACGAAGCCCCACACCCCCAATCAAGATGTACCCTCACTTGATTTAGCAGGGGGGGGGGGGAACACATCTCACTTCCTTTTCCAAAAAGGCAAGTATTGAAAGACAGACAGAGAGAGAGAGAGAAGGAAGGAAGGAAGGCAGGAAGGCAGCCAGCCAGGCAGGCAGGCTACTAGTCACTTCTTGTTTCATTTGAAGCAGCTGGAATGGCCCTTAAAGGGCCCTGGGGCTGGAAAACTTGCCCCTGGTGTTTGTTCACCTGCCTCTACTTTAAAAATCTAATAGGGCATTTGTCTGACCTCACAACTGGTAGGCAGCATGTGAACGCTCTAGACTGTCTGAGTCTGGTAGAAATATAAGGAACCAAAACAGGTTCAGCACCTTGCTAAAGCCTGTGAAGTGCAGAGTAAAACTGAGAATTGGAGTCACCCTGGAATTGGAGTCACCAGGTTCCACTGCAAGGAACTCAGCCTTCTATAATTTTCTTATGAACAAGTTACCTTGTCATTTTATCATGAGAGCAGTTCCCTCTGTCCCATTACTGTCTGTTCACATCATTTAACTCAGCACCTTACAGTCTCCTGGTCTAGATTTGGGATATGCATCATTGCCAGGAGCGGACTGCAGCAGGCATGTAGTACTTTGCAAGTGATGCCCACCACAGTGACAATGGTGTTTCCACTAACTGGAAGAAGAAGTGCATTTTATGAAATTCAATATATTCTCTGCTTTGAGCACTTTAAAATATTCTATCCTCACCACAGCAGCAAGTGCTCAAGGGAAAATATCTGGACTCTGCGCTCTAAATGAACGACAGCCACGCATTTATTTAGCCAAAATAAATACATTCTGTGGAAAAGTCTAGGTCTGTTCCATTGTTGTCTGTGACAAATTACCCTTGATAATGTATTGCTGAGATTAAAGGCATTAGTGCCTGAGATTAAAGCTGCTTTCTGTTAGCTCATGAAGCAGCTAGCCATTTTATTCTATTTTTTCCCACTGGCAAGTTTTTGGTAGTTGTAAAATTGGAAAATATTTTTTATTTTGTATGCCACATTTGCTCAGGTGGGAAAATGTCATAAGATTCAGCTTCTTTTGGATAACTGAGTACTAGAGATCTGCAATGTCTTTACAAAAGTATAAAAATATAAGCATAAAAAGAGTATAATAAAAATCTTCATCACTATCAATTTATTTGTACAGTGTTTTAGCTATATACTTATGTTCATTGTGTTCACAAAACAAAGACAATAAACATAATTATAATTACAATAACACATTAACACCATAATATTAATTGAATTGCAAAGTTACATTTTTGTTTGAAACAGTGGTTCCCAACCATGGGTCCCCAGATGTTCTTGAACTACAACTCCCAGAAATCCTGGCCAGCACAGCGAATGGTGAAGGCTTCTGGGAATTTTATTCCAAGAACATCTGGAGACTCAAGGTTTGGAACCACTGGTTTGAAACATATCAAAAGTTTAAATAAGCATGCCCTGTACCAGTAGGTAAGCAATGTTGAACACGAATAATATCGACATGATAACTGCATCAAACTAGTCACTAAGGAGTTTATGTTAAGAGATCTTCCCCACTTTACAAAGTAAAGAAATTATAATACAAAGTTTTCATAAGGTATCTCGGACACTCACCCATCAAGCACCAGAAAGAGACCACTATCCCATTCCTGAGCTAAGAAAGAGGATCGTCCTCATCATGGCGACTTCCCTTCTAGTTATCTTTAGGCAGCAGAGCATCAGGAGAGGCTAGATGAATGTTCTTACAGAACATAATGATAAAGACAATTCAGATGCCTTTACATGGACTCGGAATTGGAGCAAGACTGTGGTGAAGACTACTAGGACAGGGAGTGGGACAAAGCAGGTGGAAACAGCCAAGCCAAGAGTCTTTGTCATTCCACCATTCCTTCAAGCATCAGCTTCTAGGGTAGGGGCAGGAGGAATAACAGGATGAAACAGCCAAGCCCAATCAATGTACAGAGAATCTCTCTCCCCTTAATTCAAGCAAAATAGGTGTAGTGTCCCCATGCTGGCCTCTCCCTCTTCAGGAAGCTAATCCTCAGCTCAGAAACCTCACAGCTGAGGGAGTTACTTCCAGCCATTAAAAACAAAAAACAAAACCTCAATTCTACATAACTGGGAAAGTTACTTTTCAAAAGGAATCTTATTTCCTCAGCATTTCAAATAGTAACTTATTTCTAACACTCATTGCAGTTTAGTTCTTATTTGTGGGGGGGGGGGGGGATAATCTAAACCAGTAAGAAATTGGCCTGAAGGGCGGTGGAGGGGAGGATTCAAAATGCCCAGCAAAAGTAATACATAAGACTAATACATAAATGTTTCTTGTGGCATGGGAAAAAGTAATGATGTTGCTGATTCATATATTTCTTCCAGAAGGAACACTGATGTTCCCTCATTACCTCAAAAAGTGATATTTTACCATTAACATTGTTACTTGTAACACCTTGCATCCACGCTCATCCATTAGCTGCCTGACTGGAAGCTTAATCACAGTGTCATGCCCTCCCCCACATTCAAATCAAGTGCTAGTACAGGCTTACATTTTGTTACATTAAATGTGTTGCTACATTTAGATGGGTGTTTTCACTGAAAATAGCCATCACAACGATCCTGATAAGGGCTACAGCAGTAAGGAAAGCTGTTTAATTCTTTTCTTCTGCCATGCTCCCAGAAGAAATTGCTTCAAGCAAAAAACGTTATTTGTTGCAATCCACTTGAAGGGAGGGAAAAGCATCTTTGATGTAATTCTTCTTTCTCCCACAACCTATTTGGTCCATTTACATTATGGATGTGTTTCAAGGACATTGGGATCGTGAGGTTTAAAATGGGATGGAGGGGGAAGGAATAGGTTGGGAGGAGACAATGTTGCACTGTGGAATATGAGCAAAATTTGTGCATGTGGCATGTGACCTTACAACACACTGGTGTTTTTTCCTTGCCTGTGTGCATGCCTGCTTTGATCATTAGCATTTGGACCAAATGAGGTTTAGAAGTCTAGGTCTGTGGGAAGAAAATTCTTAGTAGCTGGAATCTAGCAACAAGAGTGTAAAAAGCAAGAGGGATTGTGATTCTCCAACAAAAATTTAAGTGGCAAAGAACACCTCAGTCCTCATGAGAACCAAGTGACCTGTCTGTCTTGCTTTGAGATGGCTCCTGGCTACCAGAGTGAAATTTGCTTTTAATCATGTGCCATCAATTCAATTCAGTGGTTTGTGCTGGTTCATTTATCGGCCAAACAGCTGTTCAGCACTTCAATGCCCCGCCTCCTCCAGCAGCCGCCCTTTTGGAGGCAGTGGCCTGGCTTTCCTGCCCCACCTCCTCCAGGCGCTGCTTCTGAGTGGGTGCCCACCAGAGGAGGCAGGACTTTGAAGCGCCGAACATTTATTTGGCCAATAAACAAACCAGCACATTGGGGATCCATCTGGACCCGGCGCTCACCATGGAAACTCAGGTGGCGTCGGTAGTCCGTACCACCTTTTTTCATCTTCGGCGGATAGCCCAGCTGCGTCCCTATCTTGATGTTGGGGCACTCACTACCTTGGTACATGCACTTGTAATCTCGAGATTAGACCACTGTAATGCGCTCTACGTGGGGCTGCCTTTGAGGTTGATGTGGAAACTCCAAGTGGTGCAGAACACGGTGGCCAGACTCCTTAGTGGAGTGAGAAAATATCAGCATATCTCTCCCACTCTGGCCGCTTTGCATTGGCTGCCCTTTCGGTTCCGCATTGACTTCAAAGTTTTAATGCTTATGTATAAAGCCCTAAACGGTTTAGGGCCTCGATACCTGGCAGAACGCCTACTCCCACCAAAATCTACCCGTATCACCCGATCGAGCCAGGAGGTGAGGCTGAGGAGCCTGATGCCGAGGGAGGCCCGGAAGGAAAAAACAAGAAAACGGGCCTTGTCGGCGGTAGCTCCTCGCCTCTGGAATAACCTTCCTCTGGAGATTCATGCAGCCCCTTCACTGGGCATTTTTAAAAACCAACTGAAAACTTGGATGTTTACGCAGGCCTTCCCTCCAGTTAATACTTGATTTCCTTTTTTCTTATATATATATTTTTTCTCTTTTTTCCTTTTTCATCTTGAATAATTTGTCTATTGATGTTTAAATTTTTTTTGTTATATTTTATATGTTGTTATATATGTTGGAAGCCGCCTAGAGTGGTCGTTCGACTAGATAGGCGGGGTATAAATGCAATAAATAAATAAATAAATTGGTGCCCATCTCTAATCGCAACCCTTTTCAGGGTATGCCATTTATAGAATACTCAGAAGTTGTTTACCATTCCCTTCTTTTTGGGGCATCCTTGGACTGTGCAGCATGCCCATGGTCACACAGGCTGGCTCTACTCAAAGGAGGCACAGTAGAGGATCAAACTCCCAGCCTATGGCTGTGCAGCCAGATATCTAAACCGCTGAGCTATCCATCCAGCTCTGCTTTTAGGATGCTACAAAAGCCTAGTGCTCCACCCACCTGGAGCTAGATATACACTTGTTTATGATGAACAGGAGCTGTAATTTTACATGCTACTGCAGCTACTCTGCTTACAATTTGTTTTTGTTTTCCTTATGGAAATATTTTTGCTAGCAGAACAGATAGTGCAATTTGTCCTTGCACTGCTGATCATGTACCCCAAAATTTGTTCAGAAGGGCGAAGAAATTATCTGGAGCCAGTTCACAGTGAGAGCTGCGAGGGGGAATGGAGGGGAAGTAAGTTTCATTATACTAGGAGACAGTCACTAGCAAGGTAGCAGAGTTTAAGTCAGTGCTTATTGACAAGCATTATGCAAAATTTCTCTTTATGGACTGCACCCATCCTGATGGACAAGGAAAGATGACAGAGAACAGGAAAAGGAGGCAGGAGTGTGTAACCCCTAAAAGTCATATTTCTTTTGCAAACCACTGCTTTTGTGCAGAATGGATGACATGGCAACTATTTCAGAATATAGGGCATGACTGTTCATGCATCTAACGAAAGAGCCTGTTAGCTTGCAAAAGCTTGCGATAGGGGAAAAAATCCTCAGAGTGGCACAGGAATCTTTGTTAAATTATGGTGACTTCATTATACTTGGAATAAATTGGTGTTTTGAGTAATTATTTATAATTATGTTCTGAAAATATCATGAGGAATGTTCCCTTGGAACAAAAACAGTTACATATTTCCTTGGAGGTTTCCTATCCAGTATATTTTCTGCTGTTTAATGATTCAGGTTCATCAGACCATGGATCAGTGGTCCCCCAACCTTAGTCCAAATGTTCTTGGACTAGATGTTCTCCAGAAATCCTGGCCAGCACAGCTAGTGGTGAAGGCTTCTGAGAATTTTAGTCCAAGAACATCTGGGGATCCAAGGTTGGGAACCACTAATCTAAAGTCTGATTAGTTATATTTAAGAAAATAAAGAAAATTCCATTTATGGACTATCCACCAGCAAATTGCAAAAGACACTCAAATTAGAAAATTACTAAGGAATAAGCTTGCTATTATACTGCCATGTCTTGGTGTGTTATATCCCATGGATTCATGTAGCTCTGGGCTTTGGGGGTATGAACTGCATATAGCAAAACCTGAACTAATATGTATAAAAGTTGAGTTTCTGGAGGGTGAGTTCCTCATGAGTTCCTACCATCTGGTGCTATGTCTATAAGAGTAAATCACTGTCCTATGCTGTGTATTGTAATGAGGTTTAAACTGACTACTAATAGCAAATAATTAGCCATATACATCAGGATTAATTAGTACATGGTGAGCCAGCAGTACCTTGTCTTTTTTTAAATTATTTTTTTTATTTTTTCAGAACAAAAACAAATTCAAAAAATACAAAATACTTACTACACAATCTAAACTACCGTGCACCCCATACCCACAGGACCCGTTGGAGCAATACTTTTAATACGAACTTCCTTTCCAAAATTGTATTGATTGTTGTTTAGAGGCTTTCCCCTTTCCTTTCACTAATACAAATTCAACAAATCTACCCCAAATAGCATAAAAAATATTTGAACTTATTTCCCCTCTTTTCATCTTAAATTCAGTAGTCAATTTATCATTTAATGCAATGTCCCACACTTCATTATACCAATCTTCTAATTTAATATCATTTTTATCTTTCCAAAATCTAGCTATTAATATTCTAGCACTTGTCATAAAATTGGAAATCAATTCCTTCAAACAATAATCAAGTTCTATCTTATCAAAAATTGACAACAAAGCAATTTTAGAATTGAATTCAATATCTTTTCCAAATATATCACATATTTCCTTAAAAATCAGTTTCCAAAATTTCTGAATCCGTTTACACTCCCACTACATATGATAATACGTGCCAATTTATTCATCACATTTCCAACAAGCCTTAGAATAATCTGAATTTATTATATTCAATTTCACCAGAGTCATATACCACCTTAAACTGATTTTAATTTTTTCCTTTATTCTTACCGACATTAATCTTAAAACTCTCATCCTCCAAATTTTTATCCAATCCTCTGTTTTAATTTCTGTCTTTAAATCATTTTCCCAAATTGATTTCAAACCTTCTGTTTCTATCTCTTTTTCCTCTTTTTCCAAAATTAGGTTATATATTCTACTTACTACTCCCTTCGTCAAAGCATCTTTCTGCATATCTTCATGTGATGATAGAAATTGTTCGTACTTAGTACATTCTCTACATTTGCCATTAGTTTTCAGCCATTCATTTGTCCAACTATCTAATTGGATATAATTATTTGTTGTTGTTTAGTCGTTAAGTCGTGTCCGACTCTTCGTGACCCCATGGACCAGAGCACGCCAGGCCCTCCTGTCTTCCACTGCCTCCCGAAGTTTGGTCAAATTCATGTTGGTAGCTTCGATGACACTGTCCAACCATCTCATCCTCTGTCGTCCCCTTCTCCTCTTGCCTTCACACTTTCCCAACATCAGGGTCTTTTCCAGGGCGTCTTCTCTTCTCATGAGATGGCCAAAGTATTGGAGCCTCAGCTTCAGGATCTGTCCTTCCAGTGAACACTCAGGGTTGATTTCCTTCAAAATGGATAGGTTTGATCTCTTTGCAGTCCAGGGGACTCTCAAGAGTCTCCTCCAGCACCACAATTCAAAAGCATCAATTCTTCGGCGGTCAGCCTTCTTTATGGTCCAGCTCTCACTTCCATACATCACTACTGGAAAAACCATAGCTTTGACTATGCGGACCTTTGTTGGCAAGGTGATGTCTCTGCTTTTTAAGATGCTGTCTAGGTTTCTCATCGCTTTCCTCCCAAGAAGCAGGTGTCTTTTAATTTCGTGGCTGCTGTCACCATCTGCAGTGATCGTGGAGCCCAGGAAGGTAAACTCTGTCACTGCCTCCATATCTTCCCCTTCTATTTGCCAGGAGGTGATGGGGCCCATGGCCATGATCTTAGTTTTTTTGATGTTGAGCTTCAGACCATTTTTTGCACTCTCCTCTTTCACTCTCATTAAGAGGTTCTTTAATTCCTCCTCACTTTCTGCCATCAGAGTGGTATCATCTGCATATCTGAGGTTGTTGATATTTCTTCTGGCAATCTTAATTCCGGCTTGGGATTCATCCAGTCCAGCCTTTCGCATGATGTATTCTGCATATAAATTAAATAAGCAGGGGGACAATATACAGCCTTGTCGTACTCCTTTCCCAATTTTGAACCAATCAGTTGTTCCATATCCAGTTCTAACTGTTGCTTCCTGTCCCACATATAGATTTCTCAGGAGATGGATAAGGTGGTCAGGCACTCCCATTTCTTTAAGAACTTGCCATAGTTTGCTGTGGTCCACACAATCAAAGGCTTTTGCGTAGTCAATGAAGCAGAAGTAGATGTTTTTCTGGAACTCTCTGGCTTTCTCCATAATCCAGCGCATGTTAGCAATTTGGTCTCTAGTTCCTCTGCCCCTTCGAAATCCAGCTTGTACTTCTGGGAGTTCTCAGTCCACATACTGCTGAAGCCTACCTTGTAGGATTTTGAGCATAACCTTGCTAGCGTGTGAAATGAGTGCAATTGTACGGTAGTTGGAGCATTCTTTGGCACTGCCCTTCTTTGGGATTGGGATGTAGACTGATCTTTTCCAATCCTCTGGCCACTGCTGAGTTTTCCAAACTTGCTGGCATATTGAGTGTAGCACCTTAACAGCATCATCTTTTAAGATTTTAAATAGTTCCACTGGAATGCCATCTCCTCCACTGGCCTTGTTGTTAGCCATGCTTTCTAAGGCCCACTTGACTTCGCTCTCCAGGATGTCTGGCTCAGGGTCAGCAACCACACTATCTGGGTTGTCCGGGACATCCAGATCTTTCTGGTATAATTCCTCTGTGTATTCTTGCCACCTCTTCTTGATGTCTTCTGCTTCTGTAAGGTCCCTACCATTTTTGTCCTTTATCATGTCCATCTTTGCACAAAATGTTCCTTTAATGGCTCCAATTTTCTTGAACAGATCTCTGGTTTTTCCCTTTCTATTGTTTTCCTCTATATCTTTGCATTGTTCATTTAAGAAGGCCCTCTTGTCTCTCCTTGCGATTCTTTGGAAGTCCGCATTCAATTTTCTGTAACTTTCCCTATCTCCCTTGCATTTTGTTTCCCTTCTCTTCTCTGCTATTTGTAAGGCCTCGTTGGACAGCCACTTTGCTTTCTTGCATTTCCTTTTCTTTGGGATGGTTTTTGTTGCTGCCTCCTGTACAATCTTACGAGCCTCCATCCATAGTTCTTCAGGCACTCTGTCCACCAAATCTAGTTCCTTAAATCTGTTCTTCACTTCCACTGTGTATTTATAAGGTATTTGGTTTAGATTATACCTGGCTAGCCCAGTGGTTTTTCCTACTTTCTTCAGTTTAAGCTTGAATTTTGCTATAAGAAGCTGATGGTCAAAGCCACAATCAGCTCCTGGTCTTGTTTTTGCTGACTGTATAGAGCTTCTCCATCTTTGGTTGCAGAGAATATAATCAATCTGATTTCGGTATTGCCCATTTGGTGATGTCCATGTGTAGAGTCGCCTCTTGTGTTGTTGGAAAAGAGTGTTTGTGATGACCAGCTTGTTCTCTTGACAGAACTCTATTATCCTTTGCCCTGCTTCGTTCTGAACTCCAAGGCCAAACTTACCTGTTGTTCCTTTTATCTCTTGACTCCCTACTTTAGCATTCCAGTCCCCTAGAATGAGAAGAACATCTTTCTTTGGTGTCAGTTCTAGAAGGTGTTGTAGGTCTTCATAGAATTGGTCAATTTCAGCCTCTTCAGCATCGGTGGTTGGTGCATAAACTTGGATTACTGTGATGTTGAAAGGTCTGCCTTGGATTCGTATTGAAATCATTCTATCATTTTTGAGATTGTATCCCAGTACAGCTTTCCCCACTCTTTTGTTGACTATGAGGGCTACTCCATTTCTTCTACGGGATTCTTGCCCACAATAGTAGATATGGTAATCATCTGAATTGAATTCGCCCATTCCCGTCCATTTTAGTTCACTGACGCCCAGGATGTCAATGTTTATTCTTGCCATCTCCTGTTTGACCACATCCAACTTACCAAGGTTCATAGATCTTACATTCCAGGTTCCTATGCAGTATTCTTCTTTGCAGCATCGGACTTTCCTTTCACTTCCAGGTGCGTCCGCAGCTGAGCGTCCTTTCGGCTTTGGCCCAACCACTTCATTAGCTCTGGAGCTACTTGTACTTGTCCTCCGCTCTTCCTCAGTAGCATGTTGGACGCCTTCCGACCTGAGGGGCCCATCTTCCAGCGTCATATCTTTTAGCCTTTTGTTTCTGTTCATGGGGTTTTCTTGGCAAAGATACTGGAGTGGCTTGCCAGTTCCTGCTCCAGGTGGATCGCGTTTAGTCAGAACTCTCCACTATGACCTGTCCGTCTTGGGTGTCCCTGCACGGCATAGCCCATAGCTTCTCTGAATTACTCAAGCCCCTTCACCACGACAAGGCAGCAATCCGTGAAGGGGGATATAATTATACCATGATAATTTATTAGTTTGAAGTTTAACTATAATCTGATCCTTTGATCTCATTTTAATCATCCAATCCTTCAATCTGGAAACTTTTTTGTCCTTAAACAAATCAGCTAAACCCTTCAAGTTTGCTGGGAAATTTTCTATTTCAGCAGTACCTTGTCTTGTGGCAGCAAATATCAAAGGATGAACTGATAAGTAACTCAAGACTACTGACAAAGAATATCAATATAACTTCAAAGACAATAATACAATTCATATGAAAGAATCAATCATTCATTAATCAGTTTCTTCTAGTAATACATGGGTCTATTTTAGGACTGAAGTGTTTTATGTGTAACAGGATTGATTCTCATTATTACCATTCAGTAAATAGAAATGCCATGGATACTTGTATGGCACTACAATATTCATGGCTGACCTGGAACAATGCTTTCTTAACTGTTGTGCCCCCAAACCATTCCTCTATTTGATGACATTTTTATTTTCTGGACCCATAGAAAAGAAGCCCTGGAGAAATTCCACCAGGATTTCAATTACTTTGATCCTAACATCAACCTCAACCTGAACCAATCTATACTACAGGTGCACTTTGTGGACACCATTACTATGAACATGGACATCTAACATCATGCCATATCAAAAACCCACTGACCAATGTACAGGCTTGCATGTCTCCAGCTTCTGTCCTGAGCACACCACAAAATCTAACATTTACAGCCAAGCCTTAGATAGAATCACATCTGCTTCTACCCACAAGATAAAGATTTCAAACTAGATATGGGCTATTCGTATTCGTATCCCTGTTCAGCCGACCACTATGGCAAGGAGCTGGGACAGGGAGTCTCCTTGCCCATCTGATGAGTGGTTGGCTGTGTGGGAAGGTGGGGAAGTGCTGGAGCTTCCCAGATTGGCAATGACGATAAAGGACACCAGTGCTGTGCAGTGACCAGTGAGTGCACCGGCCAATTCTGGGGGAAGGGGATTGCCTCTGTGGCACCTGTGGGATACTAATACAAATAGCCCATGTCTATTCCAAACTCAAGAATCTACCAAAGGGATTTCTCCAACTAAAATACTCATCAAATATGGATAAGGAACTGTAACGCTCAAGCTCTCCCTAAAGAGAGTATGAGGTCTGGACAGGGAGTCACTGTGGGTGCAAATCTACCACCTTTCTCTGAGGTAGGTTCTCTAAGCCTCAGAAGTGCATAGCATCTGCCCCATGGACAAGCCTGACCATTAAAGAAAACTGTTGCTTACTTAAAGCACTTAAGCATGGGCTCTGTGTTTCCTCAGAACACACAGACAGCTCTGCTAAGAAGGACCTCTCAATGGTAGCAAGTTAGTGACCTATTCCAATCCACTGGGTTTAAGTGTAACCTTGCTGTTCAAGGACAAGACTAGTCCTCAGTTGAGTTTTGTAATTAATTTTTATTAAGAATATATAGATTCTTAGAAACAGTTTGTCTGCAAAAGCATTAGCACATATCCAAAGATTACAATGGTTAAATAAAGCTGCTATTTCTTATCAAAATAAGAAACACTAAAATCTAAGCTAAGGTGGGCTATTCCCACCTCCTCCTTCTCTTTTCCATGCTACATTCTGTAAGCATTTCCTCACATAGCACAATCCATTAGAAAAACTCCAAAAAGCTTGAATAGCTAAAAGAAGCTTAAACACATCCCATCATCCATCTTTTTCTTACATCTCTCAGACCTCCTACTTTTTACACTCAATAGCTGTAAACCAATTAACTTCAAAGAGGCGTAACACAACTCTCCACCCAGAATTCTCATGAAGCTCCAGGTGTGTTATCTTCTCCCAATTAAGATGGTATGTGTTTGGGCTTCACGCAGGGCCTCGTTGTCCTTGCTTTGTTACCACAGTTGTTCTCTCTGTACCAGGCAGTCAGTGAATCTGAAAAACAGTCTCACGGCCTAACACATTCCAATGCCTTAAAATCATGTCGCTTTGAACCTAACAGTCTCCATTTTTTCTGACTACAAATCCCACTCTCCTTCAGATCATCACAGGAACAAATTAACTTGGCAAGATGAATACCCAGAAGCAACCTACTGCAAGACAGACCCAGAAAACAACCGAACACCACTAGTTGTCAATTTTGGCCCACAACTAAGACCACTCACACACATAATTACTGGCTTTCAATCCATTCGTGATAAGAATACTTCACTCTCTCAAGCCCCTGGTGACAGGTCTATATTGCTTATAGGTGTGCACATCCCAATCACAAACAACTATTGACACACAATGGACTAAGCAACAGTGATACAGAGATGAGAACTAAACCCTGCTACAAACCCAGATGCCAGCTCTGTCTCTGTGAAGGACAGAAACATCTTCTCAAAAAGAGCAAGCCTATGGGGGCATAGAGAGAGTATCTTTCCCTAAAGCCTTCTGGCTCCCAACTGGCTAGGATGGAACAGTGTTGCTGCTGGCAGAGGCAATTCTTGGAATCCCCCCCCCCCCTTTGTTGACTATTTAATTCTATCCCCTCTTCCCTTACCCCAGAATTGAGAAGACCTCTGCTGACAGTCTTCCTTCTTTATCAGCAGAGAGTCAGGTTCACAACATATTATAGCCCCAGGGTTCTATAGAAACTGTCAATAATTTCATGATATTGATAATTTTGGTTTATGATCATGAACAAACTTGCTGATGATAGGATCTGCATTTAACGGGGGTCTTTTTATTTTAGCTAAAATCCTATTGATATTTTTTTTCATCGTCATCACTCCACACAAACCAAATAGGTCCCATTTCTTATGGGATATATGACCTTTTGCAAAGTCATTTGTTGTTTTAATCCTATAAATGGATGTTGGCAGATTTTTAAAGGTCCTAGGTAGGAATGTAATAGATGTTGTGGACTGATAAATTTTATCAAGCAACTGCAGTTCTGTGTTATATGTGGACATCAATACTAGATGCATTCATTACTCCACTCTGACTCATAAAAGGAGCACCATCATTTTATTATTACTGAAACAAGAGCTTCTAAATCCTCTTCAGTCCAAAGCAGCTTTTGGAAACCTGATGCTTTTCAGATGTGTTGTAATAAATATGTCATTGGCCATGTTGGTTGTGGCTGATGGGAGATGCCAACCAATGTTTGGAATCTAATAGTAAGAGACAATTACAATAGGCCCATCAAATTAATGGTACTCACACAGATTCACCAAATGTTCATGGATTCAATGGGCCTACTCTAATTGCAACTCACTATTGGATTTCAGCCAATACATCTAGAGGGCACCAGTTGGGGAAAGCCACTCTAAGGAATGAGGGATAAACTACACAGACCAGAGTGTGGCATGGAGTCATATGAGAGGAATAATATCACACAAATCACCACTTTCATAGCATGCATCTTTGGAAATTGGCTACAGTTCGTGGAAGCTCATGCCACATAAAAATAGTTCATCTTTGTGGTGCCATAAGACTGTTTACTTTTGCTGCAACAGTCTAATATGGCTGCCCTATCCCCAGAAATACCACCATTGTGTGATGCTCTGTTACACCCCATTCCACTTTATTACTGGTAACCACTAATGGTGGTCAGGCCTTTGAGGATCTATTCTTGCATGGTGATGGTAGTAGTAGTTAATGTTTATGTTTGCAGCACTTTTTATTACTTACAACCATAATTTTTAAAATATTTTATCCACATGTTTGTTTGAAACATTTGTATTCTGCCTTTTGTTTCAAACTTCCTTTTGAAAAGCAATGTTCCAGTCTCTTCATGCTTCAGAATTAAAGAGCAACTGTGCAGTCTTTGGAACCAGAACTGCTGAGGCAACTGCTTGGCTTGGGATGGGAAAGAAGAGGGGAAGAAAGACACACACACACAGGCTGCTTGCTTTTTAGAAATTGGGACTGATGAGCATCTTACCAGCTCAACCACTGCCATACTGAAGCACGAGTTTGAAAACATTCTGACATCTACCAGCTATCTATGGCACAACCAGAAATTGCAAAGAAGGTGGAACAAATGAGACTTTACAAATAACATACAAGAAAAATCACAGCATAGCCAACTCTTGATTGGGCAGTCAGGGATGTCTTATTGCAACTGGATCAACAATTTGTATGGATGTGGCAAACAGATTATTTTAATGGCGGCGGGGAAAATATGTAGTTTAATTCATTTTAGGGCCACATAAGAATTTAAGAAGAGGTATGCTGGATCTAGGCAAGCATTCTGTTCCCACTGAGACCAACCACAGGCCAAAGGAGGTCCACAATTAGGGTATGAGTAGCACTGCCAGGTCAGCAGCATCCAGCCTTTTCCTTGAGATTTCAAGGCCAAAGTCTGAGAGGCAGGCCCTTCAACAGTTCTGCAGAATGGTGCATAAGAGACAAACAGACAATGTAGAGGCACAGTGATAAATATAAAGACCAGTGATATAGCAGGATCAATGTGCTGCCTCTCAGAGTCTGTTGGGAGAGGTTTGCAGGCTCTAGTCTGAACCACTCAAATTGGTAAATAAATGCTATGTTGGCATTGTTCATCCAAAGCGCTCGTAGAAATTGAAATCGTTCATAAAAAATGCTCACAGCAAAAGTAAGACGGGAAATAGCAAAGTTGTTAAAGTTCCTGTCTAACCTACTGCTGCAGCTGCTCTAAAACATTCTAGGCAATGTATAAAACAAGGGCACCTGAGCATCCCCAGATATAATAATAGGTTATGAGAATGAAGGCTGAAACCTTCCAGGTCAGCATGGTTCTTGAGATCAGAGAGCCAAAGGCTGAGATTTGGAGAATGGACAGAAAAAGCGGAATGTCAGGGCCAAAGCCTGGGAACTGGCAAAAGGCAATATGAGCACAAGAGCATCTGCCCAGTGTTTCCCAGAAACTGGTATTGAAATCATATTGCTTCTGATACAAGAAGTAATACAGAGCAAGCATCACTAGTAGCCACTCGTAACCTCCATGAACAAAGTGATCCTGAGCAAAACCTGGTGTCACGACCAACCTACAAACTAACACCACTTGTCTCAGTACCCGGTCGCTCACCATCAATCTCTGACATGCCTCTTGCGTGTACCTAGATTATGTACCCAATCTCAGGCACCCACCACGTCCTTTACTACGCTGCTACCAGTTGATCTCTTTACCAACTATGTTTACTGTGAAAGACTGAGGTCCATTCAGTACTTAACTTTGAAATAAGAATAGGTTTATTGGTTACAAGTTGTTTCATGAATAGTTCTTAAAGTTACACAAAGAGTTTGGTATGTTCCTTTAACCTCTTCTATACTTAACTAATACAGATAATACTCTGACTGTTCACTCACTAAAATCTCTCTCTGCCACAAAACTCCCAAACTATCTCTCTATCTCCTCAAACTCTCCACTCCTTTTTCTCTATATCCCCCACTCTCTGCTTCAGCCCCCCTTCTATGTAGCTGGCTCCGCCTCCCAACAGCTCCCTGTTGGTTCATGTAAATGCACTGCTGAATATGCGTGACAGGGTGACCGCTACACCTGGCCAGAAATATATAATATAATTGGATGGCTGATTTCGAAATGATTCTAGATTACTTTTTCTTGAACACTTTTCATGTCTCCCAAGGAGACCTTCGTACGGAAGATTTCAGCACTGCTGGGATACTTGCCAAAACCTGGCAGCAGTAGCAGGCTTTCCACATCTGTTTTCAATATAGACACCACAGTTGTAAATGCAGAAGTTAGCTGGTGTCCTGGCTATCCCCTCTTTGGTCTGCTCTGAGCATGTCACTCAAGAAGCTAACCTCTCTCTTTAAAAAAAAATACTGCTAGTTTACAATCATCTACTTTTTTCCTCCATTCAGCAGAGTAATGCATCAGAATAAAGTCTGGTGGTCAGCAGACACTATGTACTTATTAGCTGTGGCATTTAAACAAAGAAAAATGGCTGCACATTTTTTTCTGTTCAAGGAAAAGATTGTTAAAGCAATCTAAGACTGAACAGAGACTTTTGGGGGGGGGCAGATAAATAGATGCTGATACAGGAAAATGAGAGAAAAGGCACGAGGAAAATCAGATCTGTACATAAAATGTTCTCTGGGACTTAGTAAAGTCAGTCAGTGAAAGAGTATTTGAACCAGTATGCCATAGTTTGGTCACTCTCCCTCGCTCAAAGGCAAAGACATTTTCCTCAGGATGACCTTGTTGGCCCAAAAAAGTTGTGGCAAAATGGCATCCAGCTTTGCCTCCCCCACTGCATCAACCAAATTGTACAGTTAAATTTCTTAAAGGTATTGTCAAGCGAGCTGGAGATGGGGAGAGAGTTCTCCATTTGGTTTCATGCATAGCATCAGTACATGGCAGTGATGCTATTCAATGACTCCAAATTCCTTCCAATGATCCTTTAGGGGCAACTAAAAATCAAGTCCTTTGGCTCTGCAAGCACACACACAGTTTTATCATACAAATGCCTCAGCAAGTGAAACAAATCATAGATCCTTCTGCTTATATCTCATGCATCTCATAGTCTGGTAGATGTCCTAATTAGTCCCGACACTGGAAGGGATATCTTGTGTCAGCTTCTTCTGCTGTATCGAGTTGAGAATCCTTGGCTTTTGGCTGCCGTTGCATGTGGGTTGTGAGGGAATACAAATGACCACATCACCAAGTGGTGAATGCAAGGAAGCAATCACATCTGTCACAGAAAAAAAAAAAATTATCAACATCACAGCTAAAAAAAAATGTGGTGGAAAAATCTCCCCAATTGGTTAACCAGTTGTCTGTACTGGCCTATTTTAATGCACATTCTAGACAAATATTTATTTCTTGGTTAAATGTATGTCCCTCTTTTTCTCCAAAGAAACTTGTGGTGACATACACTTATTCCTTTTTCGCCACTCCATCCTCCCAATCACCATATGAAGTACCTCCAGCTGAGAACAAGTGAGTGTCCCAACAGAGTCCTGCCACAACCTCTTGGTCCAATAACTGTGTCATCATTCCTTTTCAACCTGGCTCATTTTTCTTTGGGGCTTTCCCCATGTATTATCTAGGACTTCATATTTGCTTGCTCTTAGATATTCCAATAATAAGATTATTTATTTATTCTTTAAAAAAAATGTGTATTAGCCATGTCCCATCTTTCAGAATAGAAATCTGTCTAGGATGGCTTACGAAACAGACCATGATGCTTTAATAGAATGCAATAAACAATATTAGAGGATAACCATAAGCATTCTTCCCACAGGATAATTGCTAGTCATAGTGCTGCAGCCGGGTGAATGGGACAGTCCAGGTAAAATAGTTGCTGAGAGGGACTTCCTTAATTGCCTCTTTTTCTCTTCTCATTGACTTCTGATATTAATCTATGCCTCATGTTTCCTACCTGCAATCTGGCTTTTGGGACAATCTTCTGATGTTGGATTGCATGTCTCTTCATGCAAAACCGAGTAACTACAGGGATGTTGGTAAGTCTTTGGGTCCGAGTTCCAAGCCCAAGTCCGAGTCTTTGTTACCAAGTCCCAAGCCTCGAATCTGAGTCCCTAAATTTTTTTAAGTTTTTTTCCCAGAAAAAAAGGGAGGGGTAGGTGGGTTCTGAGTTTCAAGTTGAGTCTAAGTCAATGAAAAAACAACAACAACCCAAGTCAAGTCCAAGTCAAGTCACCAGTGTGACTAAGGTCTGGCTTGACAGCGTGTCCTGCAACTCAATCTCGAGTAACTATATATTTTGAAGTGATCCAGTAAATATGTACAAAAAGATTTATGCAAGTGGCTCCACTACATTAGGAACAGAAAATATTGGCACATACAGGAGGGGGAGAGTATTTTGTGGGACACATTCAACAATCTCCTTTTAAGTAGATGCATTTGAAGTCCCATCCTAGCAAGAATAAGAATGCATGACTGGCTCAAAACAGTTTACTACCTGGGAGGCAAAATTCAGAATGATGTGTCTTCCCTGCCATCTTGTTTTTATTATGGAATAGGACTTCAACACCAGTGCTCAATAGGGAGCTCGGATTGATGAGTTTTGAGCTCCCTTCCAGCTCTACAATTCTATGATTCAGGTCTATGATTGAACAATAGCTTCCCCACATGGTGCATTAGAAGGCAACAGACTAGTCTGGGATGTATAGTATGGGCTACGTGGTACATAAAATTCTGTCCTTCAGCAGATAGGAACAGCTGGAGGAAGGGCTTAGGAGAAAAGCTTGGATGGAGTTGCCCCCATTGCCTCCATTACCCACTGCCTGAGGTAGTGGCCACACTTTACTGAAGGACCAGTAATGTCAGGGCCCAGAAAAGTGGCTACAGAGGAAAAGGACCTGGAGGAGAATTTGCAAGAAAGAGTCACTGACACAGCAAATATTTGGCATCCTTTAAGCTATTTCCCAATTGTTTCCTGCAAACAGCTCCCATTCTAGGTTTGCCAGGACTCAGGGTGTCAGCTGAAGTTTCAGGAAATTGCTTTCCTGGTTCTCTAAGTGAGGATCAAATCCTGGGGCAAGTAACTCTGGAAGAAGAAAAGGCCTAATTTTATTGTGTGTAGAGGCATCGATCTTGATATATGTATGCATATATGTATACAGACTCCTGTTTGGTTAAGAGACAATGCAAGAAATCCACAGTCTGCTTACTCTCTTGTATACACACATAGCCATGCATATTGATTTGCAACTGTTACACAAGGGTTTCGTCTCTTGTGACAGCAAAAGGGATGGCCCCCAGTCTTTGTTTTTGACCTTGACCCGGCAACCCTACTCCCACCTAGAACTTAGACAATCCCTTTTTAAAGCTACAACTCTCAGAAACCCATTGCCAGCATGATTAGGCACAAAAAAAGTAATTTTCCAAGGTCTGCTATGATCCTTGATCCCTATATTCACCTTGACCAGAAAACATGGAAGCAGAATATAACGTTGCTGTTATGTTGTAGTCTTTCTCTAAAGAGCAATATGCAATTGCTTATGGAAACATGTGGCAGAACAAGACTGTGCAAGGAGACATGCATTTACTCTGGATGGTACCATAATTCTTCCACAACCATAGGCAAACACACTGGGTAAGAGGAGGGACCGGAGATGCTTCTAGACAAAACTGCACAATCTAGGCTTTAGAAGTGTGTGATCCTAAAAGAATGAGACACAATGGAAAATCTAGGGTGCTAAAATGTATTGAAGAAAATGTAGTGCACAGGTAAATAAATTACCTTTTCTCTTTCACTTAACCGTCTACAAAACTGAACCAGACAGCAACACTAGAGTCCCTGGAATATCAAAGACATAGCAAAGGAGAAAATTTGATTGAGAAAGCAGTTTATTTATTTCTTTGGGAGTTGGCTTCTCGTACATAGGCTGAACAACAAGAGCAGCAACAGGGTAGGTGTCCTTTTTTGAAGCTGCTTTGAAAATCTGCCCAAGGCAGGTTGTGGAAAGTAAAAGAGAGAGTTTAAAACCAAACTAAACCAATACACAGGGAAGATGTTAACCAAAGATCAAGAAGAAAATGAAAGGAGAGTCAACGTTCTAGCCAGGATTAGTTCCTAAATCAATGACTTGCTGAGTTGAGAATTCAGACAAAAATTAGGTAGAAGCAAGGTTAGAAAGCCACCTGAGATTAGTTTCCAAAATCTGATATATATGAAATTAAACTGATATATGTGAAAGAGATATAGAATTTAATCCTGAGATAGCTTTGCTATCAATATTTGTAAATGTGGAATATGATATGATGACTAGAGAGTTGATTACCAATTTATTAACAGCAGCCAGATTAATAATAGCCAGAAATTGGAAATCAAAACTTGAATTTCAAATGGAAGAATGGTATAATGAAATATGGAACATTGCTATAAATGATAAATTAACTTGTAATTTAAAGGTTAAGAAAGGAAAGATTTAAAAAATTGTTATGATATATGGGGCAGATTTATTGAATATGTGCCAACAAAAGGAAAAGGGAAAGTTCTAAATCAGAAATCAATGCAGTTCTGGAGAAGAGGACAATAAAGGAAGAAGAAGAATAAAGACAATGGAAGAAGAAGATTACTGCAAGAGGTCCCGACTAGGGCGGTGGGGAACACAATTGATTTGTATTTTGGTTTCTGTATTTTATGTTGTAGTTTATAAAAATAAATATATAAATATATAAATAAATAAATAAATAAAAAGAAAGAAAGCCACCTGAAAGCTGCTCTTGAGGGTTTGGATAGCAGCCTAGCATAGTGGGCTCCAATGAAAGATGGCAAGATCCAGTGAAATCCAGTTTTCTGGCCTATGTGAATGGAAGTGCTTCCTGCTGACACAAATCCACCTTGAGATTCAAGATACTATATCCAATAGTAATGCTTAAATCCACTTCTCAATGGATTATAGCAATTCCATTTTGAAAGAGCAAAATTCCCTAGTATGATGGCACTCTGGAAACAATTCTTTAAAAAAAATTTTTTTTTTAACTTTGCCAGTCTTTCACGGTTGTTTTCAAGATTCAAATTAGACTTAAAAGATTTCTTGAGAAAAATGAGTATCGACACTGGTCAAGGTTTCTAACAGAATTAGTATCACCCATCTTCGATTATTTGAGTGCTGTGAAACTAGTCTGGTGTCATGATCTTCATATATGGAATAGGAGTACCATGACAGCTGTCTGCAAGAGGACAACAATCATAATGTTGAAAAACTACCCAAAGTGGCCTTGGTAGCCAGATGGGCAATTTAAAAGTCAAATAAATAAATAAATAAATAAAAATATCAAGTCTAAGTCCTGTTTCAGGACTGAGGAGCAGTGGTTAAACTGTAGTCTTGCAGCCAAATCTCTGCTCACAGTCAGCGTTCAATACCAACAGATCTGACTGCCAGCTCGAGGTTGACTCAGTCTTTCATCTTTCCAAGGTTGGTAAACTGATAACCCAGCTTGCTTGGGATGGGGTGGGGGGCAATGTGTAGCCTGTATTTTTTTAAAAAATGTAAACAGCCCAGAGAGTGCTTTAAATACTACAGGGTAATATATAAACACCAAGCTTTGCTTCCCCCCCCCCCCACCCCGAAACTAAATCTGAGTGAAAGACCACAAGCAGGCAGTGCAGGACCCTTGAGCAGACCCAGCACATATTGCTACGTGAAGTTTTGCAATGTATTATTTTCCTATTTAAATTATAGGGAAATTATAACTAAATTTGTGTTTTGTTTGCATATGTATGCGTATGTAAGTGTGTTTATATATCATTTGCAAACTTCATGCAAATCAGGGTCTTAATTTGTCCTGTTTGGTTATGCATTTCCTTTTTTTGGGGGGGGGGGGAGATGTGTCAGTGGCTGCCCTAAAGGCATGCAGTGTGGAGGAGCCAAGATATTGATCACCTTTATAGATGATTAAAGAGATTCTCTAGGATAAGTGAAATGCTGTTTTCAGTTTTAGGAGCTAGACCGGCTGTATACTTTTGTGCTAACAATTACATTGTGGATCAGAAAGGATCATGGCCAAAATCCTCTTGCATTAAATCACCTTGGCATAGGGGAAATGATGTCACCAGCAGCAGCAGATTGCTGCTTATTAAAGAGTTTCCAGTTTTGACTCTTCATTGTTTAATCTCACTCTGCAAAAAGCCCGCATGCTTTGCATGCAACCCAGAATGAAAGCATAGACAATGTTTTGGATTAATTAGATTGCCACTAATTGAAGTTCCTGCTTCCACAGATTGTGTGTAAAGTCATTCAACTGATTATGTGCAATGACATTACACATAAGCCATGAGGAACTGAAGTAGGGAACTCTTTATTTAGTGTCTATCTGCCTCTCTGGATGATATCATTTCTCTTACACCAGCACAACATACACAAGAGGCTTGGCAAGGCGTGTCCTAAACTGAAAAAGTTTCTTTAAACCAATTGGACAGAACATGCAATATTCCATGAGGTTATTATGAACAATATATTTGATATTGGCATTGTTTTCAGATCCACATGATATGTATGTAACAGTGCAGTTCTGTTTACATTTTCTTGAAGCCCCATTACATTCAGTGAGATTTCCTTTCAGGTTCATTAATTAAAGTGTACATAGGAACGCAGTCAACTGTACCTAAAAGCAATAATGTTTCACAGAGCAACAGTTCTATGTTTAAGCTTTCCTACTTCCAAAGAGAACACTCTAATTTCAGATTACCAAAAACAGTACAAAAATTTTGTTGCTACCAACAATTATATTTTTTAAATTATTGTAAAAATAAAATATTTTCTTAAAAATATCAACATTTTAAAGAAACTGATTTTTTATTGTCATACAACACTTAGCCAAAGGTTCCTACAGCTGGCGTAACATTGCTAAAACAATGTTAAAGTTGCAATCATAACATCATCATTGTCCATGGCAGCTGCCTTAGCCTTGGACATAAAACAACAGTAGTTTCTGGCTTGAAGCTTTCATTTAGATCCCCTTCAATAAATAAGATGTTTGAAAATAATGGGTTTGTTGATGTACACACTAAAGACCCTTTGGCTGCATACTTTCCATTTTAATAGCTTGTTTTCAACCCCTAACTTTCTCATCACTGACAGCTATTGGTTTGTCCATTTGACTTAAAAGCATGAATACAGATTGGTTTTGTGATCCTTATATACTTTTATACAGGCTTGGGAGAAGTTATCTTGTTGTACTGCATCTCCTAGAATTCCCCAGGCAGCACAGCCAGTGAAAAGGAAGGAAGGACTTTACCAAGGGGTGGACAATTGTGTTTGGCCTACAATTCCCCTATCTCTAGCCAGGACAGCAAATAATGAGGGATTATGGCAATTGCCATCTAAAAGCATGTGGAAGGCCACATCTACCCACTCTGATACAGGTCAAATGTGTGATGGACTATCATCAGGACATGGAATGTGCATTCAGTTGCAGTTGGGCCCTTCGGTTGTTCTAATGTTGACTGTAAAGATCATCAGAGTTTGCCATTAAAGGGCTGTGCTTTTTCAGAAGGCTGTTTATATCTGGAAGAAGGGCCAATCCAAGACATTCTTCTGCTTGAAGAGCAGGAGAAAATGAACCTCAGCCCCATTCCCAGTCAAGATATTTAGCACTCAGTGATAATGAAATTATTTTCGTATCAGAGGCAAAAAATTCCACAAGTGCCTCTCCATTCTGTAGTACATAAGAATATGACATTAAGTAGATAAAAATTTGCTGAACCTTCCATGGCATCCAGAATTAAGTGCTTGATGCAGCTGCCTTACTCTGACTATCAGTTGTTCAACAGTAAAACAGACTGCCATGGAAGATGGTGGATTTCTGCATCAGCAAGGGAATAGACCCAATGATCTTTGGGATCCCTTCCATTTTAGCACATCTATGATTCTAAAGTCAGGATAGGCCAGCTGGAAGATAGAATGAAGGCCAAATTATACATGCTGTTAAATCCATCTTTTCACTTAAGTCTTAAATTTTCAAAATGCAAATAGCTTCATTTTGGTGGCTGGCATAAAGATGAAATATCATCCTTTCCCCGCTGATGTCGAGAGGAAAACTAGAATTTGTGTTGGGAGGAAATTCTCTCAAATTCTCCCAGTGGTAGTCTTGTGCCTACAGTGACTCCTCGCCGAGATCATTATCTCTTTAGGGAGAAGTGATTCTGACAGTGGTAACAAGGATTCCCCCCCCCCCCGCTCAAAAGTAAAAATACCTCCAGAAGAGGGGTCCTCCCCTCAGGACCACTACAGGAAAGAAAAGGATTAATTTCCCCCCTCCATGTTAACTGACATTTTCTCCAGCTGATGCAATTTGCATTTTGAAAATTATGCACATTAAGCTTAAAAAAATGCATTTAATATTATCTTCAGCTTGGTCCTAACACTTTACACAGGGAGTGGGAATAATAGAACATATCCATATGCCATCTTTTTTTTAAAAAAAAGCTTCTCTTGCTGCATAAGGCTATGCCCAAATAGGTTTTCAGAGGTAGAAAACACTTCATTTGATTGGCTATGAGCTATTTTCTATTCTGAATCAAATATTCTATTTTTTAAAAAATCTAGTTAGCTGTAGATGAAAATGTCTTTTCTAAATTCTTATTCAAACTTTTCGTATCAGAGGCAAAAAATTCCACAAGTGCCTCTCCAATCTGTAGTACGTAATACCAGAAAGCTCAGCTCCTTACTAGTGAACTGCTAAGACCTGTAAGTGTCGATCTTAGTTACAAGCAACTTGAAAAATCTATTTGTAAGGTTCTGTTTTTCTCCAGGAAGTGGCCATATTTATCTTTTGTCCCTATAATGCCCACAGTTTTATAAGCAATAGTAATTCTATCTTAACATAGACAATATCAGTTTGTCTGAATCTATCTACATGACAGTCCCACAAAGCACACTGAAACATCGACAAAATCTCTCATTGTTCTCCAACTGGGAGTCAAAATCTGGAGCCTCCAGCAAAAGGGAAAAGGGCATCATCCCAGTTTAATATACCAGGAGACTCTTTACCCAATTAAAAGATTTAAAAGTTTCCTGGTACCTTGAATAAATTATTATTTGTGTTGTCTTTTGGCAGCAGGGCTTCAAGTGGATCAGGGCATCTTGCAAAAACTAGCATTTATATAAAAAATAAATTAACATATTTTTTTATTTTAAATAGTTCTGAACAGCTTATGTTTTACATAATCAGGCAAAGACCTTTCTCTTCAGGCAAGTTTTCTCTGAGTGAATGGCTGCCGAGTGGCATTTTAAAAAATTGATTGAAAGATAAAACGATAAAACAATTAAAATACAATTAAAACTACAGTGCTCTAAAAATTGCCATCAGGACCCACAGTTGATATTATTTCAATTAAAAACCATCTGAAACAGGAAGGTTTTGACCTGGTGTCAAAACATCATCAATGTCAGCACCAGACAAATCTCCCTCGGGAGGGCGTTCCATACTTTGGGGGCAGCTGCCAAAAAGGCCCTTTGTCTACAAGCCATCCTTGAGGGATGGCTCTTTCAGGAGGGCCCCCTGGCTAGATCTTAATTGCCAGGTAGGTTCATATGGAAGGAGGCGGTCCTTCAGGTATCCAGGGCTAAGTCGTTCAGGGCTTTATACGTCAAAACAAGCACTTTGAATTGGGCCCGGGGCAGCGACTGGTAGCCAATGTAATTGGAACAGAATCGGCCTGATGTGTTCCCTAGCGGCCCCACCACTCACCAGCCACGCAGCTCGATTCTGAACCAGTTGCAGTCGCCGGACGGTCTTCAAAGGCAGCCCCACGTACAGCACATTGCAGTAATCTATACGGGATGTTACCAGTGCATGTGTAACTGTCATGAGACTCTGCTCATCCAGGTAGGGCCGTAGTATAATTTCCACAGCTGAAGGAAGGCGCCCCTGGCCACCGAGTCCACCTGGGCTTCCAGAGTTAGACCAGAGTCCAGGAGCACCCCCAGGCTGCAGACCCTGTCCCTTAGGGGGAGTGCAACCCCATTCAGGGCAGGGAAATGGCCCTCTAGCCTGTCCGGCGAAGCACCCACTAACAGCACTGCCGTCTTGTCTGGATTGAGTTTCAATTTATTAACCCTCATCCAGTCCATTATCAGGTCCAGACACGAGTTCAGCACAGAAACCACCTCACCTGGATTGGTGGAAAATGAGAGATAGAGCTGTCGTCAGCATATTGCTTATATGGCAAGCTTAACAGGTGACTGTGAGTAAGAGGGGGAGGAGGGGATAATGCTCAAATTATCCTTCTTAAAATAAAGACCAGCTAATTAATTTTAAACTGCTATGGATACATGGTGCAATGGACCATGAAGGAACTGACATGCTGTTCTGCTTTAATATATAACTTAGAGCATACTGCAGCTAAGCACATGCAGTTACTGCACAAATGTCCTCCTCTGTAGTGACTATAATTATGCCTTGTTAGAGATTTATGGATTTTATCTGGAATAGTAACCTCTAAAATATTTTTTTTCTCCTTTGAGGCTAATTTTTAAAATACCCGATAAGAAAGGTAATTAAGGGCAACTTCCTTGTGTTTGCCACACGTACTAGATCTTTTAAAGACAAAACGTGAAAAAATGCTCTTCTCCAACTGAAAAATGTACTATGGGAAGAAGAGAAGTTTGAAAGGGTACTTTAAAAAAACCCAAAAAACCTATAGCTCCCAAAATCTGGGAGTTTCTGGAGGATGTAGCCCAAAAATGAACCTTTTCCAAGGTCTGAAGAAGAATAACATGCCACTCAATTATGTGCATGCTTTCTTATACAGATACACTCTCTTACTAAAAACTAGCCCATGTCCTCTCAAAAGAGCCATAGGTAAGCACCAAGAAACACTGTGAGGATGAAAGAAAAATATCATTCTTCTCCTATACTATTAAGTCCTTTCTGACTTACAATCACTCTTACCACAGTGTCCTAGGTATACAGAACTCTGAAGTGGTTTACCATTCCCTTCATCTGGGGTCACTCAAGAACTGTGCAGCTTGCTCTGGCTACACAGGCTGGTTCTTCTCTTGGGACACTCTGTATGGAACAAGATTTCCAACCTCTGATTCTGCAGCTAGATATCCAACTCACTGAGCTATTCAGCCAGCTAAAAAGCCCAGTACTACTATTTCTAAGTCTTGGCAGGGGGCACTTTTTTTGGCCCTGAGCCAATATCTCTATTGGCTTGGTCTCTACACCATCCACACATTGGAGGAAAGACTAAAGAGCACACTATGTGTAGATTCTCCTTTGTGAGCCAAATGTTTATTTTTGTACAATAAATATTTACTATATGAATGCCTTCTTTCTGTGTATTTATAAAAACGCTTGAGAAACATGCAATAAAGCTTTTTGAGCTGTGTGTTCCCAATGCACATTTTCAGAGAGATAAAAATGCACCTAAAACAACTGTGATGTTTTTTTTCTTCCTAGAATTAAAACTAAAGTTCCTTTTTTTCTATCTAAACTATGGTTAGCTCTCCTTTCGTTTTCAGAGAAAGGAAGAAAAAGATTGATAGATCCATCTTAGAACCGAAAGACTTGACTAACCTTCGCCTGTAAAAGGCAAAAATCTTTCCAACGGCCAGAAATTTTCACAAGCAGCAATTGATGGGGAATACTGTAGCTATTCATACTTCTGAAATTATTCTTATTTTTTCAGATCACTTTATTCCACCCTTTAACATTAAGCATTACGTTCTGTCCCTCTCATCATAATGAATGCAAAACAAAGAAACTCTAAGAACGTAAGAAGAGCCCTGCTGGATCAGGCCAAGGGCCCATCTAGTCCAGCTTCCTGTATCTCACAGTGGCCCCACCAAATGCCTCCGGGAGCACATGAGACAACTAGATACCTGTCTCCTGATACCACTCCTCTGCATCTGGCATTTTGAAGTACCTTCCTTTTAAGCCTGGAGATTATACATCCCCATCATGGCTTGTAACCTGTGATGAACTTTTCCTCCAGAAATCTGTCCAATCCCCTTTCAAAGGCATCTAGGCCATCACCACAGCCTGTGGCAAGGGGTTCCACAGACTCACAATGCACTGGGTAAATAAATATTTTCTTTTGTCTGTGCTCACTCTCCCAACACTCAATTGGAGTGGACGTCCCCTGGTTCTGGTACTGTGTGAGAGGGAAAAGAGCTTCCCTCTATCCACTTGATCCATCCCCTGCATAATTTTATACGTCTCAATCATGTCCCCCCCTCAGGCGCCCTTTTTTCTAGACTAAAGAGCCCCAAATGCTGTAGCCTTTCCTCATAAGGGAATATATATATATTTTATATATATATTTTATATATATATAAAAATTCAGGAAATAAGTCTGGGCAAGTATGCAACAAAAGCTTTATGTGGAAGAGCCTTCAAAACTCTGCTCACTCGTGACTTTCCATGACTGAGATGATCACAACCATGTAATTACTTAAACATCTTTTTAAAAAATACAGCTTACATAATAATGTGATCCTTGAAGAGTTTAATATGCATTCCATGGGGTACAGTTGTCACGAGAAAAGTGCATTAAATTGCCCCATCTTGGTTACAGGGCTGGTAATGGCAAGTAAACAGTGAAAAAAAGGCAACAGACTCCCCTCTCAGCACAGTCAGGAGATGGACGCTACATAAGTTGTGCCTGGTTGAGACTGTGCTGAACTCCTCTAGGAGCCGCTTGGTACTTACATCCTTTGCAACCTTGACAATGAATGTGTAGAAGAGCTGAGATATTTTAAGAGTTTGTTCTCACTATGACTTTTTGTATTGTAAGGGCTTGAAACTTTCCTTCCTGTGTGAAAGTGAATGGTAGCCACATAAGATTCTTTGGGGGAAGCCTGGAATGATGCAAAACTCCAGTGTGACTTTGTGAGGGATTTTATTTATCCACGGGTTACACAGAGGGGTTCCTCTCACCATTCAGTCTCACTACCTTCTCTGCCTGGATGGGCTGTATCCAGGTTAGTGCCCAATGATTGGGAAATGCCTCCTCAGGCCTGTGCCTTCCGTCACACACCATGCTGAAACACTCCACATTACAAGAGTGATATCTTGCAATACACCAGGAAAATCCATTGGTCTTCCAGATAATGTGAGGATTGTAGCTACGTTCAGAAGGAATAGGGCAGTCTGAAGGAAGTGATGGATGAGGTCTTAGTCAATGCAGTTCAGAAGAGCCCACAGCTTCGATTCTGCAAGCCCTGGCTCTAATACACTACTGCAAATAATTAACAAGACATTGTTTATAATGTGGAAGACTGATAGTAATTACCTGCCATTCCTTAGATTCTTTTCCTGTGAATATCTCTAGGCACCCATATTAAAATCCATCCTTTGAAATACATAAAAACAATGAAAAGAGAGGGTAATTACATAAGCCAACAGCTTTCACACATCCCCCGCTTATTCCAACAGTATTTTCAAAGGCAATCTTCCTAGAAGTCTATGCCATTATTAATGTAGTCTTACAAAGAAGCCAGCTGTTGACCAATTTCTTTCAATATTTAAACAATGTACTCTGGCAGGGGCAAACTGAATTCTTGGCCTGTCGTCCAGATAACAGGATTTTTGGATAGGCAATATCTGCTTTGCCTTCCTCCTGCTGATCATAGATTGATTCTCTAACTAACTGCAAAGAAGCTGAACTGCAAAGGCAAAACATGTCCTAGTCAGTCATCTTTTTCACAGTTTTGATGTGCATAAAGGAAATGTAGGGTTATTGGGATAATGTATGTTAAGTTCTTGTTGTTTAGTCGTTAAGTTGTGTCATCTTCTTCTGGTTGCTGCACAATGGTGGAGGGTGGGGTTTCCCTTAACTGGGGCTTATTTTTGGGATAGGGCTTATATTACGAGCATCCTGAAAAATCATACTAGTGACAAGTAAGGCACTTGTAGATCATTACTATGTACAGGCCTTCATATAAAACATCTTGCTTTTTAAGCCACCATTTTCTATGAGGTGCAGATGTGGAAACTATGGTGTGAAGAAAGAAAACAAAGTCAAAATAAGATTTGCAATCTGGGTTTACTGAAAATGCTCAAATAAATTTCCATATTTAGAGCCATAGCTCAAAAAATGAATAAACCTAATATTAAGTTGCTCTTCTGAGAGAAGAAAGTAAGGGAAGTGGAGAAGTACACGACAGATTTCCAATGCAAATATGGTTTGCTGGACAAGGATGTCTGAACTGGACCGATAGGTAAAATTTCCATGAGTATATCTATACGTATGAACCAAGATCTACTTGTATAAACATTATAGAGACTTCACAGGAATATATTGTTTTGAAGGGCAAGAAGGACAGGGAAGAATAAAATGTGTAAAACCTATCTGAAAGTATTTTGATTGAAAAAAGAAGAGGAAGTGTATTCAAACAATTTAGGGAAATGGCTATGCTGAGTTGACTCTGAGAAAAATTTCCATAACTGCCTTCTTCTATCTTGTCAAAACATGGTTGTGTAGAGAAAGGTAAACATCATCATTAAAGTAATGGCATTGGTTTCCACAGAGCAAAGCTGGCAGGATTATGAAAATCTCATGGCTCTCCACATGTTCACAGCTTTTCTTTTCTGATGAAGTCTGAGCATCTCAGTGGAACTAGAGAGAAACCATATCTCTTCTCCATATCCCTGCATACACTATTACTGTATTTTTCCGTTTATAACATGCCCCTGTTTATAAAAACACCCCCCCCCTTTTCTAACCCCAAAATTAAGAAAACTTAGCTTTGAGTATTCAGCCTCTGGGCTCAGAACGTCGGACATTTTGAGTCCCTGTTGAATCTGAGCCTACAGGCTCCACCTCCAAGAGGTGTGTTCCAATTGGTTTGTTCAGCATCAGCTGATGTCAGTTCCATAAGGCTCGTGACTGGAGGAAGCTTGTTTACAGAGGCAAGGTATGTGCCGTTTTGTTCTCTCCTCAGCTAACTTCCGTGTAAAAGATGCCCCTCCATTTTTAGTGTAATGATTTTAGGAAAAAGTAGTGTCTTATACATGGAAAAATACGGTACTTACAAAAGTTTACATTCAGTATAATACAGTGGAACCTCTACTTACGAACGTCCCTACCTACGAACATTTCAACTTACGAACAGCTCCATCCGCAAAATTTTGCTTCTACTTGTGAACGGAGCTTCAACTTGCGAACCGGAAAAAAAAAGGTGTTCTGTTTAAAAGGTGTTCCCTCCCTCCCTCCCTCCTTTCCTGCCTTTTTTAAAAACCTAAGTCATCTTAGGTTAAAAGGAAAAAAAAGAAAAAATTCTCCCCCTAGTGGTAGAATACGGATTAACCGGCTTTGCATTAGTTCCTATGGGAACGAATGCTTCGACGTACGAACGGCGCCTCTACATAAGAACAAAAAACAGCCGGAACGGATTAATCGGTTTTCAATGCATTCCTATGGGAAATTTTGCTTCAACTTACGAACGTTTCAACTTAAGAACATCTTCTGGGACTGATTAAGTTCGTAAGTAGAGGTTCCACTATACATGGGAAATTATTCACTATCTTTATAGTACAATTCTACACACCCTCACTAGTAACAAATCACCTGTAACCAGTTACTTTTTTTGAGTAATAAGGGCATGACAAAATGACATTTTAAAAATATTGTAATGAGTAAAGCTGCAGGTACAGTGATGCCTCGCAAGACGAATGCCTCGCCCGACGAAAAACTCGCAAGACGAAAGCGTTTTGCGATTGCTTTGGTGACTCGCAAGATGACTTTTTCTATGGCCGTGCTTCGCAAGACGATTTTTTTTTTTTGCAAGAGCGATGCCTCGCAAGACGAAAATAATTTGTTTGTCTTGCGAGGTTTCCCATAGGAATGTATTACAATGCATTCCTATGGGAAACCGCGCTTTCGCAAGACGAAAATTTCGCAATACGATGCTACTCGCGGAACGAATTACTTTCGTCCTGCGAGGCATCACTGTATTTTACTGGAGCAATGAGTAATTTTTAATGATTACTACCAAAAGGCATTTTATGAGATATTTCAGCAAGAATTTCTCAAGTTTTATGCCATTCTCTTGTCAATCTTCTCCTGCCAACCTAGCAGTTCAAAAGCATGTAAAAATGCGAGTAGATAAATAGGTACCACCTCGGTGGGAAGGTAACGGCATTCTGTGTCTAGTCACGCTGGCCACGTGACCACGGAAACTGTCTTCGGACAAACGCTGGCTCTATGGCTTGGAAACGGGGATGAGCACCGCGCCCTAGAGTCGGACACGACTGGACTAAATGTCAAGGGGAACCTTTACCTTTACCTTACCTTGTCAATCTTAAGTATTTTCTCCCAAAAAGTACCTGAGAGTAACAAGTAGTTTTTTTCAGTAATTTAACAAACTACTTTGCCAACATTGCACAGTAACAAACAGCACATCAAATAATCGTTATTTTGTCAACACTGCAACAAATGCCAATGGGTTACTTTTCAAACACTAATCAGTAACAACTAGTTTTACAAGTAATTGTTCAAACTCTGTGCCTCACTCACTGCACTAGAATTCATTTCAGATTCAGCATGCATAGGACTGGACTTTTAATGAAATATTTATGTTTCTAACTTTTCCTTCCCATCTCATCATGAGGCTTCTGATTCCACCCTCATATCCTGTTTCTTGCTGCCTTTTATCATGCAAGGGTAGGTCTCAGGGATGGGATTTTCTAAACTACAAATACCATAATCCTCCATTCTGGGAGTTCTGCCACAGGCTTTGCAAACACCAGAAAGGCTTAATTTTGAAGGCTTTAAGGCTCAGCTAGGCCAGGCTCCTATATCCTATTCATGGGCTAGTACTACCCTGGAGATTTCTTTCGGAACAGGACACTTGGGTCGAGCCTGGCCTAGCTGAGCCTTAATGTCTCCCAAGGTGGACTTTTCTCCCAAGAGTAGCACATTCAGGTGTTTGCATGGTGCCTTGTATGATAGCTAGAACTCCCAGAATGGAGAATTATGGTATTTGTTAGTCAGAAAATCCCATTCCTAGGGCAGCTTTCAAAACAGCTGAAGCATCTACTAAGGATATCTCCCAGGTTCAATTATTTAAAGTCAATGGATACCTAGAAGCACTATTTCTTTAATTTGTGCTTTCTATCAGCAGGGGCCATTGCCCTGAGAACAGAATCCTGGAGGGAGAATTAATGAGCATTGCTCTAACAGTCAATGAATGTGAAAGGTAAAGTCTTTCTGCTTCTCATTTTTGTTATGAAAAACAGCAGGAAAATAAACTTTTAAAATGAATCTAATGTAATATAAAATGAATTTAATCTAAGGAAACATCTCTTAATCTAATAGGACAGATATATCCAGGACTCAAACCAGTGTCAATAGCAGTCAATTTTGCAATTGTAATAGGTACAGAACCCCAGCCTTCCTAGCATAGATATTGCTAGATATTACCTAACTGTAATGACTTTTAAATTATTTTTGCTCAACCCTGAGAAGATATTGAGATTCAGCATTTCAACTGTGCTATATGATTTCCTCTGATTTTAACTGTGCAGATTATTATTTTTCCTATCTCTCCTTCCCTACTCTAAAATAGTGTGATCTGAGCAACTCTGAAAAAAGAAAATAGAATCCTCCATAATAATAAATTCCAATTTTACACCATCAGTCATTCAGGACTAGGTGCAAACTTCTATCATTCGTGCACTGTGACACCTGACAGACTCTACAGGCAGGTAAAGATTTAATCTTCAAAGAAAAGTCTGCAAGTTAAAAGCCCCATGATTCTGAGAAAGCTTCAGGCACAAACATACAATGTGCAACTTACTGCAGTGTTATTCTTTATAGAGTGCCCATTGTCCAGAACAGCTGAGTCATGGCTTATTATTCATTCATTTAAAGCAGTGGTCCTCAACCTTGGGCCTCCAGATGTTCTTGGATTTCAACTCCCAGAAATCCTGGCCAGAAGAGGTGGTGGTGTAGGTTTCTGGGAGTTGTAGTCCAAGAACATCTGGAGGCCCAAGGTTGGGGACCACTGATTTAAAGGATTTAAATTGAGATCTTCTTTACATTTATTGTAAATTTTCAGGTGACTTATGCAGGATCCAATTTGCAATAAAGGCAACATAGAAGATAAACATTAATGATGAGGATGATAGATGCCAGAGCTGAAGATAAAGAATTGGAAAAACTAACAAAATACAGAGACCTGGCAATCAAAACATCTTGTTTGTGGATCAAACACAGTTCAATGGTCCCTGCAGTCATCGGGGCTTTGGGAACAATATCAAGAAATTTCACAGTATTATAAGCATTTGCAGATTTAAGAAATAACATTAGAGCTATAAAAACCGATATTAGGAACAGCATACATACTGTGCCGACATTTAGCAGATACTTAGGTTAAAACATGTATCTGTTATATAATACCAGTCAATGTTTTTATGATTTTGATTGACTGTGCCTGGTATTTTTGACTAATAATATAATAGTATACCGTCAAGTCTGTTCTGACTTATGGCATACCCTTTTCAGGGTTTTTTAGGTAGAGAGTACTAAGAAGTGGTTTACCATATCTTTCTTCTGAGGACACCCTGGGACTGTGCAGCTTGCCTAAGGCAACAGAGGCTGGCTCTTCTTCCTGGAGGCACAAAGGGGAATCAAACTCCAACATGTTTTTTAGTATGTCATTTCTTTGATCCTTTTTGTATTTGTATACTCACCATTGTTAGCGTTAAATACTGCCTTTAAATGATGTAAACTGCCTTGGGTTCTTTTTAAGGAGAAAGGAGAGGTAAATATACTTTCAACAAATAAAGACAACTGAACGATGGTTTTCATTATACAAATGGTTTGAGTCAGTAGACAGAACTTGATAACATAGAACTAAATGAAGAGGTAACTGTAAGTAGAAACCTAGAAGGGCAAGCAAACTATTGTTGTTGTTGTTTAGTCGTTAAGTTGTGTCCAGATGGTAGGAACTCATGAGGAACTCACCCTCCAGAAACTCAACTTTTATACATATTAGTTCAGGTTTTGCTATATGCAGTTCATGCCCCCAAAAGCACAGAGCTACATGAATCCATGCGATATAACACACCAAGACATGGCAGTATAATAGCAAGCTTATTCCTTAGTAATTTTCTAATTTGAGTGTCTTTTGCAATTTGCTGGTAGATAGTCCATAAATGGAATTTTCTTTATTTTCTTAAATATAACTAATCAGACTTTAGATTGTTGTTGTTTAGTCGTTAAGTCGTGTCCGACTCTTCGTGACCCCATGGACCAGAGCACAACAGGCCCTTCTATCTTCCACTGCCTCCCGGAGTTTAGTCAAATTCATGTTGGTAGCTTCAATGACACTGTCCAACCATTTCGTCCTCTGTCGTCCCCTTCTCCTCTTGCCCTCACACTTTCCCAACATCAGGGTCTTTTCCAGGGAGTCTTCTCTTCTCATGAGATGGCCAAAGTATTGGAGCCTCAGCTTCAGGATCTGTCCTTCCAGTGAGCACTCAGGGTTGATTTCTTTCAAAATGGATAGGTTTGTTCTCTTTGCAGTCCAGGGGACTCTCAAGAGTCTCCTCCAGCACCACAATTCAAAAGCATCAATTCTTCGGTGGTCAGCCTTCTTTATGGTCCAGCTCTCACTTCCATACATTGCTACTGGAAAAACCATAGCTTTGACTATGCGGACCTTTGTCGGCAAGGTGATGTCTCTGCTTTTTAAGATGCTGTCTAGGTTTGTCATCGCTTTCCTCCCAAGAAGCAGGTGTCTTTTAATTTCATGGCTGCTGTCACCATCTGCAATGATCATGGAGCCCAAGAAAGTAAATTCTGTCACTGCCTCCATATCTTCCCCTTCATAGTAATGTGAATAATAAGATTTGATGACAGTATATTTTATGTTCTTCCTTTCCCCCCTTTTTTATCCCCCTTCACCCCCTGTACCCTTCATTCACCCTATCCCTAGTTTAAAATAAAAAACAAAAAACAACAAAAAATGATTTAGAAATCGATATAAAAACGATCACAGAAAAAAACAAACCCAGAGCTCCATAAAAGTGAAACAAGCTGGATTTAAAGCCTGGGAAGCTTTTTTTTTTTTTAAATATCTTTGTCTGGCTCTGAAATATCAAACTAAGTTCTAGTTCTACCTTTCACTTCCTTGTTTTCACCTTCACTTTCCTTTTGTTATATTTTTTTCGTATTTTGTAAATTCCCTACATTTATTTCTTTTTACCCAGTTTTTTGTCCACTGCTCTAGTTGAATAATAATATATATTTTATCCATACCTGTCACTTTTATTTGCTCGTTACTATGTATTTTTCTCACCAGTACTTTATTCCAATAACCTCTCTCTTTATCAATAAATTCTCAACCAATCCATTAAGGTTTCTTGGGAATTTCTCCAACTGTCACTAAATGTAACGGGGAAACTTTTTTCTATATCTGTTCCAAATTAAAAGCATATTTTTTAAGATGAGTTTTCTATTTTTTCTATGTTTTTACAGTGGTGCCTCGACTTACAAACGTCCCTACTTACGACCATTTCGAGTTACGACCAGCTCCGGATGCAAAATTTTGCTTCTACAGTGGTGCCTCGCAAGACGAAAGTAATTCGTTCCGCGAGTAGCACCGTCTTGCAAAATTTTCGTCTTGCGAAAAGCGGTTTCCCATAGGAATGCATTGAAATTTAATTAATGCGTTCCTATGGGGAAAAACAGGGATGTGGTGGCGCTGCGGGTTAAACCGCAGAAGCCTCTGTGCTGTAAGATCTATAGATCTGCAGCTGTAAGATCGAATCCACGCGACGGAGTGAGCACCCGTCACTTGTCCCAGCTCCCGCCAACCTAGCGGTTCGAAAGCATGCAAATGCAAGTAGATAAATAGGGACCACCTCGGTGGGAAGGTAACAGCGTTTCGTGTCTAAGTCGCACTGGCCATGTGACCACGGAAGATTGTCTTCGGACAAACGCTGGCTCTATGGCTTAGAAACGGGGATGAGCACCGCCCCCTAGAGTCGAACACGACTGGACAAATTGTCAAGGGGAACCTTTACCTTTACCTTTACCTATGGGGAAAAAAAGTCAGAAACCAAAAAAAAAAGTCAGAAAAAAGTCACTTACCAGGTACAGTAGACCCAGCCCCGCTCCTCACAGTCCCTTGGTAGCCCCGGAACAGCCGGACTCTGTGTGAGCAGAGCGCCGAACAGCTGAGAGTCGGCAACCAGCAGAGAGGCGGCAGCCATTTTGGAGAGGCGGCAGCCATTTTGAGAGGCAGCAGCCATGTGGTTGCCTCTCAAAATGGCTGCCGCCTCTCCAAAATGGCTGCCGCCTCTCTTCTGGTTGCCGACTCTCAGCTGTTCGACGCTCTGCTCACACAGAGTCCGGCTGTTCTGGGGCTGCCAAGGGACTGTGAGGAGCGGGGCTGGGTCTACTGTACCTGGTAAGTGACTTTTTTCTGACTTTTTTTTGGTTTCTGACTTTTTTTCCCCATAGGAACGCATTAATTAAATTTCAATGCATTCCTATGGGAAACCCGCCTCGCAAGACGAAAAATATCCAAAAAACTCACAAGACCTGTTCGTCTTGCGAGTTTTTCATCCCGCGAGGCATTCGTTTTGCGAGGCACCACTGTACTTGCGACCAGAGCTTCCACTTACGAACAGAAAAAGGCAGGGGAAAAAGGCGGGAAATTCAAATTGCTAACTGTAGGTGGCGACGAGGCTGCTTCTTTGTAGCTCTTTCGCCCCAGCAGTTAGAGAGTGTGCGATCGGAGGAGGCTTGGGACTGCCTTGCTTCTGCTTCTGAGTGAGCGTGTGTGTGTATTTGCAGGGAGGCTTCGGGCTGCCTGGTCAGGTAAGGTGCTGTTTTCTGCTTTTTAAAAACTGTTCTGGGTGTTTTTGCAGCGTGGTTTTGGGCTGGGGGATTATGTTTCTGTGCTGTGATGGGTCTTGGGGGGTTTGTTTTTTTGGTTTCCCCCCCATTTCTGATGGGTCTTGGGGGGTTTGGTTGCTTTTTGGCTTCCCCCCCATTTCCGATGGGTCTTGGGGGGTTTGGTTGCTCTTTGGGGTTTTTTCCCCCATTTCTGATGGGTCTTGGGGGGTTTGTTTGTTTTTTGGCTTTTTTTACCCCCCCCTTCCGATGGGTCTTGGGGGCTTTGTTTTTTTTGGGTTTTTTTACCCCCCCCCCTTCGAATGGGTCTTGGGGGTTTGGTTGCTTCTTTGGGGTTTTTCCCCCATTTCCGATGGGTCTTGGGGGGTTTGGTTGCTTTTCTGGTTTTTTTTTTTTCCATTTCTGATGGGTCCTACATGCTTCCCTTGCTTTTTCCTTTATTTTCTTTGCATTTCCGACCTGCCCCCTTTGTTCTCTGTGCATTTCCGATCTGCTCCGTTTGTCTTCTGTGCATTTCCGATGGGTCTTGCACGCTTGTTTGCTTTTCTCCCCCCCCCCCCCTTCGGCCGGAAGGGATTAATCGCGTTTCCAATTAGTCTTGCAGTGATATTTTTTTTGTGTGATTTTTTTTCTTCGGCCAGAACGGATTAATTGCATTTCAATGCATTCCTATGGGAAATGGTGCTTAGACATACGACCATTTCGAGTTATGTCCATCTTCTGGAACGGATTATGGTCATAAGTCGAGGCACCACTGTATTATCTTTTATAAAAATAATATTTACAGGATTCAAATGCAATTCCTGTGTTTCCATATTCAATCAACTTAGTTTGTTCAACTGAAATATAATATCTGCATATGTCTTAATTGATTGGCTATATAGCCTTAAATTGGGAAGTCCCGATTCTCCAGCTTCTTGAAATTAATATCCTCTTATGAATCCTTGACTTCTTATCTCTATTACAAAATTTATTAATCATATTTTAGCAATCCTTTGACCATTCTTTGCTAATCTTTATGGGTAGCATCACAAATAGAAAATTTATCTTGGCTAGTATCTTCATTTTGCATGCTGCAATTCTACCAAACCATGACAATCCAATATTCCTTAAATCAAGAAACTTATTTTTTTTATTACTAATTTCAATATTTTAAAATTATCCTCCTTCAATCTTTTCAAATTAGTTGGGATATATATACCTAAATACTTAATAGTTTTTCCATTTCTTTTCTAATTTTTCTCTTTCCTCTTTTTTATAAACACCATGTCTGATTTATGCCAATTTATCTGTAACTATTATTTCTCCAAATTCATTTAGATGTAGTTTTACCCTCTATAAACTTTAAAAGGTTTTCTATTCTTAATAAGATATTACCAGCAAACAAACTAATGTTAACTTAATTTTAATTTCATTCAATTTAAATCAAACTGTTATGTATGAATATATAATCTATTCTGGTGTAACTGTTAAGAAGCAGGAGAAGAATGTGTAAGCCTTTTCATCTCCTTTCATCACTCTCCAAATATCTTTCAAATCAGTCTTTCTTATTCTAGTCAAAGCCACAACTCTTCTTAATTTTCTGAGCTTTAGTAGGGTTTGATTTATCTTTTTCTTTATCTGTAACTATATTAAAATCACTTGCCATTATTACAAACGCTTTCCTTATCCTTCAACACTTCATTTAAAAAATTAGTTTGATTTACATTTGGACTGTAAACATTAATCAAAGTATACTCCTCTCCTCCCACTCCTGCTTGTATCATTGTATATCTTCCTCTACTATCTTTTTTCATTTTATTCACTTTAAAACCACATTTTTAGAAATGATGGTTGCAACCCTTCCTGACCTTGAATTTCCCTAAGTTTTTCCCACCAATTTAGTTTAACTTCATAAACACCTTCTTTTGGGTGATGAGTTTCTTGTGAAAAAAAACAAACTACTTTCTCCTTGTTTAATAAAGCCTCTGTTATTTTCCTCTTTATAACTCTACCCTGGCTTTTCACATTTAAAGTTGATATTCTTAATCAGTTAACCACAATTATTTTCCTCTGTTTCTCTCTTCTGGTCCCAAGTAATGAAAATTTATCTAAAAACACATAAAAAACCAAACACCCCACACTCACCACCTCCCCACAAAATCCCCCCCTTTTATCTGCTGAAGATAAAACATCCTGTTTGCATCCAAATCCTGGAGCAGGCGAGGTTCTGCCAACAGTCCCCAAACCAACAACCACTTCAATTATCCCATCTTTATTTCATATTCCCCTATTACATTATACCATCTCAGCTCTATTCAGTTTTGTACTACTTAAGTTTTTCTTACCCTTCTTGTTGTTGTTTAGTCGTTAAGTCGTGTCCGACTCTTCGTGACCCCATGGACCAGAGCACGCCAGGCCCTCCTGTCTTCCACTGTCTCCCGGAGTTTGGTCAAATTCATGTTGGTAGCTTCCATGACACTGTCCAACCGTCTCGTCCTCTGTCGTCCCCTTCTCCTCTTGCCTTCACACTTTCCCAACATCAGAGTCTTTTCCAGGGAGTCTTCTAACCCATACCAATTCAAGTCATGCCCCCCCATCTATCATCTTAATAATAATCGTCTTAGAACTGTGAAGCTGGAAGGGACCCTACAGATCATTGAGTCCAGCCCCTGTCAAGGAGGCATAGCAGGGAATTGAACTGCCAACCTCTGGCTCTGCAGCCAGAGACCAAAGCCAGTGAACTATTCAGCAGTTCCTAATCTATTGCTCACACTTCCATTCTAACTTTAGGTTTTACTACCTATAGCTATATATACATAGTATTTCTTTTAGGATGAATCCTACTGAAATCTTATTTTATTCTCCATGCCCTCCAACTCTCTAAATTATTTAATATTTGACCCATTCCCATGCTAATATTTAGCTTTCCCCTCTTTAGCTTATCTGGAGTTGCTTCCAACCTTATATTTTAAAACTTCCCTTGTCTAATTTCTTTCTTCATTCCTTTCTTATAAAAACCTCCTTTTAAAGGTAGAACCCTATAACTTTGAGGAACCTCACATCCCTTCCCTCATCCTTTATTTCCCTTTTAATATGTTTTCCCCTGGAATTCCCATTAATGTTACTTATTGATCCTTCTGGCATATACCATCGTACTTATCTATTATGTAAAATCAATTTCAATACTGTCCATATTACATCTATTATAAAACAAACCTATTAATCTTATTTGCTTGTGTGGCATGAGTAAAATGTATTGCTACAAGACAAAAAGATTCCCTTACGAAAGATAAAGTTTTCATAGGCACAGTGGTCTTGACCCTGGCAGTCAGCACTCTCAGCAGAAAGAGAGGACTGTTTTTGCATCACCTATAGGCTGAAATCCAACAGTAAGTCACAACAGGAGTAGGCCCATTGGATCAGTTGAACTGGCAGAGTTGACCCACCAAATCCCCACTGAGTCAATGAAGCTATCCAGTTTCAACTTACTACTGGATTTGAACCATAGTGTCCAATTTTTGTACACATATCTCAATTTGTTGTTGTTTAGTCGTTTAGTCATGTCCGACTCTTCATGACCCCATGGACCAGAACACGCCAGGCCCTCCTGTCTTCCACTGCCTCCCGGAGTTGGGTCAAATTCATGTTGGTAGCTTCGATGACACTGTCCATCCATCTCGTCCTCTGTCGTCCCGTTCTTCTCTTGCCTTCACACTTTCCCAACATCAGGGTCTTTTCCAGGGAGTCTTCTCTTCTCATGAGATGGCCAAAGTATTGGAGCCTCAGCTTCAGGATCTGTCCTTCCAGTGAGCACTCAGGGTTGATTTCCTTCAGAATTGATAGGTTTGTTCTCCTTGCAGTCCAGGGGACTCTCAAGAGCCTCCTCCAGCACCACAATTCAAAAGCATCAATTCTTTGGCAGTCAGCCTTCTTTATGGTCCAGCTCTCACTTCCATCATATCTCAATTGGGACACAACAAACAGAAGTTCAACAAATCTAGCTTTCCTGATCACTGAGTTGAGTTGACTTATGGCTTCATCCAGGAAAAGGCTGGATCTGATGGTCTTCCCTTCTGGCTGCAGTTGTTAAAGACACAAAAGACCATCAAGAAAGGGGGGAAATGATATGGCAATCTTATTTAATTATGAAAGGACAAATAAATGGATGCAGAATGTTCTTGAATTGTAATTGTAAATCCTTGTGTACTTTGTGGCTAGTTCAGAGGAAAGCATTCATGTATAAAAATGATGTTCTTGGTATATTCAGATTCTTGTTGATACTGAAAACGACTGAAGCATCTGTTTTATGATGTTGTCAGACCAGATTCCCTTGACTGAATAGCAGTCTTGTTTTACATGGCTGCTTATTTTCCACTCACTCCGATACAGATTTGCACAACAAAGCACTTGTTATGCTTTCCGTGGCACTATCATTTGTTTGTGAATATACCTCCTGCAAATGTCACAGTCCCAGTAACCAACCCCCTCAAACTGTCATGAACTTGGAAAAACAATGTTAAAGCTGAAGTGAGTGTTCACAGCAAACATCAGCTCCATAAATGTTCAAATATATGAAATGGCTGTGATGCAGCCACAGTCAAGTATTTTTGCAATGCAAATAGAGAGGTAACTCTGGTTCTTCGAGTGGTCATCTGTGAATTCACACAATATGGTTGTTCTGCACTAGCATAGAGGTTCTCGGAATCTTGTAGACCTTTAGCAAACGTTTGCCAGGACTGCCCCTTTTAGTACATGTGGCCCACTCACCCTGGTGAGTGCCTCTGTTCCAAAGTAGTCCACTGCTGTCTATCGCATATGTGACATATATGATGGGTAGAGGGAGAACGGGCAGGATATGTGAATTCACAGATGACTACTCAAAGAACTAGACTTACACGTAAGAAATGTCTCTTTCTTCTTCTTGGTCTCTGTGAGTGCATGCAATAGGGTGATTAGCAAGCTGACTTACTGGAGATGGGCCATCATGGAAGCACTGGTGACAACACAGCTCTGCAAATGCAGCATCTGCTTTAGCTCGAACGTCAAGCCGGTAGTGGGTGGCAAATGTAGAAGGCATGGACCATGTAGCAGCCTTACAGATATCAGGAAGGCTGATGCCTCTTAAGAAAGCCATGGAAATGGCAACTGCTCTGCTGGGCACAGGAAGGGCTTGTGAGCCAGCTCATAGGCTAGCTGTATCATTATCACAATCCAGAGAAAAACAGTATGTGGAGAAATCGGGGATCTTCTATTGGAGCCATGGGGGTTGACAAAGAGTCTCTTAGATTTGCAAACGAATTCCGGGACACATACGTAAAACCCCAGAGCAAAACGGACATAGAGGGAGTGCAGAGCGCACCTGAGGTCAATGGAGAGGGATGGGAAAAAGATAAGTAAAACAATGGGCTGCCTGATGTGAAAGTCAGATACCACCTTGGGGAGGAATGAGATGTCCATGTAGAGAGTGACCTTGTGACAGTGAAATTGGAGTAAGGGAGGATCTACACACAGCACGGCCAGCTTGCTTGCTCAATTGGTTGAAGTGATGGCAACCAGGAACATGGGCTTGAGAGATAGGAGTCTTTTGGAAATAGTAGCTAGAGGCTCAAAGGGGGGAAGTGTGAAGTGATGTAAGAGAAGTTGCAAGGACCATTGAAGGTGGTGGTGGTTGGAATGCTGGTCGGATATTCAGGAGTCCCTTGAGAAACTGTTTGAGAGTGGGACGGTGGAAGAGCGAGGCGGAGGCCGAGTCTGGAGTGCTATTATTGTGGACACATGTACTTTGAGAGTAGTGAGAGATAGGCCTCGCTTGAATAAGTGGAGTAGGACCACCAGGACAGCATTTAGCATTGTTGGAGTGGTAGGAAAGTCATGTGAGTGTGCAAATTTGGATAAGGAAGTCTACTTGTAAGAGTACAAAGAGGTCTACCACTGGGGTGCCACAGTGTCGGCAGAGGTGTAGAAACACTGAGGCATCGAGGAACCACTTGTGGTTTCAAGTGTGGAGCCTGCTCAAGGTGTCAGCTAGGGCACTGACCTCTGTGGAAATGTGGACAGCCACTGGGTATATATGGCATTCATAGCACCACTCCCACAGCTGGATGACGAGATAAAGGAGAGAAAGGGAGTGAGTGCCTCCTTGCTTGTTGATGTAGAATAATGCTGTGTTGTTGTTGACCTGTATATCTTGTCCCACCAGAAGAGTTTTGAATGCCCAGAAGGCTTTGATGATGGCAAGCAGCTCTAGATAGTTGATATGGAGCATTTTCGTTGCAAAAAGCAGCTTCCCCCCTCCATGTTTTGCAAAGAAAATGCAGGGGGGAAGCGATTTCTGCTTTCCCCCTGCATTTTCTTTGCAAAACCTAGAGGCAGAAAGCTGCTTTTTGCAACTAAAATGTAGGGGGAAAGCAGGAATCGCTTCCCCCCTGTATTTTCTTTGCAAAACGTGGAGGGGGGAAGCTGCTTTTTCCCCCTCCACTTTCTTGCAAAGAAAGAAATTTTGATTTAGAAAAGTGGGGGGCGTTTTATACATGGGGGTGTCTTATACATGGAAAAATACTGTAGTATACTAATACAGGAAATGGAGGCTTGCTTAAAAGTATTACAATACTTTATGCTTATAGAAACTTGCTGATTTTTCTGATTCTAATATATTCATTTCTTCCATGCAAACATTCATAGGATTACAGTCTTGGAAAACTATCCTGTTCAGAGGAAAATAAGTCAAGTCTTCATTACTTTTACCGTTCAATGTGTTTCTAGGGCAGTTTAGGGAAAAAAATAAAATTAGAGTAAATGCAAAATAAAACAGCAACATGAAAACAACACAATTTCAAAGAGCAGGGAAAAAAGCAGTCTGCAGAGAGGCAAGAATAGAGAACAGCATAATGGCATTTACTGACATAAAATGATTTCAAAACACTGAGAAAAATAAACAGCTTGGCACTGAAATGCATCAAGGCAGGTGGCAGTCAAGCCTCCATAAGAAAAAACATTCTAGAGTGCCATCACTGTGTAGTTCCTCTCCTGTCACATGGGGAAAGCAGATGGTGACTATTACACTTTAGCCTTGCAAAGTGTTTCAGGGTTGTTGTTTTTAAATATATACATATATAGATTATTCTGAAGTCAATAGAGGGTTTCCCCATTGCTTTCAATGAAGCCTATACCACTTTGTGGAATTCAGTTCTGGTGTTCAGATTATTAAAGTCTACTTCTATGCCTGCATGTTTGGATGTTCCATGTCATTTCTCTATCTCCATGTCTATCTCCGTGTTGGTATACTATACACAAGGTGAGTATTGGGGAAAAAAGTTTATCTTTTAACATTCCTAGGTAGTGGAGACTTATCACTGTACAGGTAAGGGCTGAAGTACAGGGCAAGTGATGTTATTCTCTTGTGTTTATAAAACAAATCAATGTATCAGTTAAAGTACAAGCTGTATTTCTGAAGTGCTGTTAGTGTTAATTGTTTGGGTCTAACATGCAAGGGGAGTTAACATTAATATGAGTTTCATTTTGAAAATGCAATAATGAGATGGGAAAGAGAAAGTGAGTTTGTATCATGATGGTTTTTTTAAAAAATTCAGAAAGCAATCGTTCAGAAATCTGTGCAGGAGAAATTATTTTACTCAGCATGCTGCAGTGATAAGTAGGACTTAAAGACACTGAATTTTGGAAATGGTACTGAGGCAATTCTGCCCATTCTAGCCAGATGCATACACATATGTATTTGTAAATAAGGATAACAAGTTTGTATGTTGGATAGCTGTGGTGAGCATGTGTAGTCTGGATACTAGAATGATTGTCAGATGAGTGGTGGAATATTGGGTGCAGGGCTAAATGCTGCTTGGTTTATGTGTTTGGAATGTAAAGGAGTGTGATATAAAGTGCAGCTAGTTGGTCAGAAATCTGTCTTGGAGTGGAGATGAGAAACAATCTTTGAAAGAAGGCATGGCTAGGCTACACTGGCAGCAGGGAGCGAGCTACCTTCAGTATACTTTCTCCACTTTTTCTTTATTTTCTCCTGGTAGGATAGTGTGCTCGCGTAATGGACATTCAGTATTCCAAATCTAGGTTTAAATTCCCCTTTGATTTCTTGAATCTTCTGGAAGTGATTTCTTGGTTTCCCCCTTTTGTTGTTCTCTATTTCTTTGCACTGGTTATTGTAATAATGTTTTGTCTCTATGTGACAGTCATTTAAAAACTGCTTTGAGGGTTCTGATCCAGTTTCTGTATTTTACTTTTGCTTCTCACCTGTACTTTATAATTTTAAGTTTCTCCTCTGTCATCTATCTAGGCTTTTATTTCCTTTTTACTACAGGAATTGCATTTTTGTACGTTTCCCTAATAATATCTCTGGTGTCAATCCACAGTTCTTCTAGTTCACAGTCAGTTGAGTTCAGTAATGTAGATTTAAATTCATCATGTATAAAAGGCTACATGAAGTTCAACTTATCAGATTGTTTCCTACATAGGGGCGATCCTGGACTCCCAGCATGCCTGCACCTTCCTACTAGAGGAGATTGTAGAGAAACTTCATGCACCCTTGGACCATTTCCAGCACCGGGCCATTGTCACAGCCCACCAAGCTCAATGTTTTCTTGGACTTATGGCCTCCACAACCCTGGTCATCCAACATGCCTGACTAAAAATGAGGACCTGCATGGTCTCTAACTCTGTTCAACCCACTTGTCAATCCCCCTTCCAAACCCCTCAGTAACTGAGGAACTGCCAGCGCAACTCACCTGGTGTAACACCACACACAATTTGCTCATCAGCAGGCCCTTCAGGGCGTTTCTACCCTAAGTACAGGTCACTACAGACGCCAGCCCTACCAGCTGGGTGGCACATTGCAACAACCTCAAAATCCACGACCTCTGATCTCCTACCAAACACCGCAGAAATCGCTTTCCCCCTGCATTTTCTTTGCAAAACCTGGAGGTAGAAAGCTGCTTTTTGCAACGAAAATGTAGGGGGAAAGCAGAAATCGCTTCCCCCCTGCATTTTCTCTGCAAAACGTGGAGGGGGAAAGCTGCTTTTTGCAATGAAAATATAGGGGGAAGGCAGAAATCGCTTCCCCCCTGCATTTTCTTTGCAAAACGTGGAGGGCGGAAGCTGCTTTTTGCAATGAAAATGTAGGGGGAAAGCAGAAATCGCTTTCCCCCTGCATTTTTTTTGCAAAACATGGAGGGGGGAAGCTGCTTTTTGCAACGAAAATAAATGTAGGGAGAAAACAGAAATTGCTTTCCCCCTCCATTTTCTTTGCAAAACGTGGAGGGGGAAACAGGGATCAAAGCACTTTGATCCCTCCCCCCTCCTTACTTCCAAGTATAAAACGACCCTCAATTTTTCCTTCAATTATTTTAGGAAAAAGTGTCATTTTATAAACGGAAAAATACGGTAACTTTCAAGGCCAGAGTCTAGAAACCCCAGGGATCGCCAGATCTTACTGAATTACACTTTCTATCAGCTCCACCCAGTTTAGCTGATGAAAGTCTTTCACCTGTTTTAGGCTTTTACTTAGGATCATATCTTACACCACATTTTTATATACAAGGCCTTGGGCTTCTGGCTACATTCAGTTTCTTCTCTCTCTCTCTTTTTGTCTGCAATATGGGTGCCCGTAGGTCCCAAGAACACATAATGAAGATCCAGATGTGCCACACTTGCCCAGCCAACATAAACTAAAATATATTATGCTATAAACTCAGCATAGTTAGTCACTGCTGGCTACTGCAAAATCCACATGGAGGTCCACTCTGCTGTAACTAGGGTAGAGCAACTGGAGTGGTGACCCATAGTTCTGAAACTTAGATGGTGCAAAAATTTGCTGCTGAAAAGGTTCAGACTCACCTGTTAGTATCTGCTGTGATGAATACAAAACAGGTGCATTCTTTCAGCAGCAAAACCAACATGGCCACTGCATCTTCAGATCCAACAGCATTCCTATTCCACTAATCTCTCTTCACACACACCAATGTAATACAACCCAGTCTTAACCAATAGGCCAACAAAGCTCTGGCTGTTAACACTGCTAGATACAACTCTATCACTATGGCATATGATCACCAAGGAAATCACCAAAAAACTATTGGAATGGAAGAAACCTGTTATCCAACCTGACCCCATAATCCACATCTGTTTAATCACTTGAGGAACAGAGGAAACATCCTTGGAGGTCAAGCTAGCACTATAAACCTAAACAAAAAGTAAAGTAACTAATTAGCAACTATGGTTAGTAAGGAAAAGGAATCAAATAATAAGCAGCAAAATTGGTGTCATGTCCCCTCTTGTACAAGTATTCTTCTGGGAGTTGTAACCCAAAAAGTATTTTTTTCCAAACTGTGTACTGCTCCTAAACATCTTGTTTCAGCCTCCTCCACAGCCTTCCAGAAGTGTGAAACTACCACAATGTACGGGATCTGCAGCCCACCATAGCAGGAATATACCAGGTCGGGGAACCAGATTCTCCCTCCAGGATATTGCTCCGAACTAAACTTAAAGCAATTGCCCTGATCACGTGAGAAGGCAGGGAAGAAAGGCGGGGCGGGGAGGAAAAGAAGAGCGAGAGAGAGAGGCTCGCCGCTTGGCGTTTCCCATTGGCTCCCCGCGAGCACGTGGCGAGCCTCTCGCGCCTCTGGCTCACAGCTGGGTGGCTCCGCCGCTGTAACCGCAGCTGGCAGCGAGAGGCGAGCCAGGAGCCGTTCCCGTCCAGTGCCTGCGCGGAGAGCCTGGTGGGGCAGGAGCCCCGGCGAGTTCCCTCGGCGCGCTTCCGCTGAGCCGCGCCGGAGGACGTGGAGGCTTGCTGGCTTCGTCCCGCTTCTGCTGCGGGAGCGGCGCCAACCAGGGAGCGGGAGCCTCGCGGGGCAGCGGGGTTCAGAGCTGGGCGGCAGGCAGGTATGTCCCGCCGGGGTGGTGGTGGTGAGGGAGTCGTCGGTGGGGGTGGCGTTGCGTGGCGCCCATCCCAGGTGCCCGCTGGGACAGTTTCTCGGAGCGCTTCTCTCCTCTTCCCGCGCAACTTGCTGGGCTCAGGCAGGAGGAGCCAGGCGCCCAAGTTGGGAAGAGAGCCGCGTTTCAGGAGAGCTGCTGCAGAGTCGAGGATCCCGCTCTTTCTGCCTGCCACGTCTCGCCCGTCTCCCTTAGGGGAGCGCCGAGTGTGGATCGGGTGGAAGGAAAGGGTCTCTCGGGTCCCCGTCCTCGCCCGGTGGAGCCATGCCTCGCACCCGGGTGGGGAGGGAGAGAGGAGCCCCGTTTGTTTGTCCGTCCGTCCTGCCTTCCCGCCCACCTTCCCTCCCGCCCGTTGCAAGGGAAGCGCGGAGAGAAACGGGTCGGTTTTGGGGTGGCGCGGCATCTCTTTGGGCGGGATCGCGGTGGGCCTTCCTGGCAGGATTTCTAGGGACGGGGCTGGCTCGGGTCATCCTGGGTGGGTGGGAATTCGGCGGCTTTTCCGGCTTTTCTTGTTGTCCTGTTGTGGCTGGCTGGCTGGCTGTCGGGGGGGGGGGGGAGAAAGTTCACCTGGCCGACCTTAAATGGCTTTGAGGGACGTCCGACTTGAGATCTTCCCCTGCCTTCCGTGTACACGGGTGTGCGTGTGCCTCTATGTGTAAATCGTCTGGGAGAGAGAGCAAGCTCTCAAATCGGACGGTTGGGAATTGAACGGAGAGCGCTGAGGGCAAAATCCACCGGGCTGTCATAGAGGGACTTAAGCAAACGCACGGCGGAAAGTCGGCCGCTCCTCTTTCTCCCTGAACCCTGAGGATCCGTTCAGTGAAGGCGAAAAGGGCAGCATGTGAGTGGCTTGAGTATACCAGAGTTTCTACCCTCTGGAAAGACGTTGTGTTTGCTTCAAGAAGGGGGTGGCGGCGGCGCTCCACATGGTTTGGACTACAACTCCCACAATCCCCTGCCCTTGGCCTTGCTGGCTGGAGTTTCTGGGATTTGGAGGCCAAAACATCTGAAGGGCCAAAGTTTTCCTTCTGCAGTTTTAAGACTTCCCAGTCCTTTAATACTGAAGCTGTGTGTGTGTGTGTGAGGAATAAATATAGTGCATGTGTACACCCATATGTGTACACCACTCCCCCTAAACCTCCAGTCAACACTGATGTGGTACGCTGGGCTAAAATGGTTTGTGCATTTCCTTTATATCTTTTTAAATTTCTTGTTGCATTTCACATTAGTTCCACCCCCAAAAAAACATATCTGAAGGATTAGTCACTATTAGGCACTATTTGGCACATGCTATACAGCATGAAGAATTGAACTCCATGCCTAAACCATTGAGCTATTCAGCAGATGAGTTGTTTATTGTTCTGTTGGGTACTTGGAAAGTTGTTTTTAAAGGTAATTTGTTATGGATGTTGTTGTAACCCTCCCCCCCCCAAAAAGCAATTTGTGTGAGTAAATGTTGCAAAGAGTGTTAGTTACTCATTACTTTCTGACTACTGTAAAACCCTTAGGACTGTGAAGTGATTGGCATAAAACTTGAAAATTCTTCTCAAAACCTTCTGAAAAGATAATGTGAAAATGTTACATTAAACAAGTTTCGTGTGTAGAAGGTTGCTTTGGTCAACAGACTTTTGCATTATTCTAACAATGCTCCTTGAATTTAAAAAAGAGAACACTTTTAAACTGCTACAAGGCAATATACAACCCTAATTTGCTTCTCTGTTTCCTTAATACAAAGTCTACTACGTATCTACAGAATTTCTCTCTAACTTTGCTCTGCCTTTTCAAAAAAATTATTTTGAGACCCAAGTGGGTTGCTATCTTGAATTTAGAGTTCAGACAGCAGCAAAATCAATATTCCTTTCCTTTCAAACAAATACTCTATTATTCTAAGATTCTCCGATTCTATAAGATTCTGTTAGGACTTGTAGCTGAAGTGACAAAACCAATTGCTGGCACACCTCTGACATATTATTATTGGTCAGTATGAAGACTAAGTCTTTTGGTGAAACTAGAATGGGCCATTAATACATAGTCCTGGCTATGTTTTCATCAGGATGTGGCCAGAAGCCATGGAGACATATTGCTTTTAATCGCCACCCTTTAGGCACATTTAAGTGTCAGAGGTAGTTTCTGGAAGATAAAGTGAAGCTTTTATCAAGCTGCATTTTTCGAGCTTTGGAATACACAGGCTTGTGTCCAGTAAGGATCATCTTGCTGGTGGAAGGAGAAATTAAGCTGCTTCCCTACCCCAATTTTCTTTCTCCTGTGCTGCCCTCATTCTCCATTGCCACCACACCAAGCTCAGTTCCCCAACCTCACACTTAACAGCAGATCTGAAGTGGTCTGCAAGAGGGAGGGGCATCAATGAAAATTGTCTCCTTCCCTCTTGTGAAAGGGGACAGTGCCTTCTATCAGTGGAGTGACTTCCAGATTTGTACCTCTAACCCATTCAGCTTTATTCCTACTTCATTATCTAAATCCCTTGTTTAAATTAGTTGTGTGGCTTTTTTTCAAACAGGTGATTTTCTTTCCTGCTTTCTTCTTCTTCTTTTTTTGTTCTTCGGCTGCCTGGGAAAATGAAGCCTGTGTTTGAACTCCTAGAGATAACTTCCACCTTCTTCAAAGGAGGTCCACTGAAAGCTCAGGCAAAGGCCTCTTTTCAGTGAATTGAATTGTTGACACAATGGGAGTTTAGCATAAGCTGAGCAAAAATGTTGGCAGGAAAGCATTATTTATATTAGTCTGCCTGCCCTTCTTAGAACTTGTGGATTTAAATACAAATAAGAATCTGGAGCTAATGTTTTGGTCCTGGGCTTTTCATTCTGTAACAGCACTGCACAGTGGTTTTAATAAGAGAAGCTATTAAGAAACAATACTTGATGATGTGAGCTATATGCATTATATCTAATTACCCCCCCCCCCCCAGAACAGAATGTCTTCCATCAGCCAAATGGGCAGGAAGCAATTTCTTCCACTTTCCCCTCCCTCTGCCCCCAACCTGCAGTCACAATGGACTACAGAAGGAAGGGGAAGTTCTGTTCTGCTCAAGGTGCATTAAATTTTGTTCTATTTTATATTTTCTGAGGTGTTCCTTTAAAAAAAATGTTTAACTGCGTGAATAGGGAAGATCCATAGAGTTTGGCCTTTGTGGACCTACATTTTTAGAAAACATATTGGTATGTGTTGTGTGTGCATCCACACAGAGCAGTACTCATAGTGTGATTATAGTATATCTTTAAGATGTGACTTTCCATAATTTTGTATTTTCTACTTTATTTACTTCTACGTGTTTTTTGATCATCAATATACAGTGAATCGTGAAGATTAGCCCTCTCTAGATAATGGCTGTTAGAGCAGAACTAGAGTTCAAAATTTTGCTTTCCAACTCTCAGTAGGTCTGTGGGCAAGGAGTCTAATGTAATGGTATCACCTGATGAGGTCCATTCTACTGTCTGCAGCTAACCCCTTTCTTCGTATCAAGACAACTTGCATACCATAAAGTCTTCAGATTAAACCTCCCTTAGCCTTCTCACCCCTGAATGCTTCTATCAGATCTTCCCTGGTGAAGCTATAGTAATGTTGGAAACTTGTCTACTGTTATTTTTGCTTTTTTTTTTTTTAGGGGGAGGGTTGATCAAATAAAGGTATTATTGCAGTAGGAATTTTGCAGTTGTACCTTCAGTAGTATGCTGTGTACTTCTTGCTCCTTTCCAATTCAGTCTTAGGCTTTATTGTAAAGTAATTTAAAGCAACAGCTTGTATTGATGGCTTGCTTCTTAGTTGTCCTAGATTTCTAAAACAACTGTTAGTGGTTTTATAAATTTGTCCATCAGATCATTGAACAAGAAATGCAAGATTGCATGACAAATGCATCTGAACCGTTTGCTACATGTAGATGAAAAGCAACCTGTCTGTAGGATGAAATATGATCCTATAGACAGGTCAGTATTACAAAAAAAGATTAGATTATTGTTTCTTAATAGCTTCTCTTAAAGATTAGAAAAGATTGAGTTTTAGGAGGTGTTTTCATGCTGTGTTAATCCTGATATACATCACTCCATAACCTAAGCAGGATTTCATTGTTACCCACACAGATGCCCTCATTGTGTTAGAGATGAACATGCAGCCCCTCCTTTTTCTGCCACTTTCTGCAACAGTCTGCAGTGACAGTGTTTGTTCAGGTGCAAGCTTCTCCATTTTGTCTTTATTTTTGTACAATAAATCATGACATGGTGTAATATGTCTTGAGTTGTCATCTCAGGGTGTATTTACCTAATTTTCAGACATGCTAAGGACCAGATGATTTTTAATATGTCCTGTTACATAAAACCATAGAATTCAAAGAGGGTGTACTTTCTTTTTCACTTGACTGTATGAGTTCTACTGGTCAGTATTACAAAAAAGGAATGATCTCTAAGACATATTCTTCAGTTATTTTGACAACCTTAGTTCAATCAAGCATGCATCTGTTTACAATTGAAGTGATGGGAAGTCAAATGACCTTTAGGGAAGAAATGAATTGGTATCAGCACCTTATACCTTATGTAGTTTGGAAGCCAACAGTATTGCATAGCTGAATGAGACTAATAAATATGGGAAGCCATGAAGGCATTTGTGGGGTGAGAAATTATTGGCAAATCTCTTGTAACAGTGGAAGTTTCCTAAGCCCTGTGGCTAAGTGAATGTTTTCCTGTTCATGTTGCCCTAGAACTCAGCAAAGTAGTTGTGTATTATTAATACTGTAATGGCACTGCCCACTGTTGTTGAGGTTTGAGGATAGCTGAGAATGAAGTCACTGTCAAGACTAATAGGTGCATTTCCAGACTCCAGTTCTTCTTCCAAAGTACATTAAATTCTTTGCTTTCTTGATAGCAGTGAAGATACTCAGTCCTTATGTGCTGTCAAGTCATTTTTGACTGTTGGTGAATCTAATTGGATTTTCAAGGTACATGAAATGTTCAGGGAGTGGTTTACTCTTGCCAGCCCCATGAGTTTCTGTGGCTAAGCAGGAATTTGCACTCATATCTCCTGTGTCCTAGCCTGACACTCTGTTCACTACACCACTGACACTCTCAGTCCTTACCTAGCTGTTTTTTAAAAAAGTATTTTAACAAACAAATTTGCCTTTACACCTAGAGAGTTCCCTGAATGTCCAGAAATTCCAGTCTTGTTTCTTGGTTTGTTGCTTAGTTAATAGTCTCAAGACCAAGTTCAATAATGTTGCACTGTATCCTGGTAGAGGTAAAGTGGGGGAACCCATTTGGTTCCTGCAAAAGGGGAAAATGTTTTGAAGGGTGGAAGGAAAGCTTTGTCACTTCAGCAAAACTTTTGACAAAGTGCCCCATAATATTCTGATAAGCAAGCTAACTAAATATGGGCTGGATAGAACAACGGTCAGGTGGATACACAGTTGGCTACAGAATCGTACTCAGAGGGTGATGATTAGTGGCTCCTTCTCAAACTGGGAGGAGGTAACAAGTGGGGTACCCCAGGGCTCAGTCCTGGGCTCTGGGCTCTTCAACATTCTTATTAATCACCTGGATCAGGGGATGCAGAGAATGCTAATCAAATTTGCAGATGACACAAAATTGGGTGGAATAGCTAATACCCTGGAAGAGCAGGATCCATCGCTGAACTTCCATTGGGAACTGAAGAATGTAGCAGAAGTGAGGAGGAGGTTGTTGCTAATTTTCAATCTGTGGGATGCTGGAAGGGGGGATGGGGAGGGAATTCTGTGACACTGCAGACCTGGCACCAGTATAGATGTAGTACTATGCTAGTATTAGCTCCATATTGCAAATGAGGGACTAAGGTTGCAAAAGTTTTAATGCCACCTGCTTTAACCTTTTAACCATTCCCTGAAAATTGTAACCTTTTACCAAATCATTTCAATAACTTACTCACAAGTAGAGAAAATGCTGCAGTTCATATACCTTCCAGTATACAGAGCATGTCAGCAAGTATTTCTTGAACAAATGAACAGAAATGCCTATAAACTTATATAGACATAGCTTTCATATTCCAGACAAATCTCCAAGTCCTAGGAATGTAAACAAGAGAAAGAAAGAAATGTTTGTACATTAAGCAAGCTGACTACTAGGTATATCAAACAGGAACAGGAATATTCTGCTGTAATGCCATGGACTCTGGCAGGGTGAACATTCTCATGATTTCCTGTCCTCTTGAAGATTGCAAGGAATGTTAATTAGTTTTAATTTCCTTGCCTTCGAATGTCTCATGTAATACAGTCAGTCAGTGATCCCTCAGCAGCATAGCAATGTGATCATTGAATCCTCTGCAACCAAGCTATATTTATAACAAAAGGGCAGTGACTGTAAATTGTTAACTAGAGAGATCCCCACCCTCACTAGTGCACTGAGAAAAATCTTTCTTGTATTGGATGACGTTTTCCAGTGTTCATGTACCTTCCTTGTAAGCATCAAATTAAGTGGACTTGTATTTTTGAATTTTGCAAAGGCAAAAGAACATTGATTCTATTTACACAAGACCTTGTTCTGCTAGGCAAAATGTATTTCTGTACTGCCTCCCAGGATGAACACAAACTGAAAGCTTGCTGTAGTCTCCGTAATTCTTGCTTTTCATTCAGAGGCAGAAGACACTTACAAAGATGTTGATGGTCAGAATAAGTGGCATGTTCTTGAGACCGGAAGTTCTGTGGGGACCCTGCTAGATAACGTGGCTCAATATCTCTGTATTTATCTCAAAACTATCAGTTGTCGGGACCTTCTGTTATGTCACTGGTTTGTCTCTGCCACTGATATGCCACAAAGAGCAAAAGGCTAGCAAATGTTTGGTTAGCAAATTGGCCTTAAAGCTGGACACTTTAGAAGGGCAACAGTAAAGGTCAAAGCTTTCTGAGTTAAATGTTTTTGAAGCTGCTCATTACACTTTCCCCAAAATCCAGGTATTCTAAATAGCTGGAGAGCAAGTGTAGGGTAGTGCAGTGGTCCCCAACCTTGGGCCTCCAGATATTCTTGGAGTTCAACTCCCAGAAATCCTGGCCAGCAGAGGCAGTGGTGAAGGCTAATGGGAGTTGTAGTCCAAGAACATCTGGAGGCCCAAGGTTGGGGACCACTGGGGTAGTGGGTTGAGTGTCAGGTTAGGGCTTAGGAGACCTGAGTTCAAATCCCTGCATGGCTCTGGAAACTCATGGGGTGGTGGGAATGGTAAAAGAACTCCTTAAATACCTTACATTCCTTGAAAACCCTGTTAAGGTCACTGTAAACTGGAAGTGACTTGATGGCACAAAATACAACAAGCATTGCATATAGCTTCTCTCTTTTTCTCACCATCTAATTTCTGTACTGTCATTCAGCTCACAGAAATTAATGCTGTTGCCACAATATTTTGGAGGATGCTCATAAATTTGGCCATTCCCAAATGCTCGTTTCTGAGTTAAGATGCCTGTTGTAATAATCTGATTTATTCCATCTAAGCCAAATGCTCTCTCTCTGAGTTCAATTCTATCCAAGCTATATATTCTATTCAAGCTATTAACTCTGAGTTAATTCTGTCCAAGATATATACTGTATATTCCTTCTGTGACTTAATGACAGACAATACTAAACTGACAATGGCTTCCTTCTCACATTAACTGTGCATTAACTTCTCACATCATTGTAGCAGCCTGGCAGTGGGCTTTACTGTAAGGGCCTTCCTGTTTTCATCGTAATTCCAATAAAATTAAGGCAGTATCTGTCACCCCTTTTCTTAACTCTTCCAAATACACAGTGGTTGAACAACAACAGTATATGCGACCATTGGAATTTCAATGGAAGTAAAATCTTTGCAATAGCAAGTTCTTCAAATTATTGTTGAGACTAGTTGCGTGATATCTCAAGGGAAGCAAAACTGGAAGTCATAATCTTAGTTATAGTGAATTGGTTGTCAGATTATGGTGGGACTCAAAGCTTAGAGGTCTGAACTTCACTACTGCTATCATGCAATGTGGGTCCAGGACATTCAGACTTCTAGTAATAGTTTTAGGTCTTGGATGATGAATCACCTTGAGCCTTGTCTTCATCATGCTAAGACAAGTTCCAAAATTTCTGAACTAGGCTTATACCTTTTATGTTATAGCACAGTGACAGGACATTGGCCTAACCTGTCAGATAGTTTAAGAGCATTTGAAACTATACTAGTACCTTGGGGTAAGGGAACTTCCATGTTTGTTTTGCAGTGAATAAATGTTACAGATTTAACAACATGCCTGACATATAAGGGACAGATTCTTCTTGGAATTAAACATCCTATAATCCTTTTTGTGTGCTCCTATCTTGGTGGCAGTGCATGATTGTCCTGTAGTTAAGTGTCTCACTATGGAGGCAGCATATAACATAAACAGACTTTGACTTTGGCACCAGATACCTCTTGCTTTTTTTGAGAGAAACGTTCTAATTGTATAATTCCAACCAGTGAACAAACCAGGGTACTTGAAATTACTTGATACAGTGCTAAGCTTCGGTATGCTGGTGCATCAAAAAGTCGGTATGTTTGTGTTTGTTAGAACATGGATTTTTCTTAAATCAAAATGGATAATGATACAGATATATTAAATTGTATATTTTGATATTTCTTTTTCTAGAAAACTGATAATAATTTGTAGAATCAGGTGTTTCCATGTTTCTGATTTAAATAATGAAAACAAATATATGGCTACTAAATTTGAAATTGGGATAAAACTTGCTATATGTGTTGCCATTTCTACACTGTGATTTTAAATCCTCATTTTACGGTGCCTATCTTAAGTCTTTCCTTTTTTAAAAAAAATGGGATTAATGACATTGGTGTTGGATTCTCTTGATTTGCATAATTACTGGTTTTGTTGGCTTTGGATTTATTTAGATTCACTTTGCAATGAAGAGGAAGCATCTCCTCTAGCTTTAGGTCCTGAGAGAAATGATTACTGACTACTGCTCTTGAATTGTAATTTTTTGCTACTTTCTATCTAGAGATTGCCCTATTTTAAAATTTGAAGGCAGTCTGAGGAGTTAGGGTTTGACAGGAAAAGGTCTCAACTCATAAAAAAATGCCCTGAGTAAGCTGAGTGGCTCATGCTTTGATGATTATGCATTGATACATGTTTTTGAATAGAAATATTATTAGTTAGAACATATATTTGAGATTATAGGTCAAAATCCTATTGTTATTTCTGGAGGGATTATGCAAAGTACTGCTGCTAATTGTGGCTAACTGACAAAGTGCAGAGTGTGTGATATTGTCATGCATGGTCACCTATGGCCTTAGCACCTCATGAATTAGCAGCAGTAAATCACATCATCGTTCTGCAAACACCAATTGTGTGTGTGTGTGTGTGTATACATACACACACATATACATAAAGTATGTTTACATATACATACGTATATATAAAGTGTATATGTTGACATTCTTATACACTTTCGCTGTTGAAGGGAAAGATACTAAAGGCACAATCTAAGACTGTTCCAACAAGAAGGAAAAATGGGAGATGTGAAACCAGAATGGTTGACTAAAGAACTTTCAACTCAGCTAAGTGTAAAAAAAAACATGTACAAGAAATGGAAAAACGGGGAAAGCACGAAAGAGGAATACAAGCAAATAGCCAGTACATGTAGGGGGGTGGTAAGAAAAGCTAAAGCACAGCACAAACCTAGGCTTGCTAGAGACATTAAAGATAATAAAAAGGGATTTTTAAGTTACGTCAGCAGTAAAAGGAAAAAGAAGGAAACGATAGGGTCTCTGCGTGGAGATGATGTCTAATTACTAACAGGGGACAGGAAAAAGGCAGAACTACTCAACACCTTATTTGCCTCAGTTTTTTCCAAAAAGGAAAATAGTGCTGAGGGACGAAGAATAGAGAATAGGTAGAGAAGTAGTACAGGAATACCTGGCTACCATGGATGAATTTAAGTCTCCTGGGTCAGACGAATTGCATCCAAGGATATTAAAAGAACTGGCAGAAGTAATATCAGAACCATTGGCAATAATCTTTGAGAATTCTTGGAGAACAGGGGAAGTCTCTGCAGATAGGATAAGGGCAAATATTGGTCCTGTCTTCAAAAAGGGGAAAAAAGAAGACCCAAATAATTATCGCCCTGTCAGTCTGACATCAATTCCTGGAAAGATTCTAGAGCAGATCATTAAACAGACAGTTTGTTATTACTTAGAGAGCAATGCTGTAATCACTAAAAGTCAACACGGGTTTCTTAAAAACAAGTCATGCCAGACTAATCTGATCTCTTTTTTTGATAGAGTTACAGGCCTGGTGGATGAAGGGAACAATGTGGATGTAGCATATCTTGATTTCAGTAAGGCCTTCGACAAGGTTCCTCACGATATTCTTGCAAAGACGCTAGTAGAATGTGGGATAGATAGTGCTACTGTTTGGTGGATTTGTAATTGGTTGACTGACCGAACCCAAAGGGTGATCACAAGTGGCTCCCCTTCGTCCTGGAGAGAGGTAACTAGTGGGGTGCCCCAGGGTTCTGTTCTGGGTCCCGTGTTATTCACCATCTTTATCAATGACTTGGATGAAAGAACAGAGAGTATGTTGATTAAATTTGCAGATGATGCCAAATTGGGAGGGGTTGCTAATTCCCCAGAGGACAGGATTAAAATTCAAAATGATCTTGACAGATTAGAGTCCTGGACCAAAACTAACAAAATGAATTTCAACAGGGAGAAATGTAAGGTCCTACAGCTAGGCAGAAAAAATGAACTGCACAGATATAGGATGGAAGACACCTGGCTAGACAACAGTACCTGTGAAAGGGATCTAGGAGTCTTGGTAGACCACAAGCTGAACATGAGTCAGCAGTGTGATGCGACTGCCAAGAAAGCCAATGCGATTCTTGGTTGCATCAACAGGAGTATAGTGTCTAGATCAAGGGAAGTGATAGTACCAGTCTATTCTGCTTTGGTCAGACCTCACCAGGAGTATTGTGTCCAGTTCTGGGCACCTCAATTCAAAAAGGATGTTGACAACCTGGAACGTGTCCAGAGGAGGGCGACTAAAATGGTTAAAGGTCTGGAAGCAATGTCCTACGAGGAGCGGCTTAGGGAATTGGTAATGTTTAGCCTTACAAAAAGAAGGTTAAGAGGGGACATGATAGCCATGTTTAAATATTTTAAAGGATGTCATGTTGAAGAGGGGACAGGTTTGTTTTCCAGGGCTCCAGAGACTAGGACGTGGAGCAATGGTTTCAAAAGAAAAAAGAGTTCCATCTGAACATTAGGAAGAACTTCCTGACAGTCAGAGCTGTCTGACAGTGGAATAGGCTGCCTTGAAGGGTGGTGGAGTCTCCTTCTTTGGAGGTTTTTAAGCAGAGGCTGGATGGCTATCTGTTAGGAGTACTTAGATGGATGTTCCTGCATGGCAGGGGGTTGGACTGGATGGCCCCTGTGGTCTCTTACAACCCTATGACTCTATGAGTAGTTTTGTATATACGCTTTCACTTCAGTAGGTCCACAGATTGCTAGCAACAGTATGTATAACATGATTAGTATGTGGCACAATATGGCTTGTATGTCAATAAATGTCAGCATATTTAAACACTAGACTATAGGTTATTTTTGGGTTTTCTGGAAGATGGTGTTGAAAGCTTAAGAAAAAGGTTTTAAAAAAAATTCAGAGAAACCTGTTCCCTGGAAACTTTATTCTCCTGTCTTTACTGCAGGCTGGATAACACAGAGATCGGGAGTTCAATTTGTGCTTTGTAGAAGACCCAGCCTATGGGGCTTTGTGCAAATTACAGAGTCCAAGAGCATCACCAGAAGAAGGGAATGGTAAACCATTCTATAGCTTGAAAACCCTGGAAAGTGTTGCTATACAGCAAAATCAACTTGCTGGCATATAATTATTATTATTCTATCTCATTGTAAATATTAATATTTCTGCTCATTGTAAAGTATAGATCATGAGATTTTTTTAAAAATACAATGCCACTAAAGTGAAATCCTAACTGTGCAGATAACAGCCTACTGGATAAATCCTGTTGTGCAGCTCCACATGCGAAATGGGCATGATGTCAGCAGTAGCAATTTGTTGCTCATTAAAGGCTTTCTTTGGAAATGTCAGGGTGCATTCAACTTCAACATGTCCATGTTGTGCCCACCCCAAATCACTCTTAATCTGTGCTGATTTGCCACTGCTGATGACCTAATACCCATTGAGACCATGGGGCTATGTAACAGAATTTCTGCCACTGAAGTCTACAATCTACAGTTGATGCCCCAAGTTCAAGAATGTCTACTTTAGAAAATCTATGCAAGTATCAAAATAGATAAAAGTTTTTACAGGCTACATGGCATGTTCTTAACTCTATGTTGGCAGTGTCAAATATTTATATCATGTTACAGTATGTTAAATTTAATTTAAAGTTGACTCATAATACTTCTCAAAACAACAACCTACATAGCAGGATGTCTAAAAATGCAATAGATGCTTCAGTACCACTCAGTTCAATACAGAAAGAGTTAGGCTTGCTTGAGATATATGGGTTATAATGGGATTGTACATTGTATTTTGGTAAATTGTCTTCAGTCTAGCAAGGAATTCACTAGTTGCTCTATTTTTTTCTTTTTTAAAAAAATCCTCCTGATCTAAACTTGACTATGCACAAAGGGAATAAAGTCTCCAGAGAAAGGATTTTTCTTAATGTCTTTTAAAGCTTTCAATGCCATCTTCAAGAAATCCAAGAAGGTGACCTATAGTCTGATATTTAATATATTAAAGTTTATTTTGATGTATAGACCGTATTGTGTTACACAAAAGTCCTTTTGCAAATATTGCTTTTCTGACAGAAATTATGAACAAGCTGGTGCGACATCTTTGTCAAGAAGGTTACAGTGTCTTGGTGTAGAACAGAAACAAGAACCTGATAAAAGATTGCATAGTGCATAGAAAACAGAGGAAGAAGCATCTTCCTCCTTGGTTTACAATGAAGCTTAATAGTGGAAGCTTGAGGACTGATACAAAGACTAATTAAATTATGGATAGTGATATTCGGTATCTTCAGACAAATGTACAAAAATGAACCAAATCAGGAGTATTGGTATGTTTCCAAAGCAACCACAGGGAAGAGCAAAAAGCCCAGAGCCTTTAACTGGACTACATGGCATACTCATGGATATCTCATGTTAAAGCCAGCATTCAAGCATCATAGTTGGAAGTGGGAAAAAAGAAAGAAAAACCTGAAACACAAAAGAAAGTATGCTATTTTCCTTGCCTTTCCTACTGTTTATTGATTAAAGGCTGGAGTATCTTAAAAGGAATTGGTTGACCCAATTTGCGAGCCTTTTAGTTAGGTACATAACAGGTTAGGAGCATTCCATACCTTAATAATTATGTGCATCTCTTCCACAGTATACAATGATGGTCAGCAATATGGAAAGCATTAAAAGGAAAGTAGATAAATTCATGAAATACAGTGTTAGAAATAGCTACCAGCAAGGCTCCCTCTAAGCCACATGTGCGATTCCACCTTCCTCCTCTTCAAAGGATAAAACCTAACATGCCAGGAAATGTTTGCTGCCAAAGCTCTCATAGAAAATAAGTGTGATCACTGTTTGCATTATCTGCTTGTGCATATAAAACACAGAAAAAAGAATAACTTAGTTTTCCAGCACAATCAAAGACAAGACAGAGGTGCTCCTGGTCAGTTGAAGGGCAAATCAAGCCTATGCTGGATGGGGTTACACTCTGTCTGAAAACACAGGTGCACAGCCTTGGGGGTGCTGGACTCATCTCATAGCCTGGATGCCCATGTTTCAGCAGTGGCCAGGAGTGCATTTGGACAAATAGAACTAGTGTGCCAGCTGCACCTGTTCCTGGAGAGGCCTGATCTGGCCATAGTGACACATGCCTTAGTCGCATCCCATCTGGATTACTGTAATGTGTTCTATTTGGGGCTGCCTCTGGAAAGTATTTGGAAACTTCAGCAGGTACAAAATCCAGCAGCCAGATTGTTGACTGGTTTCAGGAATCCCATAATCCCCTTGTTACAGCAATTCGACCAGCTGCCAATTCATTTCTGGGTAGAATTCAAGGTTCTGGTTTTAACCTATCAAGTTCAGTTCAGTTTATTACATTGCACACAAGCCCTTGCAGAATACACAGTATAAAATCAACACAGTACAGTACAATATAGAAGAAATTATATTAGATGTCACATCAGACTTATAAGTTCTAAAATTTAAGGTACATCTACATATCTAAACATAAACATGAATCCAATTTAGTAGGCTTAACTATAATCATTAACATTAATCATTAATTATTAACAATAGCAGAAATAACAACAACAAAGGACCTTGAGTAGCAATAATCTGTAAGTAGTTGAAGTTACAGATTTTATTTTTATAAGAATAAAAATGAACCTTGCCATTCAAAAAGTAATAAACGTAACTGTATCTGAGAGTAATAACCTAACCTTGCCTTGATCAGATCTTCCTGGGTACTGTTCTAAAATTGCCTGCTCTGCTACAAACGGAACAGTGAAGTGTGACATGTGCCAAATTCTCAACTGATTTTTGGTCACAGGAACAAACTCTTTCAACATTTGGAATTCCTTTGTATCTGCCTTCCAGGGAAGCAAGTGGCAGCATATCTAAACAAGCCTTAGTGAAATCTTTTCTGTAATCAATACTCGTAAGATCAACAAATTAGGATGGAAGGGTTGAAGGAAGAGGGGAGATCACTTTGTAGAAGGATAACATTCTTGAGCTGCCCAGAGAAGCTACATCAGTTTGGGCACGGATGTCTGATATTCTGTTTTAATGAGGATTTTGCTGTAGGTAGACCAAGATGCCTCACATACTTTTCTGAAAATTCCAGTTTGGCAACAAGAATCAGTACAAAGGTTTTCCAAGACCCGGGTTTCATCTCCCCATATGATGATGTTAGAAAATCTGACGGGGCGCAGAACAGAATTTTCAACCAATAAATAATGACTGCTTTATAAGCTAAGAACAAATCAAGCCCTAAACACCTGGGTCCAAGCTATCTCAAGGACCACATATCTCTTTGTCAGCCTGCTGGGTGTTAAAATTGTCAGGAAAGGCCTTTCTCCTGGCACCACCACCTTCACAGGTGTGTTTGGTGGGGACATAAAAGAGGGCCTTCTCTGTTGCTGCTCCCAGACTTTGGAATTCCCTCCAACAGGAGGCCAGGCTGGCCCTGTCTTTGCTGCCCTTCCACAAAAAACTTTCTCTTCAGGCAAGGTCTTTGTCTTCTTGCTTTCCGTTATTGACTGGCTGTCTGAATGGGTTTTTTTAATGGATTCTTGTGCCTTTCTTCTTTGAGGTTTTGGTGTTGCTTTTGTTTACCATTTTTAGTGTGGGTTTTTCCCCCCCTCTTATATATTAATTTGTAATTTTTAGTTTTTAATATTGTGTTTTTTAATATTATGTGAGCTGCCTTGGGTTCTCTTTAAGGAGAAAAGTGGGGTAAAAATATTTTAAGTAAATAAATAAATATTACAGTCAACCCTCGACTTACGAACTTAATCTGTTCTGGAAGGACGTTCTTCAGTCGAAAAGTTCGTAAGTCGAATCAGCATTTCCCATAGGAATGCATTGAAAACCAATTAATCCGTTCCGGCTGTTTTTGGTTCTTAGGTCGAGGGGCAGTTTGTAAGTCGAAGCATTAGTTCCCATAGGAACTAATGCAAAGCCGGTTAATCCGTTCCTACCACTAGGGGCAGAATTTTTTTTCTTTTTTTCCCTTTTAACCTAAGATGACTTAGGTTAAAAAAAAAAGGAAAGAAAAGAGGGAGGGAAGGAGGGAACAGACACCTTTTCAACAGAACACCTTGAAAGTTCAAATTTCGCGCTTTCCCCGCCTCCCGCGCGGTTTTTTTCGGTTCGTAACTCGAAGCAAAGTTCGCAAGTCGAGGCTATATTTTTCTATCAGAGCGGTTTGTAAGTCGAAATGTTCGTAACTAGGGCCGTTCGTAAGTCGAGGGTTGACTGTATTCTATGATAGTTAGAGGAGAAAGAAGCTTGAAGGAGGCCGATGTATGCTTAATCTGATAACCTCATAGTTTTATAGTTTTGTTCCTGCACTTGAGGTGGAGAAAATCTTTCACGTAATGATCCTTCAAGTTCCACTTGATGTTAGTAGTCTCTTCTAAGATCAGAACACATCTAGATTTGGGAGAAGGAGTTCTTCACACTTCCTGATGAGGTTAATTCCCCCCCCCCTACTATTTGCAGTAATTCTTAGGTATGTTTAAAAGGAGATAGTGTTCTGGCGTTGCCTGAAGTGGCAGCGTAGGTATGGGGGATCTGTGATTTTGCTGAAAAATTCAAATATTAATTTTTTTAGAAAATGCTTAAGGCAAATTTAATATTTGTTTCTGTATATATGTATGAAAATTGCATTTCTTTCACAGGAGTTCAGGTACTTAAGACTCATTAAATATTGAATTTCTTTTGTAAATATAAATTTGAGCTCTCTTTGAACTTAGATTTGATGCTGATTTTGGCAGAGAGCAGATATCACAAAGCTTTTGGTGTCTATGTTGTATGTTGCTTAATTTGTGTTTGCTGCTAGTTCCTCATTGCTGCTGAGCCCTGTATCACTGTGTCCCAATAATACAACAATAATAATACTTATGTGCTGTCAAACTAATTCAAACATATGGTGACTCTTTTAAGGGTTTTCTAGGTAGAGAATACTCAAAAGGTGGTCTACCATTCCCTTATGCTGGAGCGTCTTTGGACAGTGTAGTTTGCCCAAGGCTAGTAGTGTGGAAATAATTGTAAAAGTTTTTCATATTGCAGAAAAATTGAGAAGACAAGAGAAATTCTGCAACAGTTTCTTGGAAGCAGGACTCAAGAATTTTTATTCTTGCACCAACACTCCAAGAGGAGATGATAGCGACTCTTTTGGCAGCTTGGACACATTTTGTTTCCTTAATAATGCCCTCTATCAATGACGTTCTAGGGCAGGGATGGGCAATCCCAGCAGGACAGAGGATAAATTGTTTTGGATTTTTCAGGAACCTGTGGGCTTCACTCTCAAGAGGACGGGGCTAAAGGGAAGTGCTTGGCCTAATAGGCTAATTTGCACTTTTTTCTTTTTTCTTTTAAATATACAGAGTTTATGTACTCTGAACACTACAAAATGTGTTTGTTACCTTAAAAAATAGGTTTAATGTGACTTGAAAAGCTAACTCGCATCCTGTTCTGCTCCAGATTTAAAAAAAAAATGTTTTGAGAATTATTGGGGGGAAAGATGCTTGAAGGTGCAAAGGGACTTTTTGGCTCATTAAATTTTGGGGCATGTAGAGGGGCTGGGAGGTCACTGGGATGATGGGACAGAAAAAGAAAGAAAGAAAGAAAAGAAAAAAACCCTGGAGATTTAACTACCAAGAAAGAACGAAAAAGAACAGTGGAGAAAGTTTGGAACAAATTCTGTAAAGTGGTTCCACCAAAATGTTTTCTGATAAATTTTGGCTCAGTATTTGTTAATCTTCAAGAGGCCTCCCAGATAATTTTGAGGGTGTCAATACATGCTGTCTTTTGTAATCTTTTGGAAGTTCAATTTGTCCATGAAAGGGTCTTCCACTTTTCTGTTTCCTTTTATGGGCTTCACGTTAAGTGAAGTGGAGGAATCTGATCAGGCTTTTGGCTGGCACAAAGAAGACCGTACAGTGAAAGCCACGTACCTTCTAATTTTCAGCCCCTCTGGGCAGGGCTCCGCCCCCCCCTCCCCACATGCTGGGTTCTCTCACAACTGGAACCTAACAAGATCGCTGCCTGGAGGGAAATGGAGTCATGCTCAGCTTAGCGGGAACCTTAAGTGAAAGGTAAGACACATTCCTCAGAGCCCTCTTAAGTAAGTAAGAATTGTAATTGTCTCTGTGAAATCTTTATCGATTATTATTATTTTTCTGCCATCTTTTCTGTAGGTAGTTACTTTTCTGTCAAATTGAATGAGAATGTTAGAGAATTCTCAAGTGAAAGATTAGGTTAGTTAGTTAGCTAGTTATATCCCTCTTTTCTCTTCAAGAAGACCCAGGGCAGCTTATAATATTAAAACCAACAATATCAAAAGCAAAAAATCAAAATATTACAATATTAAAAGAATGAAACAGATATCAAACTAAAAACTGATAGATTTAAAAATGGCTTTAAACAATTCTAACAATACATTTTTTAAAAAAAAAAACCTAGCAGCCCCATTTTTAAGCCTGCCTGAAGAGAATGGTCTTTGTCTGCTTAGGGGTTTCTAAACTACAGCCCGTGGGCCACATCCAAGCTCACCTTGCTGTTTTATCTGGCCCATTCCCTTCAACCTGTGCACGTGGGCCAGCGGTGGGGCATATGTGGGCGAATGTACGGGCGGGCGGGGAGGCGTCTGGGCAGATGTCTGTGCAGATGGGGGGCGGGTGGGCGTACACATGCATTCACATTCCTTTGGCCCTCAAAAATTGAAAAATAGATATGATATGGCCCTCAAGCTCCAAAGCTTGGAGACCCCTGGCTTTAAGGAAGAAGAACACTCTTTTTTCTTTGAGCCAGCAGAAGCGAAAAATTCCCACTGTTTGGGGGCTTCATTCTGATCTCTGTTACTTGATGCTTGACCTCTTCTTCCTGGAATAATCACACTGTTGTTGGGACTACACAAAAGTTTAGTATGGATAAACATCAGAGTATTTTACTAGGTTGGATGGGGATTTTCTACATTAATTTCAATCATAAGTAGTCATTTTTAGGTTTGAGCAGTAGATGATTAAAGGTCCTGTGCCTCCAGCAATTAAACTGAGGCTGCTGATATGTGCACTGCAGTGACAAACTTGTAAAGCACTTTAAGGGCATAGATAAGCTCCCATTGTTAGACTCAAACTTGATGCTATTGTTGCCGAGTTGATAGAGGAATTAAAAGTTCTGTCAAGTTGAGTTGCATGGAGGATCAGTCATAGTTGTTGCAACTTGATGATGTGGACAAAGTCCTTAGAATGATCCAGAAAACCATATGCGAGGTATGCTCCATATTTGCTCTTAATTTGTCATGTAGGACAGGGTGGATTGACGAGGTATATTCATGGTATGGTTAATGCCTCTTGCAGGAAGAGGCTAGTATCTATAAACTAAAAGAAAACTGATTCATCCGCTGCTGAGTTCCCTGATCTGGATGTTGATGAACATTATTGACATGTTGCAACTATTCTTTGGGAGGGAGGATGTTCTCAAGATCATGATGAATGGAAAACTGCAGGGACTGCTTCATTTCAGTCCTGTAGATCTGGGTTTGACACAAGTTATCTTAATTGCCCTGATGGATGACCTTTGCTGAGGATGTAGTTTCAGGAATACACAGGTACATCTGAGCTTTAATACTCCTGGTAACATGCAGCAGATATGAACATGCAGGTACTGTGTAGATGCCTGGAGGCAGTAATGAGCTGCATGAGGACCTATGAACATAGACTGAAACAAGGCAGTTTGAAGACAATGATGGCAATTTTTGTGTCCAGAAAATGGGTACACAGCCTGACATGCATGAAGTTTTGCTTCTCCTGGAAGACCATGGATGCACTGTGATGACATTCTGTCTTCATCTCTGAAGGGCAGCTTCTTTGCATCTTTGGCTTGTGTGCCACCTGTGATTGTACCTGGACGGAGATAACTTAGACACTGTGAGCCGTGCTCTGTTGACTTCTCACATGGATTGTTATCTCATGTTTTAGGTGGGACCGTTTTTGGAGACAGTTTGGAAATTACTATAGGGGAAAATGTTTCTGACAGGAATTGCTGTTAGGGATCATATAACAAATTCCTCCAAAACTGTATTTCTTTCTAGGGGTTGCTGGTATTGACTTCTAAAATCCTAAGTGATTTTCATAGAGGACTGTGCCTGTGTTTCCCTGCCTTTACTTCTCTGAAGGAAAGGCCCATCTTATTTTATTACTGGAGAAAATACATCAGGTGGTGCCATGGTTTGGAAATGCTGTTCCTAACAGCCACACCTGACAGCAACTGTATTGCATTTTGGTGCTGATATGATCTATCTATTTGTGCATTGTGGGTGGTTAATGTATATGACTAGATTCCTGTTTCCTAATTGTTGGTTTTATTAGATGCTTGTTGTATTTTATTGTTTCAATATCGTTGTTACCAGACTTGGGATTTTTATGACTGAAGGAATATAAATAGAACTGCTACATAAATAGGGAGAAAATCCTTTGAACGCAGCAGGATTGATTTCCAGGTAAACAGGCATAGCTGGTATACGAGCTCAGTGCCTAGAGCTAGGAGTTCAAATTCCACTATACCTTCTGGAAGAAGAGCTAGCCAAGGTCTCTTGAAGCATGTGTGTCCGATGGTGTTACATGCCCTGCCACCTTTGTGACCTTGAGTAAGCTGTGTGATTCCAGAATTTCAGCAGACGAAGGCCTTGGTAAAATATATCTGAGTACTTTATACTTATGGAGGTCATCTTAATTCAGAAAGGATATAATTAATTAAATGTGTATTGGATTGTAAAATCTTTTATGTGTTTCACTATTATACATTTCCTGCAAAACTGAAAAGAAAGGTAAATATTTGCTATAAACCACCAGTGCTACTTGGTTTCTTTTCCTGAGAGTCCACAGAGGAATGGACTGCTTAACTCCTCTCCAGCTATCTGCTCATTCAAAATTCTTCTTAGCTTCCTCTCGTTTTTGATAAGAAAATATGTTTCTTTTCTTACTGCAGGTGGGAAAGCAAGGGAGACCCAGTCATTTTTATCTTTATTTATGGTTAAAAAGAAAGAAGAAAATCCATTCCATCTGAATGGTGTGTTCAAAGAATTTCCTGAATTGTGGAACTTGACAGAAGATGTTATTGGGTCCCTAAAGAGACTGAAGAAATTAGCTATTCAATTCTTAAAGTAAACAGTACTTACTCTGTAGTCAAGAGGAAGTTGAATGACTTCCTGCATTGTCCAGCATTGGAATCGTTTCCTGCAGAAGAGGTTAATTAACCTTGTTTTATTTCAACCATTTTATGAGTTTTGTATAGCCAGACTTGTTTCCAGTGAATATGTATTGTTACTATTTAGTACCTGAGAAGCGGAGAGATATAATGAAAGCCACCTGCATCTTTACCTTATGTGTTGGTGCTGGATTAAGTAAATGTTGTAATCTAAATAGAATGTGGCTGTTTACAAGAATTAATTTCTCTAGATTTCTTCACATTGAATGCTGTATTTTATCACAAAGAGCATAGAGATGAGAGAAGTCTTGTTCGACAGTCTCCTGTGTAGTGCACCAATACTGAGAGTTATAGGCATTGCACTCAGATGCATTGATGAGAGAGAGTTCTGGATCATTATTCTTTCTGAGCTGCAGTGAGCTGCCTGCACCCATTGATGCCTGCGGGGCTCCTACTATTAAAGGTCAAAACAGACAATACAGTGAGTTCTTTGTTGAGAGATGTCGATAATAGGTGTGCACTAGTTTATTTATCCCACCATGAGGTTTATTGGCTTCCCAGCTTGTAAATTGCCTTGTTTTCTCCCCAAGTTACAAATTTTCTTGTTTTCTTCAGCAATTGGTCATCAGAAGATAATTGTGAGCTTTATTTGCAAGTTGATTGTCAAGACATGGCAGCTTTGAAGGATTACATCCTTGGATATAAATGTTTGTCACCTTCTGATTGTGAAGCTAGCATCTTACTCAGTTTGACCTTAGCATGACTAAATGTTATTCTTTAGCATCTTGTTTGAAGCCAAGTTGCTGGCTTGTTTCTCACATGCAAGATATGAATGAACGAATGAATAATTAACCTAAACACACCTGTTTTTAGATTTTGCCATGTTAATGATTCAACAAATGAGGATCCCAGGTTTGGATGGCATGCAAAATAAACATTTGCTGCTGAGCTTAGTTAGTTCCACTGCTAGAAGGGACTAAGAAAACTTGATGGTTTATAGGTACCAGCATGCAGCTCCTACACAGAATTATGCAGCATTATAACTTATCATTGTATAAGAATAGCCCTTTCCTATTCTCTTTCAGCTTACATGGTGAGTCTCTGGCAGTGGGAACTTCTCTCCAGCTTGTTTGCTTCCTTTATTGCTGGACCATATTTCATTGATAGATGATGTCAGAACTTGATGGATTCTGTAGCTGTTGTTGGTTTTGTGAGTCTGTAGAAATATAGTATGTCCAATAAACGATAGCTGAAAAATTATAATTTCAAATTATGCAGGGTATATTTAGTAAACTTTGTGGCAAATGACTTGAGTGACTTCTCATGAGATTGCTGTGATTGCTCTTTGCTTCATCCTGCTGCAAGACAGAAAAGTGTTGACTTATTATTTTAGCTCAGGAAGTCTTCTTTCTATGAGCATAGCAGAACCCCCAGACATTTTTTCTGAACTAGTAGGGAGGAGAAAACCATCAAGGGACAAACTAGAGAGGAACAATGCTGAAGATTTTCCACAGTTTTTTCTTTTGCTAATTGTGAACCCACTGGGGTGTTGTGAAGGTTAGGCTAGTGGTGCTCTTCGTTAGGGTATTGAATCCTTTCCTCTGATGCAACCGTGTTCCCCCGACTAAGCTATTGTTAGATGTATACACAGACATTGATGACATCGCAGACCCATTTGAACTGTTATCTTTATGACTGCAAAATAAATAAAGTCCAGCCACCGTGCCAAACCATAGCTTAAGCAGGCAAATCTGGCTTAAAAGTATTTATATGCTTTTTTTCTGTGGTAAGCTCTGAACTTCATAAGTTCCATCCCTGTAGTGCAGGGGTGGGCAATTAATTTCTATAGGGGGCCACATGAAAAATCTGAACTGTGTTCGGGGGCCGAAACAACTTTGCTTAAAAATAAAATGAAACAGTGATGTTATGATTGTTTTTATTTTAAACTTGTTAATCTTCACAAATACTAAAGAGGTTTTTTGCGGTATGTTAAAGATAAGCAACTGGCAGCGGGTCGGACAGGAGCGGCTCGCGGTGCCGTATGTGGCCCGCGGGCCGCACTTTGCCCAGGTCTGCTGTAGTGAGTGGTCTCCTAGAGTGCAGCAGTGTCTTTTATTGATGGTTTGTGAATTAATGTGTGCCAACACAGACACATATTACAGTATGCAATCCACTTTTGAATTCTGAAATCATATCCTGGTTTGCCAGCCCCTCATAAACCAGGATTTGTAAACTGGCATAGGTTCAACCATAACACAAAACTGTGGCATGAAATGGTGTCTCTATAGCTCTGCCTAGCACTACCAACAGATCAGTCTTTTTTTTTACTATTTGCCTGTTACAGAAAGAGGTATCCATTTAACAACTTGAGTACAGAAAAGTGAATTAGGAAAAGGTCTGAAGAGACAAAGACCCGAGGACCTGTTTGGTGGAAAGAGCTGGCTTAGAGAAAGGTATGGCTGGGGAAGAGGAGGAGGGTCATCAGGAAGGCGTAGTGACTCATTCCATTTCACAGTGATCTCACCGGTAATCCTTGCTAATTTATGTGGAATCCTCTGCTTGAATGCTGAGCCCTGTGCATATGAAGAATGGGAATGTGATCCACAAATGCTAATATGAAAATAAGTCTCTTACTCTTAAAGGCACTTAAAGACTTCTGTTTTCTTCTTCTTGTTTTTCCTGGAAAGGTTTGTATGAAAAAAACATAACTGACTTAGAAAGCTGTGTTTCTTTAAGAAGTTATGTAGGTGAGACATAGTGGCTGGCTTCACTTTTGACTAATTGAGTTGCAAAAGAAAGGCAATAAAAGCTAGCTTTGGCCCATTAGATGCCTCTGCCTATCCTGGCCCCAGAGATGCTTTAATTTCTTCTTTTAGTCTTCACAGCAGTTAATTTGTAAAGAGTTTCACATACAGGTAAAAACTGCCAGAACTAGAAACCAGCTGGGACCCTCCCAAGAATGGCATGGCTCTTATGCATATGAAGTGTCTATCATCTTAAAATCTTTCTAAATCTGTTTTCCTAGATTCACAAATTGTGACTCTATTAGAAGATGAAACGTCCTTTTAAAAAAAATCTGGTTTGAAAGAATATTGGCTTTTTAAAATTTTGCCTTTAAAATTAGTTTTAAATCTGTTTTCCAATAATATTTCTATGTACTGTATTTTATTGTATATTATTTTGGAAGCCCAGACAACGTGAAAAGCAATAGATTCTTTTAGTAAATAAAGGAAAATAATATAAGGAAGACTTTGTAAATCTATAAACTGTCTGCGAGGACACATGCAGATGAGTATACACATACAAGATCAGACATTAAAGTCATTATTTATCCCACTGATTACTACTGTAACTGTTTCACTTCATGTACTGTATAATTGCCTTTCTTACATCACAGATTTTGAGCAGAAGTCTGCCAGGAGACTGCATTGTTGGGTGCTATGTTTATAGCTGTTTTCTTCCACATCAGTTGTTAATGATTTTTAAAAAACCGCTCCATGTTCTCCTTCTTATTAGGCAATTATTACTTTTTTCGTCAACATGAATCTTTTGTTGCACTCTTTGTCAATGTTTCTATTTTTCTGGATAGTTTTCAAAATGTTGCAAGTTTGTGATAGACATGCTCAGAAAAATATAACCTGCTCTATAATGAGGTTGATACCTTCATGTTTGCTATATTTATTTATTGAGCAACAAGTGCATGCAAATCCATCTGAATCTGTCACCTACCTATTAGTCTCCACCCACTTATTTGCACAAATAATTAGCTACTTCCTACTGCTCAGCTGTTGAGCTGTTCAGCCTCAACCTTGTATGTGACTTGAAGTAGCTAGGTGCATTCTATCTAGATACAGTCAGATTGGTTACCTCATCATCATATGCTGCAAGAAGTATGTGTCTGAGCCATGATTGGTGCAACACTATGACTAAGAGTGATGTAAACAAACACAAAGTACATTAATTGCGTCCCGGAGATGTAGGTCACTGCAATAACTACATCCTTTTTTTACACAGCATAGAAAATAGAAGAGTACCCATTCTGATAATCTTTGAAAGTCTCTACAGGGTAGGTTGTTTGGTTCTGTCAGAATGAGTGTATTTCGCCGTATGAAAGGTAACGAAATAACTATTCCTTCCTTCTACTTTGCAACAGGGAGCATCCTGGTACGAAAATGTATGTTTCTATATCCTGGTAGGAAGAGGTGTGTTTCTTTCCTGCTCAGTGGGTTTCCTTGAGTGTTCATCCCATCAACTGTAAGGGAAGTTGCTTACCAATCCCATTCTTTATTGCGGTGTCTTTTTTCTGTTGGGCTTCCTGCCACTTCTAGACACACAGTTGTTAGTTTTCGCAACACCACAAGAGCACTTCTCCATTACAGATTCCACAATTATTTTACCACCAAAGATTTGATCTTCCATGTATAAAATGGCCTTCTATGGCTGTGGTGAACAATTGCACTCTCCTGCCCACCAGACTGAGAAGTATTTGAATGCTTTGTAATGTGTTCTCCAAACCATTCTTCCAGGAGGCTTACAGCTATACTTCTGGCACTCTCTTCTTGTGAAGCTTGCCTTCTTTATTATCATTTTTGTTTCTTAAATTATTCTTTTCAGTCTAGGTTTGGCCCTGCTGTAGTTGTTTTTGCTGCAAAATGGGGCTATCTATAAACAAGTTAGTCTATTGTTGATGGTTTGGGAGAGGATTCTCAGACATGCAATGGTGTGTTTGTTTGTAAAAATTTTAAAAAAGAAAGATTTCAAAACTGTTCAAGCACCGAGCATGCTCTGTTGACTCCAATGGAATCTGGAAGTTGCCATGGGAGGAAACTAAGCAGGAAGAGCAGTAAGTTTGCTGAGCCCTTAACAGTGTGCCAGAGATTGAAAGTAAAGTGGAGGCAGGCAGTCTTTGTGTCATTTTAAGGAATAGAAGGTTCATTTCAGTGCTACAGCAAGGTGGATTTCGAGGAAGAAATAATGTACCAAAACCAGCTCACCTCTCACCTTTGCAAACTCAATTTTATTTTAAATTTCCTATCCCAGAATTATTGGAACTCCAAACTGAAACACTTCTTTTAGAGGGTGGGGATGCTTTGCATCATTTTGGGGAAAATCCATCAATAAGCTTGACACATCAACAATTAAATTTGAATGAGGCATAAAACCAATGGCATAGGGGTGGGATCTTATTCCTCCCCACATACCTTTGTGAGATACTTACTTATTTATTATTATTTATTTAATTTTTATATCACCCATCCGGCTGATGGCCACCCTGGGTGGTTTACAACATGTATAAGAATAATAATGTTCTGTGAAGTAAATTCTGACTTATGGTGACCTTTTTTCATGTCTTCCAGGTAGAGAATAGTCAGAAGTGGTTTAACATTCCCTTCTGGAGTGCCCTGGGACTGTGCAGCTTGGCCCAGGCCACACAGACTGGTTCTACTCATTGGAGGCACAATGAGGAATTGAGCTCCCAACCACTATCTCCACACCCAGATACCAAAACCACTGAGCTATCCAGCCAGTTTTCATGAGATAAGACAGGCCAAAATCATATTAAAGCTTTTAAAACAAGTATTGTGTATTGGAAACGAAATGGAATCCACTCTGCTACAGTTCATAATTACCTTATGGAAATGTCTTTCATAGCAGGAATGAGAAAACTTTTTTTCTTTTAGCCGAAGGCTGGGTTTTCTTATGAGAAATCTTCCAAGGACATGGGGGAAGGGCAGGACATGCCAATAATGAATGATGCAGAGTCACCTCACACTGTCTTCTCATATATAATCTCATACCAATTCATATACACATTCTGTGTGCCCTTTTAGCCCACACTCCCTGCTGTCTCTAGCACATAGACACAAGAAAAGCTTTGTGTGGTACTTCTTGAAAGTGTAAGTTGTTGCCACAGGCCAGATGGGTGGTATATAAATTGAATGAATGAATGAATGAACAAATGAATTAATGAATGCTGGGTGATTGAGCAGCAGAATTCACAGTGCATGGGGTAGGGGTTTTCTAGCCACAGCTTGGAAGAAACTAGTTACAAGTAATTTAGTTACCTCTACCTAGTTACTTTTTGGGAACGAGTAACACAGCTATTGGTAGCTAAAAGGTAGCCTTTTATGTCTAATGGCTATCTCTTTAGATGTAATGAGTAATTTAGTCACTACTTTCAAACATTTTAAGATATTTTAAGACATTTTAGAGGTATTCTGTAAGGATTTTTAAAAAGAATTTACACCATTTGCTTATCAGTCCTGAATTGCAAGGGAAGTATTCTTTTTAAGCAAAGTGTGCTACTTATATACCTCCCCACAGTGCTTCAAGCACTCTCTTTTTGTTTTGTCATTTATATTTTCATAAATCCTTGCAGAATGTAATATCAGAATTGGCCACTAGAGGGAACTAGAATGTATTTCCCTTTATTTTTTCCCACTGTGTTTTACCAACCTCCAGGTGTAGCAGGAATGACATGTTAATAACATGCAATATGCTATACATTGCTTGTGCAATTGGAGCGTGATAGTAGAAACCTGAAGTAAAAGGTATTGCAATGAATTCCTTTGGAAATGTAGTATTTTAACCCAGTAGTTAACCTTCCTTCACTAGCTATGTCTCTTCAGAAGCTCTGGTTTGTATTCAGCCCGTGGACTGTGGTTCTTCGCCCTTCCTTTCCTGTATGTTTTTTTTTTTAATGGCATCTTTTGTACGCTTGTTCGGAAATGCTTCTTTCCCTGCTGTGGTGGATTACTCATTTGGCTTTGTTTAGGAAGAGCATCTAGAAGGAAATGACATCTAAACCTCATTAGGATGCATTGATAAACCCGTTCTTGTAAGTGGAGCAGGTGGGAATAGATTGGCATGGCTTAGGGCACCAGCACAGACATGAGGTTCATAAATCAGCAAGCAAATGCAGCTTTTTGTATCAAGGAAAGAGTCATTATCACTGCCCAAAGCCTGCAGGGGCAAAATACTGTATCAAGGCACAAGAATTCAGAGCCTGACAAAGTTTGCTAGAATACACATGCACTTGGCAACAGCACTGCTGTTATTAAGACAAGATGCATTTAATTAAGGAGATGTTGTTCATAACCAGGTAAAATAACTACAGTTACTGAGCACTTCTGTTTTCAGTGGAAAAAATAATATTGAATATATGAAATCTATTCATAAGGCAAAAAAGAGCTCACTGTTGGGTGTATAATAGTAAACAGTTTTTTGTGTTTTAAGATTTCAATATTTATTCCCTTAGCATAGCAATGTAACATTATTGGAAATATTGAAGCTATGCAAGAAAAAGTTTTGGAGAAAAAATTTAAAAATAGGAAATGCATGTTCTTTTTTTCTTGCTATGGGCCACCAGGTCACTTCTGACTTACAGTGACTCTACAGTGACTGTAGTAGGATTTTCATCATATGTGAGATGTTCAGAGAGTGGTTTACCATTGCCACTAGAGATGGGGGTATTCGTATATGAATACCCCACAGGTGGAGATAACGAGGGTCCGGCCCCCTGGGGCCAGACCGTCCACTCACTGTCCACTCACGAGCTCCACACTCCCTTCCTATCGCTCCAGAGTTTGCGATGGATTAGCCACTCTTTGACCTGGCAGAGAGGCTCGTCATCCCGCCTCCTGCCAGGAGTGGCTAATCCACCACTTCATTGTATTAGAAATATATATACAGTGGTGCCTCGCTAGACGATTGCCTCGCAGGACGAGGAAATCGCTAGACGATGGCTTTTTGCGATCGCTAATGCGATCGCAAAACGATGTTTCCGTATGGGCAATTTTCGCTAGACGACGAGGTTTCCCCATTGGAATGCATTGACTAGCGGTCAATAGCTGTCAGTGCATTCCAACGGGGACCCGCGCTCGCTAGACGAGGTTTCCCTATGGACGATCTTCGCAAGACGACGACTTTTCCCTTGGAACGCATTGAAGAGATTTCAATGCATTCCAATGGGGAAACGTGCTTCGCTAGACGATGTTTTCGCAAGACAGCGATTTCCGCGGAACGGATTAACATCGTCTAGCGAGGCACCACTGTATAAAAAATTTCACTCAGTTTGCTTCCAGTTATTGTGTTGAGCATGTTCAGTTTAAATGTACAGTTTATTTGGAGATTTATTGTTATGTGCTGTCAAGTCAGAAGCGACTTGCAGCAATTCTAATAGGACTTTCATGGTGAGATACTTAAGCAATGATTTTACTAGTTCCACACCCCCAATGAGTTTCCATGGCTGAGCAAGGATTCAAACCCAGGCCTTCTGAGTGATAGTCTGTCATTGTCCACTGTACCACATTGGGTATCACATTCGTTTACAAATTGGATGTATTTTTAATGGAACTCCAACTGCTGAACTTTAATGCCGCCACCATCAAAAAGTAACATCACTTAGTTTTTCCCAGTCATGGGAAGCAGACACAAGGTGATATGTGCAAGCTGAAGAAACTATCAGTATTATAGTAACTTGTGCACTATGAACTTATTTCCTCCATGATGTCAAGCAGACTCGGGGAACATTCATTTTCAGGAAAAGCTAAGGGAAAAATCCCAAGACTTAATTGAATAATAATTTTACTTCATGAAATGTTAATTCTTCATTTTGTTCATTTTCATGGACATCAGAAGAGAAGGTTTGCCCAGACTGAAGTAGGCTTACATACCATTTTACATGTCAGTTAATTTCTTCATTTTATGTTATATCCAGCTCAGATCAACATGCTGTAGAAGATGGAATGTAAATTAGGTGAGACGCAAGAAGAGTTAAGAGGCTTTGTTATCTTAAGTGTCTTGTCCCAGAGTCCCAGACTGCATTGGTGAGAACCTAAGCAGAACCATGCTGGATTGGAGCAAAACCCTGTCTAGTCCAGCATTTTGTTCACATGGTGGCCAGAGGTTTCTTTAGAGAAGCCAGCAAGCAGGACATGAGTGGAACACACCCTTCTGCTAGTGTTTTTTAGAGACTTTTACACAGATACTGGTTATGAAGTTAGGGGTTTTAGTACAGTGGACCCTCGACTTACGGAATTAATCCGTATTGGAACGGTGGCTGCAGGTCGAAAAGTCTGTAGGTCGAGGCTCCATTGACCTACAATGCATTGAAAACCGATTAATCCGTAACCGGCCGTTTTTGGTCCATTTTGTTTGATTTTCCAGTCTGTAGGTCGATTCTCCGGCCGCAAGTCGAACCTAAATTTTGCGGCCAGAGAAGTCTGTAACTCGAAAAGTCTGCAGGTCGAGCCGTCTGTAAGTTGAGGGTCCACTGTATATCGATAATATGCTGAAGCTTTATGTCCCATCAAGTAGACAGTGACTTATGGTCGCTCAAGTAGGGTTTCCAATGTATGCAAAATATTTAAGAGGCCGTTTTACCAGTGTACTCCCAGTGAATTTCCAGGGCTGAGCATGGATTTCAACCTTGGTCTCCTAGGTTCTGGCCACTCTTGGCACACCCCTATATAGGCTGTTGACTAAAAACTAGTGACATATTAACTCTTCTGTGAATCTGCCACAATCTATTTTTCCTTGGACTAAGCACCTGCAGATGTTCCGTATTTTGCATCACTGGAAGGTTGTAACATGAATTGTAAATCTTAAAAAAACCAACCCTCTCCACCAAGAAAGGTGGACTTTGCATTCCTATAGGGATTTTTCTTAGTAGCTTTCTCTGTATTTGCTACTTCACTGAATGTACCAACCCTGCAAAAATAAAGCACCAACTTTCTTTCACAGTAAGATAGCAATTAAAGTTACAGGTACAGAAGGAAGTCACATTTCTCTGCTATGATCAGAATAGCTGACAGATTCTTCCATTGTAACTGAAATGCTCTCTCTTGATTGCATACCTTAGTGTGGTGAGGGGGGGTTGAGTGTCTCAGAAATGCTAAGAGCAGTGCCATCAGGAGGCTACACTCTGTTACACAAAGTCTGGGGAATGGTTGCAAAGCAGAATGGTAAAAATTGAGACAGAATGAGATGCATCCATCCTCTTCAGGATTAACAGCCACATCAGCAGAAGAGAATGGATGGTTCCTAAGGTGATGGGGAAAAGCTTCACACTGTATTGTAATTGTGTGAAAGGAAAAGCCAGCCTTGCCATTCAAAGTAAGAAGGACTGTCCTGGATTCTGCAGTGGTCCAGCTGATGATATATAAACTGTGTTTCAGTTTTAAGTATAGAAGAGTTGAGGTTACATCCTGCAGCTAAGGACAGAGTTAATGGGACTGAGGCATGCCTAATGAGGATGCAAGTAATATGACTACTTCCAGGCTTTCGAACCCCTAACTAAAGAAATGAAGCTTGCTCCTTTCTCTGTCTTCATCCTGACATTAACACAGGCCTTTGGCAACGTGACCTTAATTTGCTGCAGAAAAAGGTTTTAATTAGGGAGGGGGGAAGTGCTGTAGCTTCCACTGGTGTGTTTTAAACTGTTTTTTAAATATTTATTTTGCTTGTATGTAACGTATATTTTTCTTATTTTATGTCATTTTGTTAGCCTACTAGTCCAAAAGCCAGTGTATAAATTTAGCTAGTGATTTAAACTATACCTGGCAGGCATATATCCAATTTCTACTGAAGACTCTCATGAGCAGAAAATTATGTAATTTCCTGGGAAACTAGTTTCACTGCCCAACTGTTTGTGCAGTTAGCAGATCTTTCCTGATATGCAGCCTGTGTATGGTGCAATAGCTTGAACTCACTGTTAGCTACCCTTCACTTAGGAATCCTGGCAAACTATTGTTTTCCCAGATCTTTATGCACATTTTAGACTTTATAGATAGTATAGCTGTGGTTGCTGCCAATACAAACTCCCTTGAAAACTGCTGATAGTTACAGCTCCCTGACACCCATGATAACAATTTCAGCAACATTCATTTACCTCATTCACGCTAAAAGTGTGCTAGTTGTGTACCTCGGAATGTAATCTGTGAGGTATTACTATGAATGGTCTTGTTATCTTTGTTTACAATATAAATAAGGAAGCAGTGGCTTAGTGGATTTAATATGCCTTATATGTTTACTTAAGGCATCGAAGACTACATATGTACAGTTCTATCTGCAAAATCTTATTTGGGCTAGTGATAAAATTTCACACAATGGATGCCACCTTTGTTGTACTTCCTATTTCAGTTGGAGATATTTGAACAATAGATTACCACACTTTTTCCCAGAGCGTGTTAAATCCATTTCTTGAAAAATGCTGCAAAAAAAATTGACACAACAAATGTTTAACACTTTCCAATGCAAGAAGGGCAGTTGAAAGTTGCTTTTAATTTTCTTTGGGTTTTATTATCCACTGCTGCTGCATTGAACATTCTCTGTTGCAGCTCTTTTCAGGCAATATTTCACAGGATGCAATTTTGCAGAGATTTCTGTATGAGATACATGGTTAAACTTTTGATGTATTACAGTTCTTGATTCCTATAATCTTTAAATCCTGTTAAAATTATTACAATGCCTTCACTCAAATCAGCATTTTAAAAAGAGGTTTCCCTGTGGTAAAGACCAAATTAAACATGTTTCAAGGTGGCTTTAAGATGTATATTGATTTTTTAAAAAGTTTATTGCTTATTGAGTAAGCAATGTAAGTTTATTGTCATGAAAGTGGCCCTTTAAAAAAAAAAACTGATATTTTTCAGATGATGCTGGACTGCAGGTTCCAGCAACAAATGTTGCAGTTTTACAACACCTGGATAGCTGTAGATTGCCCACCAAGGTTTTGTCTTTTGGATGCAAACAGTCAGCAGACAACCTGGTAAATTTAACTATTACTTATCTGGGTTTTACATAACTGGCTGGAGTGCTCTTAAGACTGAGCAATTTGCATTCAAATCATACTTGAGATATGCAATCTTTTGTTCCTGCACTGTGTAAGAAATCTTCATCTGTATGCAGTTAGTAAAACAAACAGATACAAATTATGTAATTAGGAATGCAACTGTCCAGCTGCCAAGACTTTCAAGATAATCCTTTAAATTGTGTAAAAAGATCTATGAGCAAAATAAGCATTCTCAGCTTGAAGTATGTATTAAAACCAAGTTAACAGTGAAAGGGAGCTACACAGAGATTGAACTAAACCTGAGGAGTTCTCATAGGACTGCACTAAAAAAAAAGTTGCATCATTAAAGAACAGATGGTTTTCTCCCTTGTGTACGTCTCTCATAATGATTGGTAAACAGTCATTTCAGGTGTGTGCATCAGACATAATACCTCTCAAGTCTCTTGAAGGGCAGCATCAGGTAATAAAAAATTACCACTTAGTAGATTAACTTCAGAAAACTATGTTTGTTCTGATTTTTATCTTGCTGTTTCGTATGTAATCACTTTTATTAAGCCTCTTCTTTCCATCCCCATTCCCTATATAGTGCACTGTTTTCTGTTTGAATCATTTTAAGTGAGTTGTTTCTTTAGCCTCTCCCTCCTTTTCTGCTTCTGAAAGAGTTGTATACTGTCTTCTCTTTTTCTTGCAATAGGCTTTCCTGCCATTTTTTAGTTTTTCTCTTGATATGTCTTTACCTACCCCATAGGCTTTGTTAACCAACATCTGTGTTTTCCTGGAAAGAAATCCAGAGTTCAGGAATCAGAAATTAGTGTAACAGGAATATTTTGGTGGCTTCTGACTATTTCCCATCTTGAACAGAAGAAGCGACATTGGAAAACACAAGACAATGTGCGTCACTAAACAATAAACAATGTTAACACTTGTATATATGATGGCCTAGCCATTAACTAGATAGCCATTAACTAGAAGAAATGTCAGATTTGACAGCATTTGCTACATGTCTTACTTGGAAAGCATAAGAGGAAAATAGATCTGGATTCTGTCTTCAGGAGCAGAACCAATCAGGCTGCACACCTGCATTTTTTTTGCTGAAACTTGAGATGATGACAAATGATTCAATGAATGTTTTTGTGACATAAATATTTGGAAAGATGTTTTCCTCAAAGTTGATTATAATGTCTGGATTTTCACTACAAATGTTTCCATCTTTAAGAGAACCCATTTTCTATATTGATAACAAGAACAATCTTCTCTGAACAGCGATTTTGCAATTGAAATACATTGAGCACAGTCCCTACCTACTTCCATCTTTTTGAAATGTTTTTAAAAATCAACTCTTCAGCACTTTAGGTTTATTTCTTTCTTGGGGCAAGAATTGCCCCCAAAAATAAATGACTCACACCATCAACCTCACAACACTAAGCCTCTGTTTTGTGAAATATCTCTCTGTTGTTTTGTGAAATATCTCTCTGTGCCTTTGTGGAAACAGTTCCACAAACAGTTCCTGTTTCCACAAAGGACATTGTGTAGACATTATGAAGAAAACGTGCGTGTTTGCACAGTGTAAAAGAGTTCTTCTGCTGTGATTATGGAATATGTTATGTTGTGCCATGTTATGTTGATTAAGGGTCACTTGAGGCTGACAGGCAGCTGGTACACTCCCTTTTTATATACTCTATGTAAAGTTGATTATATGTGAGATATTGCTGCCCTGTATGGTAAGAGAAGTGATCAGAATTGGTGAAGTTCAAATAGATGTTACATGAGTATGCCTTGAATGTGTATTTGTCCTTGGGGTAAAAAAGTATGGCGATCATTGGATTCCTACTGCCACAGAGTAAATCTATTTATTAGTTTAATCTAGAGTAGACTGGCTGAATAAAAAGTGACCAGTTAAGTCAGCACTTACATAAGTCTCATTGTTTTAATAGGCTGCCTCTTAGTTGGGACTAGTTTGGTTCTATGAATCTAATTGGCCAGATGTTTTGAGGTGGCAAATATATAGAGTCAGTCAGTTAATGTAGAGCCATAAGACACTTGAGGCTAGTTAGCAGCTTTTGATGAAGAGAAAGTAACTGGACCAGAAGGTTACAGGAGCACTCTGAGGACTTCATACCAGCAGTAGAAGCTGAAGGCTATTATAAAACTACTTAAGAGAAGAGCTAGAGAAAATCTGTTTGTTCAGAGGGAAAGATTCTAGAAGACATAGTTGTATCCAGAGTGTCAATACAAGACAGTGAACTTGAGTCAACAGAATGTACCATATTAAAGGTGAAAACTATGAAATAGGATGAACAAAGGTAATCAAATATTCAAACATATGGTGATGTCACCAGACAGAACAATTTGTTGTCTAGAATCTTCTACCCAGTCATGGAGTGGCACCTGCAAAATAATAGATGAAGGTTGGTTAGGGGATAGAAACCAGTGCTTATAATTAGAGATGGGCATTTACCGCAATTTGGCGGATTGCGCCCAAAGGTGTTGTGTGGCCGCCTCAAGAGTCTGTGCCCCGCCTTCTCTCATGGGCGTCCCATCAGAAGCAGCACCGTGGGCTTCCCTGCCCCACCTCCTCCTCTGAGTGGGCACCCACAGGAGGAGATGGGTGTGGAATCTGGGGCGCCCATGCAATACCTATGGGCCTATCCACTGAACTGCCAAACTACGGTAAGTGCACATCTCTGCTTATAATCAATTCATTAAAAGCTTATAGTGTTACAATATGTTTTTTATATATGTAACATGAATGGTTAATATTATAGAAATAATGTTTGTAAATAAATCGGCTGAAATCCTGTTGCACAGCTCTGTGTGTAATAGTGATAATGTCATTGGCAGCAACAAATCTCCACTAATGAATGGCCAATCATAGCTGCTTAAAGGTGATTTCTCACTGCACACAACTTGTACAGAAATTGACAATGTCATGTGCATCCTGGAAGCTCCCAAATAAGCCTTTGATTAGTGGTGATTTGCTGCTGCTGCTGCTGCTGTTATCATCATATTTTGTGCCTAAATCTAGATACTGAAAAGCAGATAATGTGAGCAAAACACAGTATATGGTAGTAGCAGTATTGCAGTACAAGATTTAAAAAATGATGGACACAATCCTATTAATTATTCCTGCTGGTGTAACCCCTTAGGATAAGTCTCAGGTATGAATTGCAGCAAATTAAGTAGTCAATATAGGCATTTGCTTTGCATACTAGTCAGATGCCTCAGTGCCCAATGGCAAGTGTCTACATTGACTTCTTAACTTGTGGAAATGCACATATAAATTTGTCTCTGATGGAGTTCATGTCAGTGTGATTTTTTTCAGTTGGATTACAGCCAAGGACTAAAAATTTCTAGTTAAGTTACTGAACTTCAACAAGGAGATGTTCTTGAGAAGAACTTGGTGACAGGAGGTGGGATGATATTAGAGGCATCATTGTACCAACTCCCTCAGTGTTCACAGTGCCAATCTTGCTAAATTAGGTCATGTGATAATAGATGCTTCTCCAGTGAGCAATACCAGCAATTTGGCTCTTAGCTGAACACGAATTTTTGGAAGGTTAGGGTGCCAAGTTCAGATATGGGCAAAATCTGCAGCTTCATAATTGTAACAGGTATGTTTGAATAAGAGAACACAGATATTTTTAATGGTTTTTATGTTTTTAAAGTTTTAATACAGTTCCGTATTGGAACGGTGGCCGCAAGTCGAAAAGTCTGTAGGTTGAGGGTCCATTTCCCATAGGAATGCATTGAAAACCCATTAATCCGTAACCGGCCGAAGAAAAAATACCCCCCCACCAAAAAAAGAAAATACAGTCACTTACCAGGTACAGTAGACCCAGCCCCGCTCCTCACAGTCCCTTGGTAGCCCCGGAACAGCCGGACTCTCTGTGAGCAGAGCGCCGAACAGCTGAGAATCGGGAACCAGCAGAGAGGCGGCAGCCATTTTGGAGAGGTGGCAGCCATTTTGAGAGGCAACCACATGGCTGCTGCCTCTCAAAATGGCTGCCGCCTCTCCAAAATGGCTGCCACCTCTCTGCTGGTTGCCGACTCTCAGCTGTTCGGCGCTCTGCTCACACAGAGTCCGGCTGTTCCAGGGCTACCAAGGGACTGTGAGGAGCGGGGCTGGGTCTACTGTACCTGGTAAGTGACTGTATTTACTTTTTTTGGTGGGGGGGTATTTTTTCTTTGGCCGGTTCCCCGCCTCCCCTTTCTGGTCTGTAGGTCGATTCTCCGGCCGCAAGTCGAAGTGAAATTTTGCGGCCGGAGAAGTCCGTAACTTGAAAAGTACGCAAGTGGAGCCATCTGTAAGTCGAGGGTCCACTGTATTGTTGTACGCTGCTCAGAGACCATTGGTAATGGCGCGGCTAAAAAATCTTGTAAATAAATAAAATAAATAAATATTTTCCACTTTAATATTTTCAAGTGTCAATTGGATTTAAATAAAATTTTAAAAAATGGAGATTTTGATGATTTAAAGCAAAAGCATCTATTGTAGCCAGAGTGTCAATACAAGACAATAAACTTTTTAAAATTTAAATTATGATTCAAATCAATTTGATTTAAAACATTTTTTTAATCGATCCTGAATACAACCTACTTTTAGGTTGCTAAATCAATTGTGCACTGTTTAATTTGCTGTTCTGTGTGTTCTCTTTGTACTAAACTAAAACAAATGAAATTTAAGGTTCATTGTAATAGCTTTGCCATAATTTTCTGCATCATGGGTTAATTCTGTCCTTCATAACATGTTAAAAGATGGTGGCATTTTAGAGCTTGAGGGAGGTCTGGTGTGACATATGAGCTTACCACATAATTGATGAGTGGTTATTTATAACTAATACAAAGCAGAAACACCATGGCAGGATTGCTTTTTTTTCTCCCTAGTGATCACTGTTTAGCAGAGTTAACATATAAATCTGCACCGAAATTAGGTAAGATTAAGTTGTGTCATTGGTGTGCTATTTCTTGTGATCGAAACATTTGAAATACAAGTTTGAAGTCAGAGCACTTGTTCTATTTGTACCTGTACCTTGCATAAACTTTGGAGCAGCAGACTAGTTTCAGCGCAAATATAATACTGCCCCGTTTCAGAAACATAGTTTACCATTACAGACCATTTTGTTCGTACTTTATCCCTGGTCTCTGGCGTTCCCTCTTATAAAGCCATTTCCCCATCACAAGCTAGTTTTGTGACATGAATAGTATTGATACTGCCATTTCTCAAATGCCTAGTTGAAGCCAAACTACAATTTGTATAAACTGTGGTTGTTGGAAACATCTCTCGAACTAAAAAGGGTGAGAAGTGGTCAAGTGTTCAGGATATATCACTTATGGGTGTGATTTGATGGGCGTTGGATCACTAAAGAGTATGTATGTGTGTTTTCTAGCATGTGACTGCAAAGATAATAGTTGTTTTACTTGACCCCGGAGGACCAAGGGAAATGACCTGATTTCATTCTCCGCTTGTAGCAGATAGAGTGTGACTGGCCACTGGTGGGATCTGAAAGAGAAATAACTTGTTCCCAACAGGCCATTACAAGGGTCTTGCTTTCCATGAGCTGTTTGTTTGTTTCGTCTTGTGAATGTGTACCTTAATCTGAGAAGAAGAGGGGAAAACTGATATCTTACATAATACAGATTTCTTGGGGAAATAAAGGTTTAATATACAAATTTATTTTAGGAACATCACGCGTCTTCTCTGTGTTTGATCTACAATGAGTGCCAAATCTGCTATCAACAAAGAGATTTTTGCTCCTCATGATGAAAGGATGCTGGGAGCAGTCCAAGTAAGAAGGAGAACGAAGAAAAAGATTCCTTTCCTGGCAACTGGAGGTCAGGGTGAATATTTAACCTACATCTGCTTGTCAGGTAAGACAAATGATTCCGACTTCTAGCTGTCCTTTCACTTTATCTTTAAAGTTTGACTAACTGATTGGATGTTGTCCATTTCTAAAAATAAAGTGGTACCATGGATTTTAATTGAATGAGCAGATGAACGGTGATAGGATGTGTCTTTGATCTTCATAGATTTGAATACTTGAAGTGGCTGTATGAGTAGTTAGAGCACACTGTGTTGTCAAAGGTATACTTTCACAGAATTTCACAGACAGTTCTCTTGTATTAGATAGGAGATTATCACAGAACTGTTGCAGGATTTTACTGACAATGTGCTGTGGGCAGGGGGAGAGAGATATATTTCCATTTAAGGAATTGCAATAAAGCATTTATTTCTATGATATACATTTCCCGCGGTCTTAAACATTGCCTCTTTGAGGAAACATATTGTTGTTTCCTAAGAAATTATTAAGGATTGCCTTGTGAGCTCTGGCCATAGTTCCAAGAAACCCAACATTTCTCTCTCCAAGAATAGCCAGCTGATTCTGGAATCTGATGAGTCAGGGCCTAATGGGTGTGTATACTTTTCTGGTCTGATAAAACAAAGTAACGGAAAACCCTTGAATTCACTCTGGATGCTGCATTTTGTGATCATCTTAACAGTTATGTCAGTTGTTTGTTGCCAGCTCCCATGTAAAGTTCTAGTTTTAGCTGTGAAGGTTCTCAAGCCTAGTTTTGTGTGTTACAGCCAAAAATGTCCATGACAACCTGGCAGAGAGACACGCATGGGAAGCACACCTGTTTATCTTTGTTTTGTTTAGACAAGGTTATTGTGGCTGGTTCACTGGGCGGGAGTTACAGCTGGCTTTCCTGTGAGAATCTGCTTCTTTGCAGAGGTCAGGTAGGTTGTGAGTTGTTTGTGTTTTTATTAGCTCTTGGGTTCCATCTGTGTTTCTAAGGTTCTGTAGATGTAGTTAAAGAGAATTGTTAGGTCCAGGGCATCCTGCCGTTTGGTATGAATCCTGTTACTCTATCAGTTGGTTTTGTAAGCTGGCCATTATGTACATTCTGCAAACCTGGCTATTGCTTTTCTTCCTTTGAAATTTTGTTCTTAAGAGAATTTATTTTCTTTCAAATGGTTTGATGTCACAATGTCATGGGAGAATATTTTTCCACAGCAATATTTTTAAACTATGTTAAGAACATCAAAGTTGTGGTGAGCCATACTATAGGTGTGCTTGGTCTGGTATTTTTTTTCCACTGTAGAGAACCAGGGCCAACTTATGGGAAGCCTATAAACAGTGCTCTATAATCAGCTTTGTGACGGTTTTCATCCTAAAAATTTAAAAATCTGTTTGTTTTTTTTAAAAATGGTATCAGCTTTTGAGAGCTTTGAACAACTGGATAGCTCAGGGGTTGGAAGTTCAGCTCCCCACTGTGCCTCCTTGACAGAGGTTGGACTCCATAAGGGCCCTTCCAGCTCTGCAGTTCTAAAATGATAAGATAAGATAGGATAAGATAAGATAAGATCCCTGTCCTTCAGTGAAATTTGTCTTGGCCTTTTAAAAGATGCATTGTCAGTGGCTATTGTAACTATCATTTATTTATTTTATTTTATTAGACTTCTACCCCGCCCATCTAGACCAAAGGTCTACTCTGGGCGGCATTACAAATTTAAAAAACAGTTAGACCAATAAACATATACATAAATCCAAGATGGCAAAAATGTAGAATTTAAGATACGGCAGGAGGGAAAGCCTGCCCAAATAACCAGGTCTTAACTTTACTCCTGAAGACACCCAGAGAGGGAGCCAGGCGGATCTTCACGGGCAAGTTGTTCCAGAGGCGAGGGGCCACTGCCGAGAAGGACCGGTTCCTCATTCTTTCCTTCCGGACCTCCCTCGGCGTTAGGCCCCTCAGCCGCCCGGCCTGGCTGGAACAAGTGACTCTGGCAGAACTGGGTGGGAGGAGGCGCTCTGCCAGATATCGAGGTCATATCAGTGGCAATTAATTCAATCAGTTCCTTTGTGTTATCTAAAGAAGTGTTTGCTTTCATTTATCTTTTTCTTTTTCAAATGAATTATGTGTTTTCTGAAAGTACTTTTCATATGTTTCACTGTGTTCTTGCCTCAAAGATGTGAAGGAAAGAAGAAAAGGCCGCTTCTTGTAGTTCTCCCCTTTCTCCCCTTTCCTGTCTCCTCTGCAGAAAAATATATATACATACATATGTGTGTGTGTGTGTGTGTATGTCTATGTATACATATATACATGAACTAGCAAAATACATGAATTAGCTATACCATACATCAGAGAGAGGGCTAGGAATGAAGGGATCTGGAGATTCAAGTGCTCTTCCAGAAAGATTCTTGATGGGAGAGCAGAATATGTGTATACACCTGTATTTATATCAGTATATATACTAATAGAAATACAGGTGTATACACATATTCTGCTCTCCCATCAAGAATCTTTCTGGAAGAGCACTTGAATCTCCAGATCCCTTCATTCCTAGCCCTCTCTCTGATGTATGGTATAGCTAATTCATGTATTTTCCACAGAAATAGAATAGATCTCACATGGGCTTTAAGCCAAAAAGGGTTTGTCCCCTCTAACATTTCCAGGAATTGCTGTTGCTATTCTTCTGTCTGAAGCGTAGTCATCTGTAAGAGAAGTTTTGAGTTCTGTATTGATTTCCAGGAAAGATTTGTTTAGGGCAAACTCAGCACAATTGTGTGGTAGAGTTAATAAGGTGCTACAACAGAACTGTCTCCCAAGTGCAGGCCCCTTTCTTCCAAAGCCTCATTTTCCAGTGTTATCAGACACTCTTCTCTGTATATGCCTCTTTCTGCATTGATAAAGGACTGCCTTTTCCCACTTAGTGTTAAGGAACGTTTCCCTTTCCTGTCATACTGAAGAAAACTGGTGGGCTGTTGAGGGCATGGAAGATAGATGACACTTTCATGAACCAGAGGTTGACCCTTCTTGGCATTAAGGTGTATTGCATCATGGCAAAGGGAATGTGATCATTAGGGACTGAAGGAACGGGTGGAGTAGTCTTGGAGGAGCTCTTTTCTTTACACATTTGCCTTCCCCTCCTCAGCTGGGACTCTACTCATCCCTATGAAGAATCACCAGAGGTAGCACAACAGTTAAAAAGGAATACTTATGTTAGTCTATTGCAGTCTTGTGGCACTTACAAATGCTTCATAAATTTCATTTTGCGTAAGTGGTTTGCAGATCATGAAAGTTTATGCCAAGCGAAATTTGTCAGCCTTTACTCTTAAAGTTGAAAGTCACTGGGATAACTTTAGGTGAAGAACACAGATGGTTCTTTTCTAGCTTGTTAATTGGTTCCAGCCCTGCCATGGATAATGTAGCAATAGCAATAGTCATGCTGTGAGTAGTCTTTTGTCCAGTGCTTATAGACACAGGAACAGCTGGAAGAGACTGACTGCTGCTTGGAGGCATGTCAGTCAAAACTGATATCTGTTGCCAAAATATCTCATGTCATCTCTGTCTCTGTTCTAGCAGCTGATTATCAGCAGGATATTTGCTAACTGTACAGTTATGCTTATTTTTATTTTCCCTGAACATAGTCCTGAAATTTTTTAAAGTCTTAGTTTTCCCTGTTTCCTGTGAAATGTAATTTACTACCATCCAATCATCACGGTTTTCTAAATAACAGAAAGAGGTTCATGCTGCTAACCGCCAGCTGAAGCAGATTACAATGAAGCTAGGTTGACACGTGGCTTTAAACAAACTCCCACAGTTGCTGAAGACTTCTGATTTAATTTATTGCCAAAGTACAAGGACTCGAGTGGAACAGAAAACAATAATAAGAATTTACATGTGGTTTGACATTTTGCGTCACTCATCACTTTATAGGCTGACGATTTGATTTAATCCAATAAAAATAGTTATATTGTAGTGCTTGTTCTTGTTTCAAGAAGACTTCACAAGTCTGCTCATACATTGCAGTAATTCATGATGAAAATGGTGTTTGTCAGAATAAAGTTTTGCATAGTTTTGCTAATTAGGTCGGCACTGAAATAGTAAAGTCAGCAAAGATAAAACCACATATAGTTACTTAAACTCCAGTATCTGTTTTGAAGCAAACATTTCTCTAGCAGTCAAAATTGCCTCCAGCTATTTCTTACTATTGCTTTTTAAAACATGACAATAAAACAGTGATCTCTATGGGAAAATAATTTAATTTAAAAGATACAGGTGCAGGAGAAGGTGATATCTTTATTTAAACTTTTATATTAGCGGCATAATAATGGTTTCATCTTCTCATAAGAACATAAGAAGAGCCCTGCTGGATCAGGCCAAGGGCCTATCTAGTCTAGCTTCCTGTATCTCACAGTGGCCCCACCAGATGCCTCTGGGAGCACATGAGGCAACTAGATACCTCTCTCTTTCTCTTTTTTTTTTTTTTTTGAAATTATTTTTTTATTAATTTTCTTAGGGATAGGGGTTATGGTACAGATAAGGGGACCAGATAGAATAAGGGGGGGAAAGGGTAGGAAAGGGTAAAATTCCAGAGAGCAAAAAGTATTCTTACATCCACTTATACAATTATATTAAAATGGAAACCATACAAAGAGAAAAAGAAAACATTATAGCAATTTTCCAAGATATCTATCATTACTAATCTTCCATTTTCTTGGACCTTCTTTTTCTTTTTACCTTTAAGTTTACTAATTTTATAGGTTTAATATTATTCTGCCAAGTTTATATCTATTGCTCTAAATCAATGTTATAACCATTAGTTTGTGTGTATTTTATCATATATTCTTTCACCACAAAATACCTTCTTAAATTTAAGAACGTTTATCTCCACTGCTCTATCTCCATATTCTAACCAATATTTTGTGCCCCTCTTATCATGTCGTCTTTCATTTTCCATCTTATGGACCATGCATCCATTCTCAAGAGCTTCATCCACTCCATGTATCCACTCCTTTGTTCCATCTGCCAGAGCATGTGTCCCATCATCTCAGTTATTCTCCCTTTCATAGCAAAATTCATAATAAAGTTCACCATTTGCTGGAGTTCTGCTGCTGACATCTCCATAACAGGGATTAACAGATTAACTTTCCGCTGCATTGTATCTTCACCTTTTTCTTCTGAAACCTTCTGGGGTTTCAGAATAACATTGTCTCTCTCCGTCTTCACTATAAATTCCATCATTAGTTATGGTTATATCATCCTGCAGAAGCGAGTTTTATTGCCGCAATAGAAGCAAAGTTCTTTTTCTCCCTCCTCTTTCTTTCTTTTTCTCCCAGTCAAGCCTCAGATGAAGGGTGGGGAGGAATATTTGCCGGTCTGGCCAGATATAGGTCTAGTCACTTTCTTTGACAGGTTACACCCACTCTCTTCATTGTTTAGGTCCTTAAGAGTTCCATATGTAAAGCAAGACACTTACTTCAAGATCTAGTCAAGATTGTTTCCAAAAATCCTTCTGTACTTTTCTGCTCTCTGTCTTTGGGGCTTTCACAGCTTTGTGCTAAGATGGCGCCCACTCAGTTTCTGCTTCCAGATGCGACTTCAAAGAGAGGCCAATCCAGGGATCCCCCAGCCTCCTCCCTTCTCAGTCAGATTCTGTTACTTCAGACTTTCACTTCTCCTAGTAAAAGTCCTTCCCCCCCCCAAGTTTTGAGGGGTCAAAACTGAGTGGTCTCGGTCAGTTTCAGGAGTCCTTCTGAAATGCGACCGATCTCGCTGCAACGAAGCCCAACCAGTAGATAGCTGTCTCCTGATACCACTCCCCTGCATCTGGCATTTTGAGGTACTTTCCTTTTAAGCCTGGAGATTATACATCCCCATCATGGCTTGTAACCTGTGATGGACCTTTCCTCCAGAAATCTGTCCTGCATTTGTATTGTGTAAGGACCACATTACTCCCGTTGTGTTGATTTAAAAGAATGTTGTTAGTAGCAGTAAGACTGCTGAAACTTAAGGCTGAGATCCAAAGTTTTCCATGTGTGAGTTTAAAGTGCTGTAAAGGCATATTATGGTTACATTACAATGATTCTTTTTCCTATTGCAGTCTCTCACATTGCCTCAGAGGCTGCTCTAGAAGGCCCACTGGAAGTTTAGGATGTCAGTTAGCTTGACAAGTCAAGTATTGTCAACTGACTATCTCTTTCTTGACTGAAGTAGAATAGTGCCAAGTATTTCATGAAACCAGAAATGTCACTTATAGGTGGCAGCTTGTCATTACCACTGTTTACTGTAAGCTGCCCATGGAACTTTGTGTTGGTATGGTGTATAAATAGAATAAATACATAAACGAATGAGCATTCAGTTTTTGATTTGATAGTTGCTTCTATTTTATTTACATTTTGAAATTAAATTTAAATCTTAGGCTGTCCTTGGCGTTCCGGTAGAAAAACCAAAGAGAAAGTGGTCACTGAATTGTTAATAGTTATAGAAACTTATTTGATATAAAAGTTACAATAATTAATTATTTTCAGCTATAAGAACTCGCAAAATGCTATAGCAAGATTCTATATTATATTATGTATTTATTTTATCTATTTTATCTTTGTATGAGCGGGTCTATGACCGCACAATAAAACTTACTACTACTGCCTGCTTAAATAAAAAAACATTATTGAATAGTTAATTTAATTGGGTTAAACCTGCTTGTTCATAGCTGCGGTATTAGACTATATCCCCTGAATCAGTGGAATGTATGCGTCTTGCTAATTTAATGAGCCTATTCTAGTTTGGACCAATAACTTGGTTTCAGAATAACAATTTTCTAATTTGTTCTCTAATCAGAATAAGTACTCAACTCTAATGTAACAGAAGTATCTGTATTCTGACATAAATGGAGAGTACCCCAGATAGGGTAGAAGGAGAGAGAGCCCATGGTGAGTGTGAGACACCAAATCCAAGGCCCTTATGGGCTCTTACGATCAAGGGGGGAAATCTTGGAGGAGGGGCAGTTGGGAGGGAAATAAGTACACCAGGGCTTTTTCACCATTCCTTTTTGACTTGTACAAAATTGTGACAAATAGTTCTCCAAGTTTGGATTCTCCTGCCTGTCAGTTAGTAAATAATGCTTCTCTCAGACTCATTTATTAATGCAAAGCTATAGTAGAATATAATAATGCATTTTCTGTACCAGTTGAGAACCTTAGCAGTTGTGAGTTGTATAAAATCTCCAAATGACACATATATTTTGACACATAAAGGTTACATTTCTGTTGTAGTAGTGGTTAGAGTTCTAGACTAAGACTGACAGGAGAGCGAGGTTCAGATTCCCATGGTTATGAAGATCATTGAGTGACCTTGAACCAGTCCCATTCTTAGTCTGACCTATCTCACAGGGATGTTGTATAAAGGTAAAGAGTGGAAGGAAAAAACAATATATCCTTGCTTAAACCCAGTGAAGGCAATACAGTAAATATTACATAAACACATAGATCCCAACAAGATAAGATAATCCCACAAATATAATTTAAGCATGCTGTGCACATCGCAGTGTACCACATCTTTACTATCAGTTTGCTATCTTCCTTACTGTTTATTGGAAACTTTTTGGTATTTGTCTCAGTGGAGGATTTCTGGAAAAGGATTTTCTGCCCTAAAAATGCCCAGCAAGTATTTAAATGCTTGTGCTTAATTTCATGGAAATTCTATGAGGTGCTGTCACATAGAAATAACACTTTAATGTGCCATCATTAACACTGGAAAGCTAATTACACAAATTAGCAAGATCTTTGTTTTGTGTGCTGTCATGTTTTTGTTTGTTGTTAGTTTTCAAACCTGACAGAAAACTAATTAATGCAATCCATTCTATAGTTTTGTGTTTTGCTTTTATGTTTTTAAAAACTCTTTCATGGAATTTATACCTGTGTGGAGTTGTTGGTGTTGTTTAACCTAATAGAGTGAATACTCACCCGTAAAATGCCTTCAGGAGCACTGCAAAAACTGTAAATCTCCCGTGTCATGTTAAAGGAACCTGGTAAATGCTTATGGTCATTTGATCACTTGGTCTGCACTCAGGGCTGTCTTTCTTCAACTGGCTAAGATCTCAGCTTCTCTTTTGATTCGTTGGTTCAGTTGTCCCAAGACTTGTTGCTAGCAATTTGGTGAACCACCAACACTGCCTTCATAATTGACTTATGTGACATTCTCACTGAAGAATGTCCACTGAGCAACTGGGAATTACTGATTTGTCATCTCCTCATTACTTGTTCAATAGGAACCCCGTCCCCTTTATCCATGAAACTGGTATCTGCGGTTTCACTTACCTATGGTCTGAAAATATTAAAAGAAAAAAACCAGGAATCTGTAATCACATAATATATTTACCAGAACTGGCCACTAGAGGGAGCCAGAGACCATGCAGAGTATGGGGTTTGCTATAGAAATACATATTTCCACAGTGTATTTACCGGAAGTGGCTACTAGAGGAAGCGAGAGACCAGGCTATTGTACAGTTCAGTATTATCCACTGTTTTCAGCATCCACCGAGGGCATGGTATAGAGATGGGGGACTGATGAACACCCACCCCCAGAACCTGGTGGACCACTTACCGTGTGGCATGTGGTACATGTGGCCAGCCTCATCTTTTGTGCCCTAATCACGGCAGTAGCCCGTCTGCCGCAGCCCTGCCTCTCTGCTCATCCAGCCACTCTGTGACTGAGGAGGGAGACTCGTTCTCCCGCTCCCTTGCTGAAGTGGCTGGGTGAGCAGGCAGGCGGGACTGCAGCAGCCAGGTTACTGCTGCGATTGGGGCACAAAATATGACTCCAGCCATGTGTGTCGCGCGTCACACAGTAAATGGTCCGATGGGTTCTTGGGGTGGGTGTTCATCAGGCCAGCCACCTGTGCATGCCCATATCTAGCATGGAATTGATCTTCCGCAGATTCAGGAGTCCTACTGTGATTTTATTTGGGTAATGTTAGTTTTTCCCTAGAAAACAGTATTTTTCTAGTAGTAGCTCAACTTACATAGGACAGCTGTGATTAAAACAGTGTAATTAATCAGTGTAAGTATTGTACAGTACTTATTGCATGTCCACTTTAAAGCTACCATGTCATGTTATTTTAAACTGCTAGTGCTTATTCATGTGTGAATTTGAAGAGTTTCATCAGTTAGAGTTTTCAGTTTTCATTACTCATTAAAATTATCAAACAATGTGCCATATTGTTACTGCACAAGAGTGCAACAGTGATCTTGTGCTGGCAGAGGAAATCAATATTCTGTAATGCAATTCTAAAAATGGAAGGCAAAAACAAAACAGAAATAAAAATAAAGAAGACAAAAATGTAGCACCTTAAAGACTGCTATATTTTAATGTGAGCCATGGACAAATCTTCTTCTAAAAATGGAAGCAGTCCAAACGAAAACAAATATAACTTTTAAACTGTAGTAGATACCTTGTTCTTGCTCTGTGCTTAATTTTGGGAAGTTTGGATAAAGGGTTTTGAGTTATGACTTTTTAAAAGTAAAATTGCTCACCCCACCCCCCGGTTAAGAAATAGGCAACCCTAAACATCCCCAGATTTAAAACAGATAACATAAATTGAAAAATAGCAGTCTTGCTTAACTTGAAAGAAAGATTGTTGGGCTGAAATACTGGTCCATAAAAAGCTAACTTTCAAAAGGGAAAAACAGCCACTTTGTAGTCAGAAGGAGTTTTGAGAAATGAAACATTGTATACATTTGTAGGTGAAGGAGGGAGATATTTAGAGGAAAGAAGCAGACTGAAAAGACTAAATAGTTAAAAGAACAGGTTTGATTTAAAGAAAATAATGGCGTGACAGGCCTCTAGAAGGGGGTATTATTTTGCCATGTATCTTCAGTAAACATTCTCACAGGATTCCTGAGACCAGTCTCCTCACACAAGTTTTCAAAGGGGGAATCAGCTCCACTTCTGGGGCAATCAGAATTTTTGACCCTGTTTATCAGGCCACTATTAGCTGATTCTAAACTCTTTCCTGACCAAACAGGCTTATCAGAATCATGCTTGCAAAGAGATTCTGTGTCTGGTTGTAAATATGGAGACATAAAAAGAATATCTCAAAAAATATAAATATTGAAAATACTTTAAAATGTATTTAAAAAAGAATACAGAACAAATATTCAAAAGCTCACTCATTTAAGCTATGAAATTACTGGTGTTTTTGTTCATTTTTTTGTTTTTGCTGTGTAGCTGGCAATGATCTTACAGTGGTGCCTCAAATTACTAACATAATCCGTTCCAGAAGGTGGACGTAACTTGAAATGGTTGTAAGTCGAAGCACCATTTCCCATAGGAATGCATTGAAATGCAACTAATCCGTTCCAGCCGAAGAAAATAATCACCCCCCCCAAAAAAAAATCACTGCAAGACTCATTGGAAACACGATTAATCCCTTCCGTCCAAAGGGAGGGGGAAGAAAAGTAATCAAGCGTGCAAGACCCATCGGAAATGCACAGAAAACAAACGGAGCAGATCAGAAATGCACAGAAAACAAAGGGACCAGGTCGTAAATGCAAAGAGAACAAAGGAAAAAGCAAGGGAAGCATTCAAGACCATCGGAAATGGGGGGGAAAAACCCCAAAAGCAACCAAACCCCCCAAGACCCATCGGAAATGGGGGGGAAGCCAAAAACAAACAAACAAACCCCCCAAGACCCATCGGAAATGGGGGGGAAAAACCCCAAAAACAAACAAACCCCCCAAGACCCATCGAAAATGGGGGGGGAACCAAAAAAAATAAACCCCCCAAGACCCATCGGAAATGGGGGGAAAAACCCAAAAAACAAACAAACCCCACAAGACCCATCGGAAATGGGAAAAAACACTCCAAAAAGCAACCAAACCCCCCAAGACCCATCGGAAATGGGGGGGGGGAAACAAAAAAGAAACAAACCCCCCAAGACCCATCACAGCACAGAAACATAACCCCCCCAGCCCAAAACCACGCTGCAAAAACACCCAGAACAGTTTTTAAAAAGCAGAAAACAGCACCTTACCTTACCAGGCAGCCCGAAGCCTCCCTGCAAACACACACACATGCTCACTCAGAAGCAGAAGCGAGGCAGTCCCAAGCCTCCTCCGACGCACACTCTCTAACTGCTGGGACGAAAGAGCTACAAAGAAGCAGTCTTCTCGCCACCTACAGTTAGCAATTTGAATTTCCCACCTTTTTCCCCTGCCTTTTTCTGTTCGTAAGTGGAAGCTCCGGTCGCAAGTAGAAGCAAAATTTTGCGGCCGGAGCTGGTCATAATTTGAAATGGTCGTAAGTAGGGATGTTCGTAAGTCGAGGCACCACTGTATTTTATATTATCAGAGCTTCGATGCCTATATTCTATCATGGTCTCCTGTCATAGTCTGTATTCCACCCATCTTGACACTATATAATTGCTTAGTAATTAAAAAAAGAGCACACCTCCAAATATGTTATGTGCCATCGTATCACTTATGATGTGTAGTGACTATATAAGTTAATGACCTCCCAAATGGCCTTCCTACAGCCCCATCTTAACATTGTGAGCCACTTTGGTTTCCCTGACAGGGAGAAAGGTGGCCTATAAATGATACTAAATAAATAAATAAATGAAAATATTTCCATACAAATATGAGGATCCCATAACTATAAAAGTTTGTGGTTTCTTTGATTCAGTAAAATTGGCTATTATATTAGGGTTCTGATATTTTCAGAGATGAAACTATTATGTTAATGCGGTTACACGATTAGTGTACAAACTTCAAAAATGATTTCCAGTTGCTAGCGTAATAGGGGCATTTTAATAAGAACGGAATAGGCTCATTATCTTGGTAACCACAAAGAAATGCTTTAAAAACCATTTTTTTCTTATATGTTTTATGTAGAGTGAAACTGTAATGCTCATTACATCTTGGCTCTTTGTTAGGATACAAATGTAATCCATTTAGAATGTGTTTATTCCCCTCATATATCTGTTAACTTTTTAGTAATACCATTTTGCCTGGAAGATAGGAATGGTAAACTGCATCTGAATACTCTGTACTAAAAACAATGTTGAAAAGGGTTGCCTTTCAAGCAATTGATGACACACAATTATTAATAAAGCCTCCATTCCTCTGCATTTGCAGACTCATTCTGTTTGTTTTTTATGTTTTCACATATACCGAACACAAGGACTGAGACCTCTTTCCCAAAAGAAGACTGTAGATGAAACCATTTTCCAAAGAAAGGCCAGCCACCAATTCCCATGATTTGACAGTTCTTCATTTCTGTCTAATATACTTTTCAAAAATTCAGTTTCCCTTATTTTTAAGCACTGCCTAAAATAGTTCAGCTGTCTCTTCATTTTTCTTTTAACCAAGCTATGTAATTATTGCTTGGCATGAGAATGTCTGGCAAATTATGAACAGGGATTCTCTGGGTATTACCAGTACATTACCTGTACTAATGAATTGTGAAGGTCTGGATGAAATATAATATTTTATTTTCAGAAAGTCTAACTGTACAGGACATAGTCTTATGTTTAATGTCACAGTGGTAGGCATGTTAATTTGGAATATTTTTAGTACACTTCCTTGTTCTATTAGCAGCACTCTGCTTTTAACTGTAACTTTTTCTTTCTTTACATGAATGATGGCTAATTGTAGAAAATAACAGAGACAAGTGTCTCATTTTAGAATGCACAATTATCACACTTATCTGTATTAGGTAAAGGAGGAAGCTCCATTTCAGTCCATGAGGATTATATCTGAATAGACTTGTGGTATTAGGGTGAGCCCCCTCCAACACAGAGACCCCCAAAAAGTTTGCTGCCAGAATATTTTAGGCAGAAGAAAAGCCTTTGATAGTCAGCTGCTTATGGTCTCCTTTAAAAAAAGTGTGGGGTTTTTGTGTGGTTTTTTTTTAGAATTTACTGCCCCCCAAAATTACTCCAAATGACATAAAAAAATAGCTAATTGTGCATGCCAGGGCATCAAATAATGAGTTGCCACTTAGAGGGCCAAAAAAATATTAGGACTGAAGGGATTGCATCTCTCCAAACTCTGGAAGTGAGCAAAACTGACCCCAGACCCTCAGAAGTTGCTTCCCCACCAGCTCTCAAGAGTTTATTATTAGTTTTATCCGTTATATGACACAGGACAAAACTAGAAACTGATGCTGTCCCCTACAAACTTTTGTCTTTTCCAGGCAAGGGTACTTACTTTCTGCAATGTTATTGCAGAATTTCTGAGTCTCCATTCCTTTAAGGCTAGCAGCGTCCCTAGAAACATCTGTTTCCTGTATTGTCACCAGATGTTATCTTCAGCTGTGGTTTGATATGCTGGGCAGCACTGTGGTGGGGTGAATGAATGAGTGACTCCCCTAGAAACAATTATTTTGCTGAATCATGAATATGATGTTTTGCTTCTTCTTAATCGTAATGCTGCCACAAGTAATGCATGTATTTCATGGTAATGGTGTAAACTAGATTTGTTACAGACAAAATGTCTTTTTTTAAAAAAGCCTTATCAGATAGCCTAAAACAGGACTCTGCTCCTGCTTTAGACTGTCCAAATACTGTTGGGCTGCCACTCAATTGTCCTTCTACAATTGGCTAAGTGTTATCTAGGTTGAATGGGAATTTCCAATCCAAAAACATCTGGAGGACTGTACTTTGCTTATCTCTGCTTTAATGGGTCAGGAACAATTGGACCACAGACAGTTGTTACTGACCCATTAGTTTTTGTATAGCTTCTCTCCTACCAGCGTGGGGGTGGGGTGGGGAGGACATAGTGTCATTGACAGCGGTGACTTAAACTCTCTGATGACACTTAAGGGACAGACTGTGCATTCTGCCAGGAGATGCATGGTCTTAGGTTTTTAATTTTTACTAGCTGGATCAGGGGTTGCTAATTTGATTCGTGAAGCAGTACAGCATTAGGAGTTTTCTTGTGTTCCAGTTTCCTGATCTAAATTTTCCTCTGAGAGATGCCATTTGTTCTAGTGCTTCCCTCAGTCTACTAACTAACATAAATAAGTACTGAGAATAGGAAATTGTCATGGAGAAAAGATTTAAAGTAGTCCTACTGATCTGTGGCTTTCTCAAGTAAGGAGCTCTCTTTGCCTTGCATGAAACATGGGGCACTAGCAAAAATAAAATAAAATAAAAGAGATCTTGTGCCCAGCTTCTTGCCTGTCATTAAAAAGAGTGTTTGGCCTAGAGCAGACTACTCTGTGACCCCCACCCCCAAGCTCTGGTTACATTCATTTTTAACTTACAAAAGCAAGTTATAGTTTTGCTGGAATGTTAAAACAAATGCACAGCTTTTAAGTGAATCTGCTTATCACGGAGATTTACCATCCCTCGCAGTAAAAATGCAAGACTAATGCTCCCCCTCCCCATTGTCTTTGTTCTTGAGATTGTCCAGTCTACAAATAGAGACAATTTCTTCCTAATTGCTTCTAAGGACAAAGGGGCAAACCACATGTTATTCTGTGGCTTTATTCAATTTTGTGCTGTTCTGTTGGAACTGTTGGCTTTTTAAACGAAGTGTTAAATCAAGCAAGCTGGCTAGCTAGCTCATAGACTCAGATAGAAACCCCATAGTCACCAGTAGGAGGTGTGAAGTTCAGACCCTTCTCTTTTTTTGACTGAGTAGGAATGTGTGAAAATAAGGAACTCAGCTTGAGCTTTTCACAGCTCTGTGGCCTGTCTGTATGCAGTTCTGCTATTGAAAGAAAGGTGCTGAAGTTGACAGAATGGTAAAGAGAAGTCACACTATTTCAGGGTTGATAATGTAGGGTTTCTAGATTAAAGATACATTGATTTAGCTTCCTTCAAGATGGTTCGGGGCATATGACTGGAAGCAGGAAAGCACCACTGCACAATGTATTTATTTTGGTCTTGTGTTCAGCAGGGTGAAAATTAGTATTTTCATAAAGCATTAAAGTAGATTCCTTATATATTTATTATAAGAATTTTTATAAAATGCATCCTTGGAATGGATTTTAGGGTGGTACACATAAAGCAGTTAAAAACAAGACAATGTTAAAACAATAAAACTCTTTTAATGTTAAAACATTTAACATTGCAATAAAATTTAAAACAATTGAATAGTCAAGGATATGAGGTGATAGGGAGGTCAAAGTGACTGCAAGATGGTGTTTAAAATTATTGGCTAGTTGCTCACCATATCTATAACAGCTTAGCACAAGCACTCATATGAGAAAGGGTTAAAAACAATATTTTGTGTATTTTTATGCACAAGAATTGTTTTCCTTAAACATAGCATAACGGGTATTAAGGGTCAATATCGCCTCAAATGTTTACCAAACGAGAATTTTTAGAACTACACAGTTCTTCCCCCACTACCAGTGAAATTCTTCTTTGTAGTTGTGTGAGGGTCAGTGGTGCCAGGCTAGCTCTCACACTTCCCATAGTGCAAGGCAGCATACCTGCCGGGTCCCAATACAGTGGTGCCTCGCTAGACGATGTTAATCCGTTCCACGAGGATCGCTGTCTAGCGAAAACATCGTCTAGCGAAGCACGTTTTCCCATTGGAATGCATTGAAATCGCTTCAATGCGTTCCAAGGGAAAATGCAGTCGTCTAGCGAAAATTTCCCATAGGGAAACCTCGTCTAGCGAGTGCGGGTCCCCATAGGAATGCACTGACAGCTGCACTGACAGCTTTTCACCACTAGTCGGCGCACTCCTATGGGGAAACCTCATCGTCTAGCGAAAATCGCCATAGGGAAACATCGTTTTGCGAAGCACAGTAGCGCTCGCAAAAAGGCATCGTCTAGCGATTTCCTCGTCCTGCGAGGCAATCGTCTAGCGAGGCACCACTGTACTGGCATCCTGTACAATCTGACCTGCAAGTCAGGCAGGGCCAAGTCATTGCAGTATGTCTGGAGGGAACAGCTTCAGTAGTAGCAGGTGTGAAAGCAGAGGAGCCACCCAGTGGAGAGAACAAGTGGGCCAACAAAGAGAGCAGGGAGCTGCCAGTGATTCATGGCAGACAGAAGTGGGACATGAAATTCTGTGAAGTGGGACACTTCACAGACACACCCTAGTATCACCCACCAAAGACCATCCCAGAGCCCATATTGAGCTGCTTCACTGAATGATAATTGTGATTGACCCAGACTCAGAAGAGGGGCTAGAGGAGGAAATGCCAGGTGTGGCAAGAGCGCCATACCAGGGATTAAGGATCTGCACCCTGATGGGCCTCCAGCACAGCAAGAGAGGGCATTCCTTGCCAGCAACCAAGAGAAGGACCAGCTCTGACCCAGGAGTGGGTGAAGGGAGCTAAACTGCTCCCAGCTATTTCAGTAAAGGACATTGGGATTTGTCACGTGCCCGTTGTGGTTTAATGCCAGAGGGGCACCTTGTACATTCGGCACTGAATAGACAGCAGTTTGTTGACATCTATCTCTGATTGGAGCTTATGTCTATTCCTCAAGGGCCTTTTGACATACCCCTCCCCATGGAAGACTTTGCAAGGGGTGTCACAGTAATTCAAACAAACATTTTTAAGGATCATGTTGACAAAAGGGAGAGGGAGGCAAAATCATGTGGCACTTCAAAAACTAATTATTTTCATTGTAGTGCAAATTTTCATAGATTAAAATCAACTTCCTCAGTGGTCTATGAAAACTCACACTGAAATAAAACTCTTAAGTCTTTATAGTACTACATTATTTTTTTAAAAAAATATTTTGCCCCCCCCCCCCCTTTACCAACAGACTACTAGAGAGATGTTTCTTTGGAAATTGTTTAAAAGATCGCAGTTTTCAAAGCTTCGTAATCTCATATCTTGTTGGCATAATTTGCAGTGTTTAGCAAAGTTTTGAACCAGTCCAGGCAGTCCAGCAGAATAACACACACAGAGGCAGCTTCTTCCCAACACCACATATATTTACAAGTATATGCAAAAGTTCTAGCAGTCCAATCTAGCAGAACAGCATAGCATACATCAGGAAGAGATCCAACATCTTCTCCACATGTCCCACACATTTATGTCCATGTACATTTACATATAGCCAATCAGTAAGGACATTGCATCACTCAGACATTACTTCATATTACAATACACATCTTGTATGACTGCACTTTGCCCACCTGTTCAACATGGCTGCTGTTTAGCATAGGCCTGGTTCTGTCTCAGCATGGAAATTATCCTTGACACATCTGATTCCAATTTAAGACTTTCATACTGCTTTGTATCATTTAATGGCACTGATGGACAGAAAGCCTTAGATATTTGTGGTCAACCCCCATCCACCAGCGCTATGGCCATGAGGATAATGAGATCAGAATCCTTTGCTTCAATTCTGAAGTAACTGAAGTAGGATATAATCTTTAACCCCTAAACTGCAGGTTATTCTTACAATAGTTTATTGAAGGAGCCCAACTTCATCAACCGTCGCTTGAAGTAGACTTGTTTCAGTAAACCAAACTGAAAATTAACCAGTTTTTCTTCTTCGTGGTCTCTGAATGCACACTAATGGGTTTAGTCAGCACATGCGCAGAGGTTTCCAGAATCTTCTAGAGCTTAAACATTGTTCGCTAGGACCACCCCCGCAGTACACATGGTCCGCCCATCCTGGCAAGTGTCTCAGTTCCTTTTTGCCACCGCTGAGGTTTCTTCTCTCCGACGAGCTCCGTTCGCTAGCGTGTTCAAAAGGGACTTCTGTGAGATTTTTCCTGTTCTACCTCCCTTGCCGCCGCCCCCCTAGTCCCCCTTTTTATCCCTTTTTCTTGTTTTTTGCTAGTTTATGGCGCTTTGTGCCCTAGTAAAATCCCCTTTACTGACGGCCACGACACGTCTCTTTTGCCTTGGCAAATCCCATCAGCCAGCCTCTTGCTCCATTTGCAAGAAATTTACTAAACAAGCTCTTAAATTGAGACAGCAGCGTCTACGATCTTATTTGTGGGAAAGATCTCTTTGCCCTACTTCGGCTATGGAGCCCGCACAGCCGTCTCCAGCTCAACTACCGTCTCCGGATGCTTCAGTGGCCTCCTCGGTTAAGTCTAAATCTAAAGCAAAACTGCCTTCCAAACGTAGGGCGGGTGGCTCGACCCCTAAGTCGACACCAGACCAGCAGTCAAAACCGAAGAAGCCTAAGAAGTTGTCGTCTACAATCCTCTAAACATCAAAAGGATAAAGTGCCCTCTTCGGTCCCTATTCAGGATCAACAGACCATTTGTGTTGACTCGGGGTCCCTCATCGAGGGTGACAACTATCTCCCCCCGCCTTCTGGACAACCGCCATCTCCCTTAGTGGCACAGTCCCCTTCGTGGGCTAATACCTCAGCTGAGGTTACTGTACTTCCTCGATATGACCACTTGAGCCCTTCGGGTTGCTCCGTCTCCGTGTGTCAATCGGATTCGGAGTCAAACTTGCCTGATCCTCATCCTCCGCGTAAGCGGACCAGGAAGACACATCATACACCGGAGACTGGTCTTTCAGATGTCGAAGCCTCGCGTCCTCAGGAGTCCACAGGTTTGCTTGCATCCCACGATTCCCTTACATGGTACCGTCATCCCACATATACGAGCCACCCACATATTATCAGATGTCACCACACCGGTATAGACATTGCTGGTACCGTTATAAGCATCCGGATATGGATTTTTAAATGGAACCGAAACGACCTCGGTACTCTTACTACTATTCCGACTCAGATTCTGAACCTCTTCAGTACCATTCTCAGTACCAAATAACAACGGACAATACCACAGCTCTTTTCTACCTGAACAAACAAGGTGGCACTCATTCTCTCCCACTTCTCTATCTCATGGTACAGATCTGGGAATGGTGTCTCGAACACCATATACAGTGGTGACTCGACTTACGAACGTCCCTACTTACAACCATTTCGAGTTACGACCAGCTCCGGCGGCAAAATTTTGCTTCTACTTGCGACCGGAGCTTCCACTTACTAACAGAAAAAGGCAGGAAAAAAAGGCGGGAAATTCAAATTGCTAACTGTAGGTGGCGACAAGGCTGCTTCTTTGTAGCTCTTTCGCCCCAGCAGTTAGAGAGTGTGCGATCAGAGGAGGCTTGGTATTGCCTCCTTCTGCTTCTGAGTGAGCGTGTGTGTGTGTGTTTGCAGGGAGGCTTCGGGCTGCTTGGTAAGGTAAGGTGCTGTTTTCTGCTTTTTAAAAACTGTTCTGGATGTTTTTGCAGCATGGTTTTGGGCTGGGGGGTTATGTTTCTGTGCTGTGATGGGTCTTGGGGGGTTTGTTTGTTTTTTGGGTTCCCCCCCCCATTTCCGATGGGTCTTGGGGGTTTTTGTTGCTTTTTGGAGTGTTTTTTCCCATTTCCGATGGGTCTTGGGGGTTTGTTTGTTTTTTTGGGTTTTTTCCCCATTTCCGATGGATCTTGGGGGGTTTGGTTGCTTTTTGGGGTTTTTTCCCCATTTCCGATGGGTCTTGGGGGGGTTTGGTTGCTTTTTGGGTTTTTTCCCCCCATTTCCGATGGGTCTTGGGGGTTTTGTTTGTTTTTTTGGCTCCCCCCCCCCATTTCCGATGGGTCTTGCATGCTTCCCTTACTTTTTCCTTTGTTTTCTTTGCATTTCCGACCTGGTCCCTTTGTTCTCTGTGCATTTCCGATCTGCTCCGTTTGTTTTCTGTGCATTTCCAATGGGTCTTGCACGCTTGATTGCTTTTCTCCCCCCCCCCCCCCTTCGGCCGGAAGGGATTAATCGCGTTTCCAATGAGTCTTGCAGTGATTTTTTTTTTGTGTGTGATTTTTTTCTTTGGCCGGAACAGATTAATAGCATTTCAATGCATTCCTATGGGAAATGGTGCTTTGACTTACGACCATTTCGAGTTACGTCCATCTTCTGGAACGGATTATGGCCGTAAATCGAGGCACCACTGTATTCCCAATAGCGATTCACGTTTCTATTCACCACAATCAACTTGCAGATTCCCTGAGCAGGCGCACCACTCAAATGCACGAGTGGTCCCTCGACGATACCATCTTCCGTCGTCTTTCCAACCTATGGGGACATCCACACATAGACATCTTTGCAACCACAGAAAACGCAAAATGTCCCCGCTATTGCTCCCAAGCAGGAATCGGCCCCAGCTCCCTCGGCGATGCCCTCATGATGCCATGGACACCAGACCTGATCTATCTCTTCCCTCCCATTCCCCTCCTCCTCAGGACAATCGTCAAATTGCATCAAGAACAATCCAACGCAATCCTCATCACCCCATGGTGGCCGAGACAGCCATGGTTCACCATGCTCCGCTCAATCTCCATAGACTTCATCCGTCTTCCCAACATTCCACATCTCCTCACTCAAAATCAGGGCTTAACCTTTCACCTTGATTTTCACATGCTCCACCTTACAGAGTGGAGGATTCGCCCACTGTAGCTGCTATTTTGGGAAGTGCGAGAAAGCCCGCTACCACCCAATTATACGCCTACAAATGGTCTGCCTTCATCAAGTTTGCATCTCAACATCATCTTCCTACTGCACCTACAACGCTTCACACTGTACTCCAATTTCTTACTCACTTATTTAATAGACATCTCTCTCTCTATCTACACTCAAGGTCTATCTATCAGCTATAATAGCCCATCATCCACACGGTTCAGACTCTGCTACGCTTTTTCAGCACCCTACCATGAAACAGTTTCTTAAGGGGGTGTCCAACCTCCAACCTACGAGGACACTTCCTCCTCCGCAATGGTCCTTGCACACCATCCTTCACCGGCTTACGCTGCCTCCATTTGAACCCGTTTCCACAACTTTCGACCGTCTCTTGGCTCTCAAAACTGTCTTCCTGGTGGCCATTACCTCCTCTCGTAGAGCCTCAGAAATTGCTGCTCTCTGAGTAGATCCTCCATTTCTTCAATTTCACCACGATAAAGTCACCCTTTACCCGGATATCTCTTTCCTCCCTAGAGTTGTCTCTGAATTCCATCTTAAACAGCCTATCGTCTTACCTTCCTTTTTTCCATCACCATCTACTGACCTAGAACGCTCTCTCCACCTCTTGGACGTTCGTAGAGCACTGGCTTTCTATGTTTCCAGAACTGCTTCCTTCCACAGACTATTTATTTCCCCGCATTTACCACATAGGGGATCCTTTGTCTCTTCCCAGACCATATCTAAATGGATTGTGGCGACCATATGCCTTGCGTATCAGTTAGCCAAAAAGCCTCTTCCTGTTGGAATTAAGGCTCATTCCACGACAGCAATGGCGGCCTCTACGGCATTCCTTAGAGGCGTTTCTGTCCCTGACATCTGCAGAGCTGCCACGTGGTGTCCACTCCGCCCACCTTTGCCGCCCATTATCATTTAGACCTCCGGGCAAAGTCAGACTCAGCATTTGGACGAGCGGTCTTATCAGCTGTTCTTCCGTGACGTCCCTCCTCCGAGCAGGTAAGCTTGTTAATCACCCATTAGTGTGCATTCACAGAGACCACGAAGAAGAAAGAGAGGTTACTTACTGTAACTCTGGTTCTTCGAGTGGTCATTGGTGAATTCACACTTCCCGCCCATCCTCCCCTCTGTCCGTCACGTCGCACAATTTTTACACAGCGGCGGACTTTGTGGGAACTGAGGCACTTGCCAGGATGGGCGGACCACGTGTACTGCGGGGGCTGTCCTAGTGAACAATGTTTAAGCTCTAGAAGATTCCGGAAACCTCTGTGCAAGCTCAGACTAAACCCATTAGTGTGAATTCACAGATGACCACTCGAAGAACCAGAGTTACAGTAAGTAACCTCTCTATCTGTGTTTATAAAACACAGATAACTTTAAACTGCAGTTAACAGCTGGAGTGAGAATTTCTGAGTCTCTCAGAGACCAAGGTGTTTTTACAGCCTGTGTGCAGTGATGGGCTAGTGAGTCTGCACACTATGGTCAGTTCAATTTCCAAGGTTCCCCTCACATTTTGTTCTGGTACTGCTGCACTAGTACACACCAATAGTTCATTAATTTCAGCTTTGACACTTTTTCCCCACTTTACTTAATGCACAGTCAGTTGCTGCTGCATCATGATTATCAGGTGGAAATGAATGGTGAATCACTGGATATTATTTTGTGCACTGATCATGGCTTGTGTTAGACAAATATGCTTTAGAAGTCTCTGAATCACTGTTTTTACTCACTGCCATTTGGCTTGTCAATATGATATCTATAAAGTAAGCATGATACTTAAAACTTAATCCTTGCAGTATATTGCAGCAGCATTTGTTTGTTCTGTAACTACTTTCTAAGTAAAACCAGATCATATTCAAATATAAGTTCTTAATCACTCCCCAGATGAAGCCTGTATATATTGAAAATGAAGCTCACAGTATTTTCATTCTCCTGCAAAGTTGGTTCTGCTAGGAGAATATAGTAATGCTTGGCTCTCAAGTTACTTGTCAGAGACAATTAGAGTGAATGCTATTCTACTCTTGTCCTTTGCCTGTGGTTTTGCTGGAGAGTCTTTCACAAAAATAAGGAGAATACAAGTATAGAATTGGCATTTATTTTGAATTGCAATTTCCAGTTAAATGAGGCTGTATTTTTTTATTGCCAAGCCAAAAGTTGTGGTTGCCAACACACTCCCCCCCCCCTTCTTTTCTTTTCTTTCTTTTTCTTTTTGGCTGAAGCCAGGAGCAATCTCTCTGTGTGAAGTAAGAAGCAGTCTCATTCCCCTTTCCCAATTGAATTGAACAGCAGGCAGCTTTTTGGTTTGTCTGCTGCATATCCAACGTGTTTCCAGTATGTCAGCAATACAGTACCAACGAAGATGTTGTGCTCTGGTCACTCATAGGAGCCTGTGCGGCAGAAGTGGCTAAAATGGCTGGGCAGCCGTATGGAGACAAGACAGTATGGCACCAAGGAGAGCTCAGAGCAAGGACCTCATTCTGATGAAGTCTAGAGCTCAACTGAGACTTTTTATATCTTTTGACCAAAATTGCTGCTCTCAAGCTTCAGTCCTCTCTGCCTTAGAGCAATGGTTCTCAGCCTTGGGTATCTAGATGTTCTTGGACTAAAACTCCCAGAAGACTTCACCACTAGCTCTGCTGGCCAGGATTTCTGGGAATTGTAGTCCAAGAACATCTGGGGACCCAAGGTGGAAACCGTTGCCTTAGAGGGATAGGCTTTTAGCTGAAAAACTGTTACTCATTATCTTTGGTGAGATTCTGTGTAGTATGCTGCTGGCACTAACTTTCTGCATCTAGGCATCATGGAAATTTTGGAAGAGTGGGCATTTTGTCCTACTGCTGAACTGGCACTAGCCCCAAGGGTCCTCCAGTGTTGGTAAGGGTCTGTGGGTCTTGTGGACAGAAGGTTCAGGCTGTCTAGTTGTGCCTAGGCCTAGTGTATTCTCTGCTGGGACCATTGATTAAGCTTCTTTGTCTATAACACACTGCTAAATGCCTGGTCATTAGGGAAGCAACCTGCCTTCTTTGTTCCTCACTTGTTTGGCCATTATGCTAAAGAGACCTCAGCCTTCTTCTTTGATCTTTGAGGGGAAGGAGTGCATAAAAGTTACTATGTAATTCTAACATATTCTTCAGCCACCTCTACAGTTCTTAGCTGAGAAGAAGGTTGGGTATTGTGCAAAGCTTCACTAGAAGGCAGTGACAGGTGAAAATAAAAAAGCCAGAAATTAAATATTCTGCAGAAGCATCGTGCCATGACAAAGATTAAGTTATTTGTCCCTATTTCAGAAGTTTTCTAGTAGTTTAAAAAACATATATCAAGAAAACTGCCGTGGAACATGCCTGCCAGTCTTATTCTTCTTAGTTTTTCCTGTTTTATGACTGAACAAATTCTTTATCTTTTCATTAACAATGGAAACAAGCACTTGTGTTCATCCAGTTCCCAAAGGCTTTGTTTGAATGGGAATCTGGTCAGGGAAATACTCATAATCTCCAAACACCCACTATGTTACACAGGAATAAAGTATAGTCTGTGGTCCTCTGCTGACATATGCGGGAACAAAAAGGGGCATCATTCTGAGAAGTTATGCATAGCATAATCAGTATCTTAGAACTGCAGAGCTGGAAGGGACCCTATAGATCAGCGGTCCCCAACCTTTTTGACACTGTGGACCGGTTTAGCATGCGTGTATGCGTGCGGGAGTACGTCTGTGCGTGGGGGGGATGCGTGCATCCGTGCTTGCATGGGGTGTGTGCCTGCATGCGGGGGGGGCATGCATCTGTGTGTGCGGGGGGGCGGGAGATCTGTCTCCGCAGCCCAGTCCTGCCTAGGCCGCGGACCAGAGGTTGAGGACCCCTGCTATAGATCATTGAGTCCAGCCCCTGTGAAGGAGAAAAAGCAGAATATGGGGGGGGGGGGTTGTTTCCTGTGTATTCAGATTTTCTAGCCCCATATAACATATTCTGCATGGCTTAGGAAAAACTGTAGGCAGTATTATTTGAGGAGTTTCTTCATGTGAAGAATGCTGCTAAGCATTTCAGAGAACAAACCCAGTTCAGTATGATAGGTGAGCTACCTTTCAGGAATGTAAATAATTCATGATAGGTTATCTCTATGGCTTTTCCATAATGATTAATATGCTGGTGATAAGCAGAATTAACGAATACAGTTGAGATGTAAGACTGCTCCTTTGCTCATTAATGAACTGTAGAAATTGCAGCTACTGGCCAAAGTTCTATATTTTTTCCCCGTGTGTTAGCTTGGTAGCAGTTACACAACCAGCACTTAGTTGTTTAATCTCAAGTGGCTGCTGTGACTTCCACAGTTGTACTACCATGTGCAAAATAAAACAGTAAGATTTAGGGCACTGTCAACTTTCCACAGAAGAAAAGGAATTTTGAGAGGTTTTTTTAAGCAGTTTATTTAACAATATATAAAAAAGTGGGAAAGTAGATTTAAAAAATGTTTCTAATATAATATTTGACAAGTCCAGTGTGGTATTGTGGATAAGAGTGTCAGACTGGGACTCAGTAAACTTAGGTTCATATGCCCACTTGGCCATTGCAACTCATTGGAGGGGTAAACCACTTCTCACTTACCTTGAAAAGTCTGTGAGGGTCTCCATAAGTTAAAAGTAATTTGGTGTCATATAAGAACAACCTAAATTATTTTCATTTAGGAGAACCATAAACTATGCATGCAATTGAACTGCATAATTAATACTTGTATTTTCAGTTCAGTTCAGTTTATTAGACCAATCACACACACACACAAAAACCTTTACAAATTTCCAAAATTCCAATTACCTTATAAAAACACTTAGCATGAAAAGACAATCTAAAATCTAATATCTACTTACTGTAGAATTTCCAAGACCTGAGTATCGCCATACTGAATCTGGCTACTTGGTAAGAGATCTTGAGGTCTGTGTCAGAATGAAGCTCAATCTTTCTGAAGATTTTTTTTTTTTAAATCAGGGGGTGATGATCTCCTAATGTGCCACCTTACAATGTGGGCAAGTGAAGAATATATGCTCTGTAGTCTCAACCTCCCTTAAGGGGACAGGTACAAAACCTTTCAGTGAAAGGCATATTGTATTCTCGAAGGCTTTCACGGCCAGGATCCGATGGTTGTTGTGGGTTTTCCGGGTTGTTTGGCCGTGTTCTTAAGGTTTTTCTTCCTAACGTTTCGCCAGTCTCCGTGGCCGGCATCTTCAGAGGACAGGAGTCAGAACTCTGTCTGTGCTCTTAAGAACACGGCCAAACAGCCCAGAAAACCCACAACAACCATCGAAAGGGATATTCTTGTACTTTCCTTCAGGTACAGCAGAAGGGGGAGGGCTGAGTAATTGTATTTTGTAAATACGATCCATTAACTTTAGGTTTCTCTAATTACTGTAAGTACCAAAATGTTGAGATCTTTCACAGAGGCAGGCATATCCTTTAGACCAGTTGTTGTTTCATCCCCAGTTTTGAAATACTGGCAGTGGAGTTGGCAGCTGGAGCAGAAGGAGGGTGAGCAGCATCAGCTTCAACAGCACTGCCATGTTGGGAAACAACAATGATGGCCTTTTTATGCAAATGTGGCTGGGGGGGAGGTTACTTGGCCATTATAAAAGGGGGTCACGACTCAAAAAAGTTGGGAACCGTTGCTTTTGGCAGGACTGGGCCAGATCTCCCGCCTCCTGCATGCACTCCCCCCACGCACGCACGCACGGCCCGCCCACCTGCACGCACATGTGCTCCGCTCACCCACATGTACGCACGAGTGTGCCCCGCCCACCCGCGAGCGCACCCCCACCCATGAGCGTGGGGGTGCCCTGCCTCCCCGCGCACAGACACACCCCCCCCCAGTCCGTGGTTCGGAAAAGGTTGGGGACCACTGCTTTAGGCTATGTCTAAAACAGTACTATTAAAAGTACTGGAGCAAATTCTGCTATCATTTCCCAGTTTATAAACTTCATTGATTTTATTTATAAGGGGAACTTTACAGTTCTGCTTCTGCATAGTAACAGTGGAAGCTGGAAAGAAAACCCATGGGTGACTTTGATATTTTCAGAGAATTCTGAGTAGTAGCAAGGAGGTTGGAGTCCCAATTAACAGGAAACGTGCAGGAAAACAATATTTTCTTCCACACAAATCCTTTTGCTTAGAATTATAGATGAGAGGCTTTTCAGAGTTTGAATGTTCCAGGCAGAATACTTACCTTACTATAATTTACAGAGCGTGTCTAGGTGAGTTTCATTATACAATAAATATGCAACTATTTCTCAAAAGTCCGAGATGTCTTTTCTCCGAAGTAGAATAGAAGTTGTATTTTCCAAGAACTCCTATGCTGTTCTTGTGATATAACATTGCCTTGCAGAATTAACTTCTACCTTTTTAATAATTATTATTTCTTTCTCCTCCAACCCAATGCACCCCGCAGCAAAGGAAAGGGGAAGGAAGCAGCTAGACTTTAACCAACTGCTAAGGTCAGGGGAGCCTGTTGCACTGCTGATGCTAAGCTGTCTCACTGGTTCAATCTTAACTTGTTGATGTGGAGAAATACTATTGCTGCATTGCATTGAAATAACTTGCTTTGTACTGAGAGGAGAGTGAAATAATACAATATTAAAAAATCTTGGCTCTGTGTACATCCTGTATGAAAAAGTTTGATGGCTTTTGTTTGTGTGTTTGTGCAAACAAATGCCAGAAGTTGTAACTGCCCAGAGTAGACCAGTTGCCGCCCAGAGTAGACCTTTGGTCTAGATGGGTGGGGTAGAAATCCAATAAAATAAATAAAATAAAATAAATAACTTTTTAAAAATGTGTATGGTTTCTTTTCCTTTAACCACTGGACTATTTTTTGTCCTCTGCTTTAGTGTTTGTATGCAGGCTTATGTTAAGTTTAAAAAGATAATCCATATCTGTATATGCCATGTGGGATTATACAGTACTTATTATGGCATGTGAAATCAAGAGTAGAGATGGGGATATTCATATTTGTATACAAATATTCCCGCACAGCTGGACCTAACCATCTATTCACACATCCTTCTGTAGTGCCGATCCTGCTCATCCTTCCAATGGCTCCCAGAGCACCACTCTCTTCCTGCTTGGCTGGCCACTCCAGGCAGGCAGCAGGAGGACGAGTCTCCCTGCATGGCTGTTGAGAGGCCAGCCAAGCAGGAAGAGAGTGCACTGCAGCAGGACGCATAAGTGGATGGTCTGACCCTGGGGGCCGGACCCTTATTAGGTCCAGCTGCACGTGGATATTCGCATTCGTATACAAATATCCACATCTCTAATCAAGAGTAATCAAAGGACATCAATTTGTAAATACTGTCTGATAACATTAAAAGCTAGAGATTGACCTTTTTATCTGGTTAATTTTATCCTATACATACTCTTTTCCGAAGTTTTTGGAATGTCTTTATCCACTGTTACTATCACAAGAAGACTTCAGTGGTATGAGTGTGAGGCAGAACTTGGGAAGAATCAGAGTATGTAAAAGAGAACGTAACAGCAAAACAAGTTGTCATTATACAGTGGTGCCTCGACTTACAAACGTTCCGACTTACAACCAATTCGAGTTACAACCAGCTCCGGCCGCAAAATTTTGCTTCGACTTGCAACCGGCGCTTCGAGTTATGAACGGTGGGAAAACGGTGGGGAAGGTAGGGAATTTGAACTGCTTTCAGTGAACCGTTGGTCAGTGAAGAGGCCACTTCTCTGTAGCTCTTTCGCCCCAGCGGTTAGAGAGTGTGGGTTCGGATAGAGACTTCGTACTGCCTGGTACTGCCTGGTACTGTATTGTACTGTATTTTTTTTTTTTGGCATTTTTGCTTTTTAAAATTTTTTCTTTTTGGATTTTTGCTTTTTGACTTCCTTTTTTAAAACAAAGAGACTGCCTGTTCTGGGTGAGTACTGTATGTACAGGGTTTTTCCAGTGTGGGTTTGGGCTGGGGGGGTTTATGTTTCTGTGCTCTGATGGGTCTTGCAGTGTGTAGTTGTAGCATTTTTAGTCCCTGCTAGAATGGTTTTTTTTTAATTCTGTGGCTCCTAGGGTTTGTGTATTGTGACCTCTCTTTTGTTTTAAAAGGTGTTTGGTTTAAAATGTGTTGGTGTAAAATGTGTAGGTTTAAAATATGGGTTTAACGTGTGGGTTTAAAATGTGTTTTAGACTCCAAAGTCTCCCCCCCCCCATTGTCTTCTCTCTCTCTATCCTCTCTCTTTTTGTGCTTAAAAGCACAAACCTTTGTCTGAGGGGTCTGTGTGCCCCAGTGATTACCTTCTTTCTTTCCTCTTTTCCCCATTGTTCCCTCCCTCCCTCCCTCCTTTCCTGCCCTTTTTTTAACCTAAGTCATCTTAGGTTAAAAAAAAAAAGTCTACCCCTAGTGGTAGTGGACGGATTAACCGCTTTTGCATTAGTTCCTATGGGAACGAATGCTTCGACTTGCAACCGGCACCTCGAGATACAACAAAAAACAGCCGGAACGGATTAATCACGTTTCAATGCATTCCTATGGAAAATGGTGCTTCAACTTACAACCATTTCGAGTTACGACCATCTTCTGGAATGGATTAAGTTCGTAAGTCGAGGTACCACTGTACTGTTCTTATTCTAATTAGAATTGTATAAATCATCAAATTTTATTGATGTGGAGGAATATTGTCACATAGGTTCAAGAATCCAATCTGCCCCTTTTTTGGATCTGATTTCATCCTTTAATAATAATCTTAGAACTGCAGAGCTATAAGGGACGCTATAGATCCTTGAGTTCAGCCCCTGTCAAGGAGGCACAGTGGAGAACTGAACTCCCAGCCCCTGGCTCTGTAGCCAGATACCTAAAACACTGAGTTATCCAGCAGTTCGTAACCCCATGTGCAAGTTTAGCAAAAGACACTTGTGGTTTGCCTCAGTTATAGGTATATGCTTGCACATACAAAATCAGTTCCTGGTTCAAACATTGACAAACATAATCAGATAGGGAATATTGATAATCACAAAATGACAGTGGTTTGTTACTAAAAAAGTAAGATACCAGGTTGCGAATAATTTCACGTATCAATTAATGGGTCTACATAGTACCAACACAGCATTGTTGACACAAGTTGCAAACTGGGAATCAATGTAGGATTTCACAGTTAATAATGACTTAGGAACCCTTGATATTTAATCCTTTTGAGTGGGTCTAGCATCCACATATAGCTGGTTTTATCTTCAAATCTAGTTCTAGTTCTAGTTTTATATCTCAGCTGGTTTTTCTTCAAATCTAGTTCAACAGTGTTTGGGGTGTTTTTTCCCCGAAGACAATCACTTTCCGGTCAAAGAGGGTCCAAGTAGGTTGAAATGTTTTGAAACAGGTTTTTGTGTGTTGCCATTTCTGATGTAAGATTTATGTCCATTAATTCTTTTGTATGGAGATTGTTCTTATATTGTAGGCATACCCTTTATAAACTCTAATTTATAAGACCCAAATGAAAAAGAATGGGGAATTGTAATGTAGTAGCCGCCCAGAGTAGTCAGAGCCGCCCAGAGTAGTCAGTTGACTAAATGGGTGGGGTATAAATTCAATAAATAAATAAATAAAATAACCATTGTATTTTTGCAAATATCTTCTATTTACTCACGCACCCTTCTATTCACTCTATTAATACTAGGGAGATCTACAAAGAAGATGAATCTACTTCAGGTTCCCAATTTATCCTCAGTTTATCACAGCTGCTAATTTTTTCTTGTTAATTCTTGGGTCTCAAGTTCTTTTATTTTTTGAAACTCTTAGTAGTCATCTAATTTTACTTCAGATACATCAAAAGCATTTGTCATGTTTAAAAAATATTAAAACTTTAGTTTGAGAGTCTTTTAACAGTTTCATTCTTTTTATATCCTAGAACAGAATCGGTTCAGTATCTCTTTTGAGTGGGTATGTGACTCATTGCTTCGCCATTTAAAAGAGAGGGGTTATTTAGTTGAACAGTTTGTGCCAATGTTAGCCTGTTCATTCACTCAGGGAAAGCCTGCCTGAAGATAAAGTTCTTCCCCTACTTGCGGAAGGAAAATGGAGAGGAGGCCAGCAGGCATCCTGTGGGAGGCAATTCCAGAATCTGAGAGCAGCAACAGAGAAGGCCCTCTCCCGTGTCCCCACCAAACACACTTGGTTATCTTAAAACTCGATCAGGCTTAAAAAGGGAGATGCAGTCTTTGAGATAGCTTGAGCCCAAGCTATTTAGGGCTTTATAGGTTAGAACCATCACTTTTAATTCTGCCTGGAAATGGATTGGCAGCCAGTGGAGCTGCTGTAACAAGAGCGTTATGTCATCCCTGTTTCCACCCCAATTAGTAATCTGGCTGCTGTATTTTGGACCCACTGGAGTTCTTTGACACTTTCCATAGGTAGCCCCACTTAGAATGTGTTACAGTACTAAAGCTGGGGTGTAACTAAGGCATGTGTCACTGTGGCCAGATCAGACCTCTCTCGGAATGGGCACAGCTGGTGCACTGGACATCTAGACTCAGAGACAAGTCCAGGAAGGCCCCTAAGCTGTGCATCTGGGTTTTCAGGAGGAGTGTAACCCCATCCACCACAGGCTGCATCTCTGTTCCTTGATGGTTAAAAAGATGTCTGCTGGAGACTCTGAAGAACTGTGGCGAGTCTGTGACACTAGATCAAGAGTAGGCAAAATGAGGTTCTCCAGATTTTGGTGGACCAAAACTCTCTGGCAGCCTTAAACCAGCATAACCAATGGTGGTGAATGCAGGGAATTGAAATCCTAGAACAGTAGGAAATTTAACATCTGATGAAAATATGATCTGAATGGATATAAACAAAATAAAGAAGGAAAGGCAATGGAGGACAAATCAAAGAAGATATGGCAGGCACATTGATGTATTGAAGGTCAGGTCTGTCTCTGAAAGTACAACATGGTTTGCCATGCTGCTTAAAAAGATTTGTTTTGGTATAGATTTTCTGTGAAGCTTTTACTTGTATTTGACAGCACAGGGAAGCCTGCCTGGGGAGGACATTCAAAAAGCTGTTTAACTTCTGTTTCAGCATGTCAGCAAACTTAGACATATTGATGTCAATCTGAATGACAGTTTGTTCAAACAAGCCCATTTCAAATCATGATTTACGAAGCTGGATTGTTTTAACCAACTATATTTAGTTTGTTCAACTGTGCTTATTCTTGAATGGAACATTTTAAACTTTGCTCCATAGCTGTGCCATAGGATTATGCTAGCCTGAGCCTTGCTAAGGCTTCCCCCCCTAATGTTAAAAGTGCAGTTTAGCATTATATCCTAATTGGAACCATTAGGTCCTTTTGAAAAAGAGAGAAAATGATGTATTAGCCAGATGCATTGAAAATACTTGGGGGTCAAGTATGGTATAGTGTAATGCTTTAGTATTCTGTTACACAGAAGTTTGCTATACTATTCTAGCTGGGAACATAAAGTATTCTTTTTGTTCTGAGATGTGGATTCTGAGCTAAAATTATCCTGCTGCTTTATTTCCCTTGAGTGAATTGGCTCAGGCTTCCAACTCTTGCTTCAGATAACAATACCAGTTCATTTGGGAGAGCTTTGCAATTTCACTATGGTTTCTTACAGCCAGTGTTACAACCTCAGTGTTTTGTGTTTTTTCCCCAAAAATTCCTGTTACAGAATAAAGGCAAAAGCATTAACCAAAAAGAGCATTACAAATGGAGGGGGAGTATAGTTAAATGCAAGAGCTTGGGACCTATTGTTTGCTGGTAATGCTTCCTGTCGATGAGAATTATTCATATTAAAACAAATTCAGAACACTACTGTCTCTCTTTTTAAGAACTGTGCATCTTTATATACAGTTCATAGATGGGGAGGGGATCTCTGAGCATTTTGAGCTGATTGACACATTTGAAATTCCAGAAAAATGTGTTTCTTAAAAAGGGGGTTAAAAACCTATCTACAGTGGGGGTTGAACATATGTCTACTGTGATGAACATTTTTAGATTATGCATCCTTCAGTCTCGAGAGACTATGGTAACGTGCTCTGTATGGAGGACTTGGAACAGCGTCTAGTGTGGCTGAGAAGGCCAATTCGAGAGTGACAATCCCTTCCACACTGAAGACAAATACAATCTGTCCCCTGTCCAGCTCCCTGATTTTGCTGGTTTTGGGACTGCCTCTTTGCCTCGGCCTGCTGGACAAGGGTCTCTTCAAATTGGGAGAGGCCGTGATGCACCGCCTGCCTCCAGGCTGAACGCTCAGATGTCAAGGTTTCCCATCTGTTGAGGTCCATTCCTAAGGCCTTCATATCCCGCTTGCAGATATCCTTGTATCGCAGCTGTGGTCTCCCTCTGGGGCGATTTCCCTGCACTAATTCTCCATACAGGAGATCTTTTGGAATCCGAACATCAGCCGTTCTCACGACATGCCCAAGCCAACGTAGACGTCGCTGTTTCAGTAATGTATACATGCTAAAAATTCCAGCTCGTTCTAGGACTACTCTATTTGGAACTTTGTCCTGCCAGGTGATACCAAAATGTGTCAGAGACAACGCATATGGAACGTGTTCAGCTTCCTCTCTTGCCGTGCACCAAGGGTCCAGGACTCACTGCAGTACAGGAGTGTGCTCAGGACACAGGCTCTATAGACCTGGATCTTGGTATATGCTGTCAGCTTCTTATTGAGCCATACTCTCTTTGTGAGTCTAGAGAACATGGTAGCTGCTTTGCCAATGCGTTTATCCAGCTCGACATCTAGGGAGAAAGTGTCAGAGATCGTTGAGCCAAGGTACAGGAAGTCATGAACAACCTCCAATTCTTGCGTGGAGATGGTAATAGAGGGAGGTGAGTCCACGCCCTGGCCCATGACTTGTGTTTTCTTCAGGCTGATTGTTAGTCCAAAGTCTTGGCGGGCCTTGCTAAAACAATTCATGAGTTGTTGGAGGTCTTCAGCAGAGTGGGCAACAATGGCTGCATCATCGGCGAAGAGGAAGTCCCACATGCATTTCAGGTGGACTTTGGTCTTCGCTCTCAATCTAGAGAGATTAAAAAACTTTCCATCTGATCTAGTCCAGAGATAGACACCTTCTGTTGCATTTCCAAAGGCATGCTTCAGCATGACAGCAAAAAAGATCCCAAACAGGGTCGGCGCGAGGACATCAGCCCCGTTTCACTCCGCTTCGGATGTCAAAGGGATCTGATGTTGAGCCATCAAAAACTACAGTGCCCTTCATTTCCTCATGAAAGGACCTGATTATGTTAAGGAGTTGAGGTGGACATCCAATCTTGGGAAGGATTTTAAAAAGGCCGTCCCTGCTAACCAAATCAAAGGCCTTTGTAAGATCTATGAAGGCCACAAAGAGTGGCTGCCGTTGTTCCCTACATTTCTCCTGCAACTGTCTGAGGGAAAATACCATGTCAGTGGTGGATCTATTAGCTCAAAATCCACACTGTGGTTCTGGATGGACTCTGTCTGCAAGCACCTGGAGTCTCTTCAGCACAACACGGGCAAGCAGCTTCCCTACAATGCTGAGAAGAGAGATGCCACTGTCTCTCATTAATCTGTAATATTTATGTGGAAAGAAATTTTAAAAAGCCATTCTTAATGGAGGTCATATAGCTGCCTGGTGGCCCCTGGCACATTTGAAGGAGGCCACAGTGTGATATAGTGGATAGAGTGGCGGACTAGGATTCTGGAGAACAGGGTTCAAATCCCTATTTGGTCATGGAAACTGGGGGAGTGGAACTGGTAAAACCACTCCATATGGATTTCACTTACCTTGAAAGCCCTATTAGGGCCCCTATAAGTCAGTTCCAGCTTGGCGGCATGGAACACACACACAGACACAGACTGAAAACACTTCTTCACACAGCCTCTTATAATATTCATTATGCGACTTAAACGTTCCTGATTCAGGCTATATTTCTTTCATATTGTATTTATGGCCATGGGCAAAGTTTAAAAGGCTGAAAATGGCTGGTTTAGAAGACTCTTTACCAGCTGATAACAATTGTAAAACCTTAATAACATGAATGATACCATGGATAATATTTAAAGATAAAATGTGGAGGGGGTTAACTTCGTTGATTCTGACTGAAACTTCTGTGACAATATTTCAGTTTATTTGCTAAAGACACTGCAAATATTGAACATTTTACATGTGCTAAATAGATTCTTAATAGCTGTCTGTAAGGAAAGCTGGAGGAATTGTGCCAATCTCTTTTCCTTTAAAAGCTGTGCTATTAACAAAGCAAATGGCTTTGAAAAAGCAAAATAATGAAGTGCATTGAAATACTGTTAATGTTTCATGTTGGAACTAAGGCATGTGGTTGCAAAAGTGTAAAAAAACAAGGATTCCAGTATAGTATGTCTAAACTGTTGTGAAAACACTGACAAATTTAAAGGTTAAGCAGTAAGGACGTTAGTACACATGGAACATGTAAAACAGTTCCGGTCATTCTAAGCCTTTTGTAATGAATGTGCTGAAAATGTGCAGAGAACAATTAACAATAAATTTATTGTAGAAATAAGTTCATTGATATATTTATATATCAGTGAATTTGCATATTTTGAGCTGCTTAGTTCTGTTCTAGACTGAAGGGTGGAAAATAGATGCTTTCCTATTTTATGGGTGTGTTACAGGTCAAACCCTGTATCCTTATTTGTTCTCCGGCAAGGGATCAGGCAAGATGCAAACAGCTGAACCAAAGTCCAGTTTTATTGAAAGCAATACAAAGTCATCTGGGACTTCTCTTAAAAGCAGAGAAGACCCTGAAAATACAGTGTACAGATATTTTATAACATAACAAACAAAGAGCCATAAAATTCTACAATTCTATTGGTCAGCTTTTCCTAAAATTAGGATCTTGCCTCCAATTGGTTAATGATGCCAAGAATTACAAAGTTATTGGTCCCCTGTAGATATAGGTAAAATGCCCCAACTCCCCTTTGGCCCAGAGATTCGCCTTACTGTCTGGAGGAATGTGTATTCCATTCCCTTTATCTATTGATATGTTTATGTGGCCTTCCTGGGCCTCAATGTATGGCCTTCAGAAACCAGCTCCCTGTTGATTTTATGTTGCGACTATCTCCTCATTGTGTTCTAGCAACATTCCTAAGCTTGGCCATCTGCTCTTCAAAAGTGAGTGGGCGGAAGGTGAGAAACAGAGAAACAAGAGGAACTTTATACTAGCAAAGTATGCTTTTCTCTGGCTAAATGTGAGAGACCTGTTCACCTCTAAAACTGTGTTTGAGTATATCCAGGTATCAGGTGGATGATATTTATCAGTGATAGCCATACAGATATTCATACAAAAAGTAGGGAGTTATTTGGGCCCAAAGACAAATACCAGCATCCATTTTGCGATGCCTTTATTTGTTGTTATATGCCATCCTGGCCTGTCTTGCTGGGATGGGACTTGGAGGCACTGTTTTACAGTCACTCTGATCCTTCCTGGAGGAGAGGTCGTGCTAGGGGACTCCTGTTCAGCACCCTGGCTGCTGGCCTGCAGAGTCCCCCAGGGTTCTACCTTGTCTCCTATGTTATACAACATCTACATGAAAGCACTGTCACCAGTATGCAGATGACACCCAATTCTATCTCTCTTTTCTAAATCCGAGGAAGCTGTTTCAGCTCTAGATCAGTGATTGGTGTCAGTAATGGACTGGATGAGAGTGAATAAACTGAAACGTAATCCAGACAAGACAGAGGTGCTACTGGTCAGTCGAAAGGCAGATCAAGGATTAGGGATGCAACCTGTGTTGGATGGGGTTGTTGTTGTTGTTTAGTCGTTAAGTCGTGTCCGACTCTTCGTGACCCCATGGACCAGAGCACGCCAGGCCCTCCTGTCTTCTACTGCCTCCCGGAGTTTAGTCAAAGTCATGTTAGTAGCTTCGATGACACTGTCCAGCCATCTCATCCTCTTGTCGTCCCCTTCTCCTCTTGCCTTCACACTTTCCCAACATCAGGGTGTTTTCCAGGGAGTCTTCTCTTCTCATGAGATGGCCAAAGTATTGGAGCCTCAGCTTCAGGATCTCTCCTTCCAGTGAGCACTCAGGGTTGATTTCCTTCAGAATGGATAGGTTTGTTCTCCTTGCAGTCCAGGGGACTCTCAAGAGTCTCCTCCAGCACCACAATTCAAAAGCATCAATTCTTTGGCGGTCAGCCTTCTTTATGGTCCAGCTCTCACTTCCATACATCGCTACTGCAAAAACCATAGCTTTGACTATGCGGACCTTTGTCGGCAAGGTGATGTCTCTGTTTTTTAAGATGCTGTCTAGGTTTGTCATCGCTTTCCTCCCAAGAAGCAGGCATCTTTTAATTTCGTGGCTGCTCTCACCATCTGCAGTGATCATGGAACCCAAGAAAGTAAAAACTGTCACTGCCTCCATATCTTCCCCTTCTATTTGCCAGGAGGTGATGGGACCAGTGGCCATGATCTTAGTTTTTTTGATGTTGAGCTTCAGACCATTTTTTGCACTCTCCTCTTTCACCCTCATTAAGAGGTTCTTTAATTGCTCCTCACTTTCTGCCATCAGAGTGGTATCATCTGCATATCTGAGGTTGTTGATATTTCTTCCGGCAATCTTAATTCCATTTTGGGATTCATCCAGTCCAGCCTTTCGCATGATGTATTCTGCATATAAGTTAAATAAGCAGGGGGACAATATACAACCTTGTCGTACTCCTTTCCCAATTTTGAACCAATCAGTTGTTCCATACCCAGTTCTAACTGTTGCTTCCTGTCCCACATATAGATTTCTCAGGAGATAGATAAGGTGGTCAGGCACTCCCATTTCTTTAAGAACTTGCCATAATTTGCTGTGCTCCACAAAGTCAAAGGCTTTTGCATAGTCAATGAAGCAGAAGTAGATGTTTTTCTGGAACTCTCTGGCTTTCTCCCTAATCCAGCGCATGTTAGCAATTTGGTCTCTAGTTCCTCTGCCCCTTTGAAATCCAGCTTGTACTTCTGGGAGTTCTCGGTCCACATACTGCTAAAGCCTACCTTGTAGGATTTTGAGCATAACCTTGCTAGCGTGTGAAATGAGTGCAATTGTACGGTAGTTGGAGCCTTCTTGGCCACTGCTGAGTTTTCCAAGCTTGCTGGCATATTGAGTGTAGCACCTTAACAGCGTCATCTTTTAAGATTTTAAATAGATTTTAAAAAGATTTTAAACTGGAATGCCATCACTTCCACTGGCCTTTTGTTAGCCATGCTTTCTAAGGCCCACTTGACTTCACTCTCTGGGTTGTCCGGGGCATCCAAATGTTTCTGGTATAATTCCTCTGTGTATTCTTGCCACCTCTTCTTGATGTCTTCTGCTTCTGTGAGGTCCCTACCATTTTTGTCCTTTATCATGTCCATCTTTGCACAAAATGTTCCTTTAATATCTCCAATTTTCTTGAACAGATCTCTGGTTTTTCCCTTTCTGTTATTTTCCTCTATTTCTTTGCACTGTTCATTTAAGAAGGCCCTCTTGTCTCTCCTTGCTATTCTTTGGAAGTCTGCATTCAATTTTCTGTAACTTTCCCTATCTCCCTTGCATTTGGTTTCCCTTCTCTTCTCTGCTATTTGTAAGGCCTTGTTGGACAGCCACTTCACTTTCTTGCATTTCCTTTTCTTCGGGATGGTTTTTGTTGCTGCCTCCTGTACAATGTTACAAGCCTGGATGGGGTTACATTCCCTCTAGAAACAGAGATGCGAAGCTTGTGGATGCTCCTGGGTTCATCTCTGAACCTGGATGCCCAGGTTTTGGCAGTGGCCAAAAGTGCATTTGCACAATTAAAACTAATGTGCCAGCTGCACCCTTTCCTGGAGAGATCTGAACTGGCCAGCATGACACATGCCTTAAAACACCCTGGCTGGATTATTGGAACACGCTCTACATGAATCTTTCGTTTTTCCTTCCTGCTTCAACTTTTACCAACATTATCTCTTTTGGTGAGTCTTTGTCTTTTCATGATGTGTCCTAAGTATGATCACCTCAGTTCAGTCATTTGTTGCTTCTAGAGATAGATCAGACTTGATTTTTTTAAAAAAATTAATCCAGTCTGCCGGTTACTGCACTGTTTTTCTGAGGTCTCCCCCTCCCCATGACTGATCTTCACTAGATCTTCTCAAGCCTTTTCTTTATACTTAAACCTGGGAAGAGTGAAGATCATCTCCTGTACAGACACCTATGACTTATGTGTGACTGATCTCAGATTATTACAATTTTTGTAATCAACGCAACTTTTTACACTTGATTCCTTCTCCAATCACTGTAGTAAACAGACTAGTGAAAGAAGTAGTGGGGGTGCAGGATAGAGGATGACAGGGAATTTTTTTGTCACCACATCTAGCAGCAAGTGTGATAGTCATGGCCAGTAGGGTGTAGTGGTTAGAGCAGTGGTCCCCAACCTTTTTGGGGCCATGGACCGACTCGGGGGAGTGAGCTCCATGCGTGGGGGGCATGTGCGCGACATGCCCACCGTGCGTGTGTGCGGGGGGCAGAGATCCGTATCCGCAGCCCAGTTCCGGCAAGCCCACGGACCGGCACTGTGCCACGGACCGGGGGTTGACGACCCCTGGGTTAGAGTATTAGACTAGAACTCAAAAGATCTATCTTATAATCCTCATTTGGCCATGAAACTGACTCAATAACTTTTGTGTGAACACATATGCTCAGCCTGACCTACCTCACAGGGGTAGGAGCCACATACACTCTGCGAGAAGGAGAGCCACATGCACTCCATTGAGCTTGTTGGAGGAGATATGGGATAAATAAATATGTGCTGTGTTAACTGTGTGTGTGTGTTCTGAATTCCCATTTCATTATGCTTTTGCTGTCATGGCAGAGATGGTCCCCTGCACCCCTTATTCTAAATCAGGCTTATACTTATAAATTCTTTGTGCTTTCACTTCATCACTTCTTATATCAACAAGCGTAGTAATATCTTGTATAATCAGTATTTTTATCTGCCCAGGAGTCAAACTATATATGTTACTCCATAAGATGTTAAATTTCATTTAGCAGTCTTATGCGTTTTTCACTCTCTGTCATGGGAATGTCATATCACTTTATGAGAATGTTGGAATTTCATTTTACAAATATGGACAATTTATGGGCCTCTACACTGGATAGCTCAGTGAGGTAGATATCTGGCTGTGTAGCCAGAGGTTGGGAGTTTGTTTCCTCGCTCTGCCTCTTGTGAGTAGAGCCAGCCTGTGTGGCCTTGGGCAACCTGTACAGCTCTAGGACACCCCAGAAGGAGGGAATGGTAAACCACTTCTGAGTACTCTGCACCTGGAAAACCTTGAAAAGGATCGCCATAAGTCAGCTGGAAGTTGTAGTTCCTCAGCATCTAGAAGGAAGCACTTTGCCCAATCCTGCCTTATCAGAATGCCTGATTTTCTATACTTCTTGGATTGTTTAATCTTGCAGTTCCACCACTGAGTGTAGTCTATGAGAAATCTGAGACATCAGACTTCCAAAACTCACTGAAAACATGTAGATAATTATGTAGAAATGTCTGCATTTACAGAAAATATGTGTGAAGTATCTTATTCTAGTATCGCTCCTTTTAAAGCCAGTGTTGAAATGTGCTTGTACAATGCCATAGGGATCTCCCCCAAAACAGCCTTTGTATTCTACTCATAGCTCCTGGAGGTTTCTGAGAGCATGTTACAGTGGCTGTTGTTACAGTGACACTGGTTGGCTGATATTCATTGATTGAGGTTAGCTGGCTGACACGACAGACCCTGACAGGCCACATGCAGCCCAAAGGTCGCACCTTGTTCACTTCAATTCACTTCATGCAGACCCTTTTTGATGCGATAAATCTACAGGCAAACCCCAAATAAAAATTTTTAAAAGACAAAAATCTTGTGGCACCTTAAAGACTAACTGTTATATTTTAATGTCAGCTTTCATGGATGTTCTTCAGCAAAACATACCAGCAGATGGCTGTTGAGTCTCTGCAAGTAAGATCTCAAGCATTTTCCCTTCAGGTAACTGATTCCATTCTTGAATTGTGTTCAGCATGAAGACATTTCTCCCTGAGAACTGAGATCTTCTTTGGGTCCTGCCATGTAGGACAACAGAACACTTGTTAGTTTTCTTCTGTGTGTGACGGGTTTCAGGTATTTGAAGACAGCTGCCATATCTTTCTACCTCTACCTCACCTCAGCAACTTTTGCATACACTGTTCCTTCATCCTTTCCTGCCTCAAATGAATACTGGCTACACTGGGAAAGTGGGAAATCGCATCATTTATTTAGACACACAGTAAATAAGCAGATAGGTAACCCTTGGCAATTAAGAATTTTATATATGTAAATGTATCATAGTATCTGCACAATAATTTAATAATGGATTTTGCAGTTCATTACTAACATTTCAGACACTAAACAAGCAGACTTGAATGCCTAGACTTGATATTTGTCTTCTCCATAACACCTCACTCTTTCTCAGTCTGGTCTCAAGGGTTCTCCAGTTCCCAAATTATTTTGGGTTGCTTGCAGGGGAAAGAAGAATCTGTTTTGCCAGTGGATTGGCACAGTTGGATCTGCCATTGGAGCCTTACAGCAAATCTGTGCAAGTTCCAAATATAAGAAATTATGCAGTAATTGGCTTCCAATTACTGTATAGTTCATGCAGTAGAATTTTTATTTCCCCGTTAGTTAAACCATAACAATTATTACCATAGCTTCTCTTTGAAATCCTGTGGTAAACTTGCAGCATATAATTATTCAGTACTGTGGATTCATATGTAAAAGCTGTATGTGTGGGGCTTTTAAAATCAAAACAACTACAGCACACACAGAGAGACCTCTAGCCAGAAAAAGCTTCTAAATTGTATTTTAAAACATGACAGAAAGGAACAACAAAATTGTTTCCCTGTATTTGGAAACTGCCGCTGCTGGGTTTTATGACATTCTTGTAAAATTCATGGCAATATTTAAGAGAAATATATTGGCTCCCTGAATAACAGCACCAACTCAAACAACTTTCCTCTATTCCTAATTTTTATCCAGCTATGTGAATGTTAATAATAGCTCCAAAGCCTGATGGTGATGAACTTTTTGTGAAGGGGAGGTAGATTAAATTGTATTAAGTGTAGAAAAAACCTAACAAATTATAAAGAAGAAAACAAGGCTACTTGAGACAATGTGGTTTTAAAACACCAGTTGTTTTAATTATCCTCTGAAGCACAACATGAGATAAAATAAGGAGGGCTTGACTGTATGTATGTGCATGTTTGCACATGCCTGTGCATGTGTATGCACTTGCGTAGGCTAGGATCAAGTGTCGTGGGTTTGCAAAGTTTGGGGAAACTACTATTTTGGACTAAAACTCACAGAGGCCCCTACCCAGCATGGTCACTGTACAATATCCAAAATAAGAAATTATTCTAACTTCTGGCATTTTGCCTCTTCTGAGAGAGTGTGATTCATCCCTGTCCTGAGCAAACATTTCATGTAGAAAGCTCAGGTATGAAAACAGCAGTGCCCTGCCTACTTCAGTAATATTTTTGTAATAAAGCTTTATGGCCTCCTGAGTAGTGAAAGAGGCAATCATCCAGGCTGCCTGTCTTACTACATTACAGGCAAGATCTACTTAATTTATGAACTGTTGTAATATGTATAATGGAAATAATAGTGGCTGTATTAGCGGAATGTTAGGAGTCAAAGGGAGATCGTTGCAATAAAGATTGTAGGATATTTGCAGCTCAGTAATAGGAAATTTGAGGGACGTGGTGGCGCTGTGGGTTAAACCGCTGAAGCCTCTGTGCTGCAAGGTCAGAAGACCTGCAGTCGTAAGATCAAATCCACGCGACGGAGTGAGCCCCCGTCACTTGTCCCAGCTCCCGCCAACCTAGCGGTTCTAAAGCATGCAAAAATGCAAAAATGCGAGTAGATAAATAGGTACCACCATGGTGGGAAGGTAAACGGCATTCCGTGTCTAGTCACGCTGGCCACGTGACCACGGAGGATTGTCTGTGGACAAACGCTAGCTCTATGGGTTGGAAACGGAGATGAGCACCGCTGCCTAGAGTCGGACACGACTGGACAAATTGTCAAGGGGAACCTTTACCTTTAATAGGAAATTTGAGATTCCCATTCAGTTCAGCTGCTACTTCTCAAACCATGGAGGGACATTAATAGAGCTGTCCCTGACATGTCAGGGCATTGAGAACTCATCAAATGAGAATATGCATATATGTTTTAGCCACTGCACAATCAGAGGTGTTCTAGATAGTTTTCAAAACACTATGGAACTTAATTTGCTTGTGATACAACCTGGTAACACCATACCTCAAGCTTGTTCTTCTTCGTGGTCTCTGTGAATGCACACTAATGGGTTTTATCTACGCCTGCGCAGAGGTTTCCGGAATCTTCTAGAGCTTTACACTGTTCGCTAGGACCGCCCCCCTAGTACACGTGGTCCGCCCATCCTGGCAAGTGCCTCAGTTCCTTTTTGCCGCCGCTGAGGTTTCTTCTCTTCGACGAGCTCCGCTATTGTGTTCAAAAGGAATTTGTGAGAGACTTTGTGCTTTTTCTCCTCTCCACCTCCCCCCTTCCCCCCCCCTTTACCCTGTTTTCACTCTTATCCCTTTTTGATAGTTTATGGCCTCTTCTGGGCCTTTCAAAAGGTGCACTTCGTGCCCCAGTAAAATTCCTCTGACCGACGGCTATGACTCTTGTCTCTTCTGCCTCGGTGAGGCCCACCAGCCAGCTTCTTGCCCTATTTGCAAGAAGTTTACTAAGCAGGCTCTTAAATTAAGACAGCAGCGTCTCTGTTCTTACTTGTGGGAACGTTCTCTTCGCCCTTCACTCCAATCAGCACAGGGTGAATATAAACCAAGAGGCCTGGCCTTTCATCAGGAAGCAATGGCTTTAGCTCACCAAGAGCGCATCACGGCTAGACATATCGTAGAGGTTGCCTCAAGACACATGGCCACCACTGTTGCCCTTAGAAGGCATGCCTGGTTACGCTCTGCACATATTTCTGATGATTCCCGCATGCGTATTGAGGGCTTACCCTTTGCCAGGGTCAGCCTCTTCGATACCAAGACGGATGAAATTCTTAACAACCTACAGAAAATGAGAAAAATTGCAAGATCTTATAATACACAATCCTACTACAAACCACAACGCTATCAATGGCGTCGACCATATCCCTACCAACAATACAAACCATTTGTTGACAGAGATACTTACCTCAGTCTGCCTCATCCTTCCAGCCTCGCCAGAACAATCAGCGCCAACGTTCACGTCAGTCTTTTCGTAGACCTGACAAGAAACCAAAGCAAAATTTTTGACTCTTATCCAGCACAGTTCTCTACTCTTCACTCCCCTCGTACTTATTTGACTTGCCTGGCACCTCATTTCACATTGTGGGCGACCATCACCACAGACAAATGGGTACTCACCATCATCGCCACAGGTTATGCTATAGAATTCGCCACCCTCCCGCCATCAAGAACTGTTCTTACCGCACCATCTCACATCCTGAATCTCGAGGTCCAATCTCTCCTCTCAAGAGATGCTATATCACTAGTTTTTCCATCAGACAACGACCCAGGTTTTTTCTCAAGGTACTTCACAGTACCCAAGAAAGACGGAGGCCTTCGCCCTATCCTCAACCTGCGAGATCTCAATTATCACATTTTCCAGCACTGCTTCCGCATGGTAACCCTAGAATGCATCCTACCACTCCTTCAGCAAGGCGACTGGTTCGCGGTAATAGACCTAACAGACGCCTATTTTCACATCAATATTTGTCACGATCACAGAAAATTTCTCAGATTCTCACTAGGAAACACCGTTTACGAATTCAAAGCCCTCCCATTCGGACTTTCTACCGCTCCTCGTGTTTTCACAAAGTGCATGGCCCCCGTGGCAGCCTATCTCCGCACACGAGGGATTTCCATCTTCCCTTACATAGACGACTGGTTACTCGTAGCCCCCTCCCATCTTCAAGCTCTGCACAACATAGACTTTACTCTTCCCCTCCTAGAGAATCTGGGCCTAAAGGTCAATCGAACCAAATCTACACTCATTCCTTCACAACGGGTGAACTACATCGGGGCAATTCTAGATTCTCGATCAGCGAGAGCCTTTCTTCTCCAAGAACGGGCTATGAAACTGTACAATGCAATTCAACAATTCCGTCCCCACGCTTTGGTCACCGCACACCATGCCCAACAACTACTCGGACTCATGGCATCGACAACATCAGTGATTCAACACGCACACCTCAAAATGCGCTCTTTGCAGGCGTGGTATCTCTCCCTCTTCAACCCAATATCAGACTCTCCCACGATGTTACTGAGAGTCACACCCGACCTAGGAGCCCAGCTAGAATGGTGGAACACACCACACAATCTATTCATAGGCAGACCTTTCATACCACTTCAACTCACCATGCAAATAACCACAGACTCAAGGCCAACCGGTTAGGAGCTCATTGCAACGGTCTCCACATTCACGCCCTCTGGTCTTCCTCAGAAAAACACCTGCATATAAACAACCTAGAACTGCTAGCCATTTTCAAGGCTCTTTGTGCCTTCGAACCACTCGTCACTGGTACTGCCGTTCAAATAACAACAGGCAATACCACAGCTCTTTTCTATATCAACAAACAGGGTGGCACTCATTCTCTATCTCTACTCTACCTCACAGTGCAAATCTGGGAATGGTGTCTCAAACGCCATATATTCCCAATAGCAATCCATATCTCTACAAGCCAAAACCAACTGGCAGATGCCTTGAGCAGACGCATCACCCAGATACACGAGTGGCCCCTCGACGACACCATCTTCCATCAACTTTCCGATCTCTGGGGTCACCCTCAGATAGACATCTTCGCATCGACGGAAAATGCAAAATGCCCTCTATATTATTCCAGAGCGGGAATCGGTCACGGCTCCCTAGGCGATGCTCTCATGATATCGTGGACACCAGGCCTAATTTATCTCTTCCCTCCTATCCCCCTTCTCCTCAGGACTATTGTCAAGTTACGTCAGGAACAGGCCAACGCGATCCTCATCGCCCCATGGTGGCCCAGACAACCATGGTTCACCCTGCTCCGCTCAATCTCAACAGACTTCATCCGTCTCCCTCTCATACCTCATCTACTCACCCAGAACCAAGATCGAACCTTTCACCCCGACCTTTACACTCTCCATCTTACAGCATGGAGGATTCGCCCATTGTAGCTTCTATCCTAGCGAGTGCCAGAAAACCTGCGACCACTCAATTATATTCATATAAGTAGTCCGCCTTTCTTAAGTTCGTGACTCAACATCATCTTCCTACTACGCCTACGACTTCCTGCCATCCTACAATTTCTGACTCATCTTTTTAACAGAAAGCTTTCTCTTTCTACTCTCAAGGTCTACTTATCTGCCATAGTAGCCCACCAACCACGAGACTCAGATGCTGCTACACTCTTTCGCCACCCCACTGTAAAGCAATTTCTTAGGGGAGCCTCCAACATGCAACCCACTGGACCCCACCTCCCTCCACAGTGGTCCTTGCATACCATCCTCTGACGCCTTATGCTATCACCATTTGAGCCTATGGCTACGACCTCTGACCACCTTCTTATGCTTAAGACCCTCTTCCTTGTCGCCATCACCTCCGCTCGCAGAGCTTCAGAGATCGCTGCTCTTTGCGTTGATCCTCCCTTCCTTCAATTTCACCCAGATAAAGTCACCCTTTACCCTGTTGTGCCTTTCCTCCCTAAGGTTGTCTCGGATTTCCACCTTTGTCAACCCATTATCTTACCTACTTTTTTTCCGTCGCCTACCTCTGATCTGGAACGCTCTCTCCACCTTCTGGATGTTAGGAGAGCACTGGCTTTTTACGTCTCAAGATCTGCGTCTTTCCGCAAATCCAAGAGACTGTTTGTACACATTCTGCTGGAATTAAGGCTCATTCTACAAGGGCAGTAGCAACTTCTACAGCTTTCCTCAGGGGTGTTTCTGTCCCTGATATCTGCAGAGCTGCCACGTGGTCCACACCATCCACCTTTGCCTTGCATTACCGTTTGGATCTATGGGCAAAGTCAGACGCGACGTTTGGACGAGCGGTTTTGTCAGCTGTTCTTCCGTGACATCCCTCCTCCAGACAGGTAAGCTTGCTAATCACCCATTAGTGTGCATTCAGAGACCACGAAGAAGAAAGAGAGGTTACTTACCGTAACTCTGGTTCTTCAAGTGGTCATCTGTGAATTCACACTTCCCACCCATCCTCCCCTCTGTCCGTCACGTCAAAATTTTTATACAGCGGCGGACTTTGTGGGAACTGAGGCATTTGCCAGGATGGGCGGACCACATGTACTAGGGGGGCGGTCCTAGAGAACAGTGTTAAGCTCTAGAAGATTCCGGAAACTTCTGCGCAAGCGCAGATAAAACCCATTAGTGTGAATTCACAGATTACCACTCGAAGAACCAGAGTTACGGTAAGTAACCTCTCTTTCTCCAAGGTTGCAGTGTGCACTCTAGAACTTAAGTAACTAACTCCTATGGCTTTAAAATGTGGCCAGGATTTTTTACTCCCTTCCTCCCCTCCTTTTGCAGTACTCAGCAAGTAAAAGTTTTGAAGATTTCAAAAATTCTCCTTCATCTGGTTTCAATGGACAGGTCAATGTATTGTCCAACTCTATTTTTTGCTTTAACTCTACAATATAGGTAACAATGCTTCTTACTTTATAAAGCCCAGTTAGAGCCAGTTGTAGCTGCCATCTCAGCTCAAACGAAACTGGCTGCAGTATCTGAACATGATAGGAGTATAATGGCAGTTTTTTCTGTATGTGTTTGTTTCAGTTGCAGTTGGGTGCTTAAGGTGATTGTGAAGTCTAGGTGTGGCGTTCTGACTTTCGCTTTTGCAATTGCTTTTGTGATTCTGATTCCACTTTTTTTTGCATGCTTCTACTTGGCTTGGTTAACCACTGATGTGCCTCAGCTTCATATCCACTTTTCCAGGGATCTAAGCATGACCTCAATATAGTTGGGATATGGAGTCCTTGCTCTTCAGTACATAATTTCCAGCTGAGCTGTGTTCTGGAGAGATTTTGAAGCCCTTGGCTCCAACACGTATGTACTACACCAAGATTTAAGTGTTTGGAAGGGGATGCATCACTAGCTATGCTCATAAACCTGCCATTACATCAACATTGTTGCATCTTAAAAACTATGTTTTAAGAACTGATGTGATCCTTAGGGGGGGTGGCTTTCCTCCTCCCTTTCCACATTCCCTTCAGAAGGAACAGACAGAGACTCATGTTTCAGCTGGAATACATTTATTATAGGTAGTTCTCATCAGAATAGGTTTTTAACTCCTGCCAAGGAGTGAACCTCGGGTAGTTATCCATTCCCTGTTCTCCCGGTTTCTTTCGTGTCTTTTCTTTCTCTCTCCTGTCGGAAGAACAGGAAAAGAAGACTTGAGTAAAGAGGAATGGCTTTCTTCAAAATTCTGTGGATTGATTGACGTAATCCCAATCCCAGAAAGGTCCCTCCCAGCCTAAACGTCTTAAAGGCAACATACAAGGGTCCAATAATTCCAACAGACGGCACAGTTTTATACAATAGGCTCTGAGAAGTACAATATTCTGGTATAAACTAGCTACTGATGTCGCTTGGTTGTTAAATACTACTGGACTGGCAGCTATTTAGGCAAGGGAGGAATTGTGCCAAGACTCCTTGTCTTGATTCTCCTTATCTTGACTTAGAAGATTGTCCTGCTGTTGCTGCAGGGCTCCGATAGGGAAGAAAGGAGTTTTTAAGTCTGACCTCGGCAGACAGTGGTTGCTTGTAAAACAAATGTATACTTCAGCCAAACTCTGACAAACAATGATAAATGGCTCTAATCCTGCATTTCCTATCCCAACCAGCTCAAATTGGCCACTGTTGACCCTGGTCTTGTGCTAAAGATAAATACCAATGAGAAAGTTGAGGCAAAGGAGACAAATGCTTCACTCATTATTGGTCAGTATTCCTCTAGGAAAAAAAGATAGAACTGCTCCTATCCTGTTCAAATGACATAAAAATTCTGTTTGTCACAGTAGACAGATATACTAGGAAATATGTACAAAAAAGAGATAACAGCCATTTTAAAAGATTGCTGTTTTTGCTAAAAACAACAAAATAGAAACACTTGAAGAAAAGCTGCGTTTTCTAAATCAAAAAGTAATTTAATGTAATGGCAAAGAGTATTGAGCTGTATGAGCCAGGAAATGCTTGCTTCAAATTTTATGTGGTGATCTTAAGAAAGTTGTTGTTCTCAACCTTTTACCAGCTTCCACACTATGGAAGTATGTCCACATTTTCTTTTTCTCTTGCCCCTCTGCCATTGTCTTTTAAAGGACTAGGATGACCTGATTTCTTCCAGAGAATGTTTGCCTTCTGTTTAGCTTTGTTGTTGTGCTTTCAGCAGACAGAGTTTTACTGGAACCCAATTTATATTCTTGCCTGTCTCTCCTTCTCACTTTTAAAATGAGTGTTTCATCTGTTCTCTCTTCAGGTGATTAATACTTGTGTGAGGGGGAGCACAATAGATGCCCCTCCCCCTTCTACACATTGGTGTATGTGTGCAGTGCACTAGCCTATTCAGTGCACATGTATTTTCCCCACAAAGCAGAACCCTTTCTGTCCAGTGTTCCATATCCTGTGAAGAAGGTTTCCCCACAAAATGACAGCTTTATCTTTTCCCCTCATACTTGATTCTTCAAACTGAGGGGTTCCAGGATGTTACCCCGCCACTGCAGCAGCTTCTCGATAGGAACTTTCACATTTTTTATCCTTACCTTCTCTATTTTTGGACCTCTCTGGCTTCATTTCAGACCATCAACTACTCTTCTTCACAGTGAGTTTATCTAAAGAATAAAAACGGACTGTTATTCAAGTTGACCGAATGGCAGAGTTTATGGCCGCACTGGGCCTCTTCAAGAGGTGCGAGGTCTGCTCGAATAAGATCCCCCTCTCTGACGGACATTCGCGGTGCTTATTTTGTTTGGGGGAAGAACACCAACCGGCTCTCTGTGCAGTCTGTAAAGGCTTCACCAAGCCAGCCCTGAAGTTGAGGCTTCAATGCCTCCGCTCATCTCTTTGGGAAAAGTCCCATGTATTCTCCACAGCCTGAAAAGCAACCCTTGGTAGCGGGATCTCCACCTGCTCCCAAGACTCAGAAAGCAGTTAAAATGGCGGCTAAGTCTAAAACATCGTCCTCCGACTCGAGGTTGATGGCCACGGCATCGACGCCGAAACCTCCCTCGGTCTCAATTCCGAAGGAAAAGAAGAAGGCTCCTAAGTCTCCACATTCAGTGGGTACCTCGGCACCGATGCCGGAAACATCCCAGCTACATTCGGTTTGCCGAACTCCTTCGTGGTAGATGCCACTCAGAATAGAGCTAGAAATCGCTCAACATCAACACCTAATAACAAGGAGGGCCGCAAATTGGATGTCATTCGCCACAGGATGTACTCTTTGGCGTCCTTTATCTTGAGAGTGGCCAATTACTCCGCTGCCATGGGGGCCTATCATCGCCACCTCTGGAACTTGGCGCTACCCATCCTTGAGGTGGCACCCGAGAACGTCAGGACCCAAGGACTCTCATGTCATCAGGAAGCCATGGGGTTGGCTAGGCAAGAGTGTATTGCGGCTCGTCATGTTCTTGATGCAGCGTCTAAACAACTGGCTACAGCAGTTTCCCTGCGTCGCCATGCTTTCCTCCGGTCAGCGGGGATCTCTGAGGACGTGAGGGCCAGAATTGAGGACTTGCCATTTGATGGCATGGGCCTCTTTGACCAGAAAACCGATGACATCCTGGACAACCTGTTGAAACTGAGAAAGATGGCCAGGTCTTACTCTAGCCAGCAGTCCCACCCCAGGGGATCCTGGCGCCGGCCTTATCAACCAAGAGGTTTCCAGGACCGCCAAAGGCCTAAGACTTCAAGTTTTGCATCCTCATCCTCTAGGCAAGTCGGCAGGCAGCGCCCACGTCAGCAGGCGCACCGTCAGGATCAGAAATCCAGGCAGCCGCTTTGACATCTTTACCTTGCCTGCAGTTGACCCTTCAGTTCTCCTTGCCCCCTTCTTTCACTCCTGGTGCACTATTACATTGGACTCCTGGGTTCTTTCCTTCATGGCCAGGGGCTACGCCATTGAGTTTGATAGTCCTCCTATCACAGGCCACTTTCTATACACCACCCCCTGTCCTCCTTTGGAAGATGAAATCAGGGCCCTGCTCCAGAAGGATGCTATCGTCCATTTGCGTCATCCCGACATGTCATTGGGGTTTTACTCTGGATATTTTACCATCCCAAAGAAGGACAGGGGGGGCTCCGCCCCATCCTCGACCTCCGCAACCTGAACTGGTATATTACTCCTTGACGGTTTCGTATGGTCTCTTTGGAGGCCACCATTCACATGCTTCGGCAGGCTGACTGGTTTACAGTTATAGATTTAAAAGATGCTTATTTTCATATTAGCATCAGATCAGATCACCGGTGTTTTCTCAGGTTTTCAGTTAAAGGAGTAACATACGAGTTCAAGGCCCTTCCCTTTGGATTGTCTACTGCCCCTCGGGTATTCACCAAGTGTATGGCCCCTGTGGTAGAACATTTACGTTTCCAAGACATCACAGTGTTCCCCCCCCCCCCCCCCGTTTGGATGACTGGTTGCTGGTAGCACAGTCTGAATCCCAAGCACAGAGGCACACGGCACTGACTCTCTCTCTGCTATCCACCCTAGGCCTGAAGGTCAATGTCGAAAAGTTGACATTGCATCCTACCCAGCAAGTGGCTTATATCAGAGGACTTTTGAATGCCCTGTCAGGTCGAGCCTCTCTACCTTCGGACAGGATTTCAAAGATCAGATCCATGCTGCGCATCTTCCGTTCGGGGGCATGGGTACCAGCCTCCCAAGTTCAGTGGCTTCTTGGCCTCATGGCATCTACTATGGCTGTGGTATAGCATGCCCACTTGAAGATGAGGTCGCTTCAGACATGGTCATCTTTGAATTCACACTCCCTGCCCTTCCTCCTCGCTGTCTGTCACGTGTGCTATTTGCATGCTGTGCACTGGCGGACAGTTCTAAGGAACTGAGGCACTCAGTGCCAGGGGCGGAGTTATAGCCAGCATGTGGGAGGTCCCGGCACCATGTGCTCGAGCTCTGGAAAGTTCTGAGGCTGCTCTGCACAGATTAACCCATTAGTGTGAATTCACAGATGACCACTCGAAGAACCAGAGTTACAGATAAGTAACCTCTTTTTCTTCTTCCCAAGTGAGTTTCTATGACCAGGTGGGTATTCAAACTCTGTTTTCCAGAGTCCTGTCCATCACTCTGTTCACTACACCACACTAGGAACCCTAACCCTATTTATTATAGTTAGTATTAATTACATTGGGTGTTCTTGGTTCTAGCAAGGGAGAATGCCTCGTCCCATTGTTTTGGTGTGAGGCATGCAAAGGCCCCTGCTTGAAACATTGGCTGCCTTAATTGACAATGTATTCCTGTTATCACAGGAATGCCATGCTGATTCTGATAATTATTTGAATTGCTTCTTTGATTATGGGCAAGGTTATATGCCTATATGCCACAGTTAATTTGGAGGCTGTTGCCTGAAGGAAAAAGCCCTTGGCTATAGAAACTGAAACATTTCTAACTGAGCAAACTCTTCAGATTGGCAAGCGAGTGGAAAATAATGTTCTTAACCTCATAATTAAATAACTATGCATAGTTTGCAGAGTTACATGGGTTTGAGAATTTCCATCAATTAAAATGTGAACAGTTGCTTATCTTATCAAGGACTTTTATACTAGAAAACAACTTTGCTAATTAAAGCAATTAAGCAGATTGTTTTTGACATGAGAGAAATAGACACTCCTGACGGTAGAGGAGGGGAATAGACATGCCTCAATGTATCTTGCAGTGTGATTTTTTTTGTTTAACGTTTTTAAAAGAACGCATAACAAATGCTTTATCTTGTGAGTCTGAAAATAACCACGCTTGGAATATAATAAATTAACTTCGGGGGTGTTCTACAGCGACAGTCATACAAGCTTAGGTAAAAGAGTGTGTCTTCTTGTTCCTCATTATCAAGTGAAGTTCTTTGGTAGCAATCATGGGCACTTTGGGCCAATAAACAAAGTGTATTTAAACTGTATTCTCTAAGGCTGTTGTAGGTTTTTTGGGCTGTTTGGCCATGTTCTGAAGGTTTTTCTTCCTAACGTTCCGCCAGTCTCTGTGGCTGGCATTTTCAGAGGACAGGAGTTAGAACTCCTGACACAGACTTCAGAACACAGACAGAGTTCTAACTCCTGTCCTCTGAAGATGCCAGCCACAGAGACTGGTGAAACGTTAGGAAGAAAAACCTTCAGAACATGGCCAAACAGTCCGAAAAACCTACAACAACCATTGTATTTAAACTGTTTTAGTCTTGTGTAATTAAAACTAACTCAGTGGACTGCATTGGGCCATTAGATTGAAGTAGAAGTGAATTGAGCTACTTACCACATTGAGATTAGTATGACTAATGAGTCATTTATGAGCAATTGATGAAGCAGTAGGTTTCATAGAGCATGGGAGACTTCTATTTTGCATTGGGGTTTATTGCTGGCTCAAGTTCCTGCCATCTGTATCAATCAGTTGTATTCACTGGTTACCTTAATTAAGAGCTGTTCTCCTCATATACAGTATGTCAGGGTACCTACTTTTGGCCTTTCTCCCTGCCCACTTCATCCTACTTACTCCTGGGAAGCTGCTCTTTGGAGCTTGGAAAAGAGAATGGGAGATAGTGCAGTGTTGGCAGTGGACAGGGCAGATGGTTGAAAACGGGTTTTTCCCTGCTTGCAGAAGCACTTTCCTTTTAAGCCAGGATGTATGTGCACACATTTACTGTTCATGTAGCCCACAAGTGATCAGTCTAAAGGTAGAGCAGGCAAGGCCAACAAAGCGAGTCATCTTTTTTGAGTAGGTGGCCGCAGTCCTCACTTCTTCTTTGAGACAACTCTATCTTGTTCTGCCTTGTCCTCTGGTGTGATGGCTATAAGTCTCTTCTCTTTGGCAATACCTCTTTGGGGATATCCAGTGTTGTTACCCTGTTTCCCTGAAAATAAGACCTAACCTGAAAATAAGCCCTAGTTAAGTGAAAGCCCTCCCTCCACCACTGTGCAGCAACCAGAAGATGACATGACTGCGTAGATTGTTGTACATGAAAAAAATAAAATATCCCCTGAAAATAAGCCCCACTGCTTTTTTTGGAGCAAAAATTAATATAAGGCCCTGTCTTATTTTCAAGGAAACAAGGTAATTGTTATGGCCACTTGCAGCTCTCTTTCTGTGTTGTTATTTGTTATCCTCGCACAAAGGTGGTTCTTGAAAATACTTAACTTTCAGATTACTTGCATCCACAAGTAGTAGGCTGCTGTAAACAGTGATGCTGTTTTGTATAAATGACTCTGGAGTGCTTGAACATTCTTCAGTGTCTACATGTAGTTTGTAGAATTCAAGAATGTTGCCCGTGGTTTTATTTAGCTTTTAGGCTTAAAGTGCCATTCATTCATGTTCAAATTGTGCAGTGTACCCCTTGTTTTCATATTGAAATGTATTGCAGAAAGGTCAGCATTCCATTTCCTGACCTTGAATGTCTTGGGATTGCTCAATACTGATTTGAATTTCTGAAGCCGCTTTGCACATCTATCATGTACTGTGCCAGAACATGTTCCTTAACAAAGAGAACATACTGTCTTTCCTCTGTCCACTGCCTGTGCCATGGTGCTAACTTTGCTTCAGATGTTCTTACATTTCAGCATTATCTTGATACATTAGCTGCCGTTTTCAAATAATCATAAGTATTTCAGAGGCCAGTATAGATGCCAACCTGCTCCTGAATTGAGGGTGTATCTTGTTATATTAAGTTCACAAACCACACAACTGTTTTCTGTCCCACTGGTCATCTCTCATTTTTCAGCCTTTGTAAAAATGTCTTCTGGTACAGCAGTTCTTTCCCTGAGTGCTGCTGTTTCTTCAGCATGAATATAGTCTTTATTGGTTATGGTTACTGTTGTAATGTCTTTCCACATTAGCTTTCTTTATCTTAGTAATTGATTAATCACAAATAAGGCAAATCAGTTTGTACAGCAGTTGTCTACTATATCTTTGAAGTATGACCTTCAGCATCTACTTTCTTTTCTTTTGAAGTCATCACTGAAAGTTCAAAACAGACAAAGATACAGCTTTCCTGCTGACATTTTCCTCACACAAGAGGTATTATCGCAATTCAAGGACAAATGTCAGGCAGGCAACAGAAATAAGTCTCCCTCACCATGCAAAACTCAAGGACACTTGCCAGCCAGCAAAACACAGCTAAACGGTGCAGTGTTCTCTGTAACACAGATATACCACAAATTGCCCCTTCTCATATAGAATCCAGCTTTTTCTCTGAAATTCCATGTAAATCCCCTGCCATCAGTACAGTCCTAGTGAGTACAACTTGCTGGCTCTTCAAGTTGCTTGTAGCAAAGTCCAACAGGCTGCCAGGAGATGTTCTAATGATTATTGGCTTCAGCTCTGCTCTCAGTTACAGATAGCAGCGGACACAGGTAACATCAAGGGAATGTATGACGGTATCAAGCAGGCTTTAGGTCCAATACAGAAGAAATCTGCTCCTTTGAAGTCTGCTGCAGGCGTGATCATCCAGGACCGAGCACAGCAGATGGAACGTTGGGTGCAGCACTATTCTGAGCTATATTCCAGAGAGAATGTAGTAACCGAAGAGGCATTAAATAACATGGAGTGCCTGCCTGTCTTGGAAGAGTTGGACAGCGAACCAACTTTAGCAGAAATAAAAGCGGCCTTGGATTCCCTCACCTCCAGCAGGGCACCTGGGAAGGATAACATCCCTGCTGAAGTGCTGTAAAGAGATCATCACCACCGAGCTGTATGAAATCTTTTGTCTTTTCTGGAGGGAAGGTGGAGTACCACAGGATATGAAGGATGCAAACATCGTCACATTGTATAAGAACAAAGGAGATGGGCGACTGCAATAACTACCGTGGCATCTCTCTTCTCAGCGTTGTAGGGAAGCTGCTTGCCTGTGTTGTGCTGAAGAGACTCCAGGTGCTTGCAGACAGAGTCTATCCAGAATCACAGTGTGGATTTCGAGCTAATAGATCCACCACTGATATGGTATTTTCCCTCAGACAGTTGCAGGAGAAATGTAGGGAACAACGGCAGCCACTCTTTGTGGCTTTCATCTTACAAAGGCCTTTGATTTGGTTAGCAGGGATGGCCTTTTTAAAATACTTCCCAAGATTGGATGTCCACCTCAACTCCTTAACATCATCAGGTCCTTTCATGAGGAAATGAAGGGCCCTTTAGTTTTTGATGGCTCAACATCAGATCCCTTTTTATCATCTGAAGCGGAGTGAAATGGGGCTGTGTCCTTGCGCCGACCCTGTTTGGGATCTTTTTTGCTGTCATGCTGAAGCACACCTTTGGAACTGCAACAGAAGGTGTCTATCTCCGGACTAGATCAGATGGAAAGCTCTTTAATCTCTCTAGATTGAGAGCGAAGACCAAAGTCCACCTGAAATGCATGTGGGACTTCCTCTTCGCCAATGATGCAGCTGTTGTTGCCCATTCTGCTGAAGACCTCCAACAACTCATGAATCGTTTTAGCAAGGCCTGCCAAGACTTTGGATTAACAATCAGCCTGAAGAAAACACAAGTCATGGGGCATGGCATGGACTCACCTCCCTCTAGTACCATCTACACACATGAATTGGAGGTTGTTCATGACTTTGTGTACCTTGGCTCAACAATATCTGACACTCTCCCTAGATGTCGAGCTGGATAAACACATTGGCAAAGCAGCTACCACATTCTCTAGACTCACAAAGAGAGTATGGCTTAATAAGAAGCTGACGGCATATACCAAGATCCAGGTCTATAGAGCCTGTGTCCTGAGCACACTCCTGTACTGCAGTGAGTCCTGGACCCTTGGTGCACGGCAGGAGAGGAAGCTGAACATGTTCCATATGCGTTGTCTCCGACACATTTTTCGTATCACCTGGCAGGACAAATTTCCAAATAGAGTAGTCCTAGAATGAGCTGGAATTTTTAGCATGTATACATTACTGAAACAGCGATGTCTACGTTGGCTTGGGCATGTCGTGAGAATGGCTGATGGTCGGATTCCAAAAGATCTCCTGTATGGAGAATTAGTGCAGGGAAATCGCCCCAGAGGGAGACCACAGCTGCGATACAAGGATATCTGCAAGCGGGATCTGAAGGCCTTAGGAATGGATCTCAACAGATGGGAAACCTTGACATCTGAACGTTCAGCCTGGAGGCAGGCGGTGCATCATGGCCTCTCCCATTTTGAAGAGACCCTTGTCCAGCAGGCCGAGGCAAAGAGGCAGTCCCGAAAGCAGCAAAATCAGGGAGCTGGACAGGGGACAGATTGTATTTGTCTTCAGTGTGGAAGGGATTGTCACTCTCGAATTAGCCTTCTCAGCCACGCTAGACGCTGTTCCAAGTCCTCTATTCAGAGCATGTTACCATAGTCTCTCAAGACTGAAGGATGCCTAATCTAGCTAATTTTCAGGGCTTGAAAAATGCACTCGTCCACTCATCTGTGACGAGTGAAAAATGCTGCTGGACGAGTCACAGCTCCCTGCCTGCCTGCCTCCTTTCCCGCCGCCTGTCTCTCTCTCTCTAATCCTGCAGTCCTCCCCTCCCCCCCTCCCATTGCAAAAGGAAAACTGCCCTCTTCTCGCGAGAAGAGAGTTCGAGTGGCACATAGAGATATAGTTCTGCAGGAGAATGTAGAGTAGTCCCATGCTGGAGAATATGGAGATTCCCTGCTCCCAATTTCAACTGAACGAGGACACATCCTGGGGTGGGAGGGAACCATGGCTCCTTAAGAGGCCAGGCACTTTTGCTTTCAGTTTTATTTTTGCTGGAGACATTCAAAAGAAATGCATTCAAAATACAAGCTTCATGGCCCCACAGGCACGCAGGTAATAAAGCAACTCAAGTCTGAGGTTATAAATCAGTGATTCCCAATCCCAATAAATTGCAAGGCTATAGTCCGGTCATGCTGACTGGTGAAACATTCTAAAAATTTTCAAGCCCTGCTAATTCTAAACTGAAGGCTTAAGTATAGGCTTGGTAAACACAAATGAGGTGTTTTATCAGAAAATGAGGATGTATTTCCAAAGGCTGCAATGAATTGATAGCTTATTACAACGAAGTGAGTATTGAACATGCATTTAAAGCAGGAAATCAAGGAGATAACAACAAAACTTATCACTCTTTTCCCCCTAATAATTCACATTATCATCCTTTCTCAGTTTTCCTGAAAATGTCCTAAAGAACTCTTTCTGGCTTACAATTTTATATTCATGCATAAAATTACAATGCCACTTGCAAAAATTTAGAATGAGCTTTCAAATGAACTAAAATTAATTGAATATGTAAACCTTGGTATAGTTAAATATTAAGAATCAAAATCTGTCTGTTAAACATGATAAATTCTTCCAAACTAGTATGTTATATGCTCAGTATTTTTTAGCAGGAATGGGCAAAATGTAGCTTATTGTCCAGATGTTGCTGGGCAGCACCTCATCATCAGCAAGAGGTTGCTTGCTTGCTTGCTTGCTTGTTTGTTTGTTTATAGTATTTTACCCCACCTTTCTCCTTAAAAAGGACCCAAGGCAGCTTACATAATTAAAAAATAATATTTAAAGCTTTAAAAAGGAAGTATACAATTAATGTATACATTAATTAATTAAATACAAATACTTTTTAAAAAAATCAAATGCCATGCTAAAAATGGTAAACAAAAACAACACCAAAACCACATTCAAAGCAACAAGGCACAGTACTTCCCTCTCAGACAGCCAATCACTAAGGGATAGCTTGCCTGAAGAGAAAGGTCTTCGCTTGCTCAGGGAAGGACAGCAAAGATGGGCTGAGCCTAGCCTGTGGGAGGGAGTTGCAGAGGAGTCTGCGAGCAGCGACAGAGAAGGCCCTCTGCTATGTTCCCACCAAATGCACCTGTGAAGGTGGTGGGACCGAGAGAAAGGCCTCTCATATTGATTTTAACACTCAGGCAGGCTTATTAAGAGATACACTGCCCTTGAGATAGCTTGAACCAAGCCATTTAGGGCTTTGTAGGTTAAAACCATCACTTTGAATTGTGCATGAAAATAGATCATCAGAGTTGTTGTAAGGAGGTGGGATGGGATTATGCAGTCCCTGTAACCAGCTCCATTTAACAGTCTGGCGGCAGTGTTTTGAACTTGCTAAAGTTTCCAAGCATTTTCCAAAGGCAGCCCCACGTAGAACAGGTTGCAGTAATCTAGCCGGGACGTAACTAAGGCATGTGTCACCGTGGCCTCACATATCCGGTGGTGAGGAATGCTGGAAGTTGGAGTCCAGAAACACTAGGAGAGCCACAGATTATCCATCCTGTTTCAGAAGTTAACAAATTAATATGCAAAATGTTAGGAAGGAGGGCCTCACAAAAGATTTGCCATACTGCCGATGGGTTGTAAAATAACTGGTGTCATGTTCATTTATATATTTGAAGCTTTTATTTGTAAATGAAGACAGAAATAGGCACAAGATAGGGACAGCACAGGTGATTCTTCCATACCATGTCATGCTGCTGCTTCCTTTTCTCAGCCTGTCTTTTTGCCACTTGCTGTGCATCAAATCACTTGCTGCTAGGGGTCCTTTCTCAGAGTGGGGTAGCCATGAAGATGAGCTATGTGGACATAGCACAGAGCAATTTATTTGTGACTACAGGGCTCTGGAGAGCTGTGTGTTGGATATTTTCTCTACTGTAATATTGCCACAGCAGGAAAGCAGCTGGCACACTTCTTCAGTAAATCTCCTAGCAAATATTGCAACAGGAGAGTTACCCTCAGGACTCCAGAGGGTCGCTTCTGATCTCCAGCTAGAGAATGATCAGCAAGGTTCTTCAGAACAGTGAGGAGGGGAGGAATTAGCCAGTTCGCTAGTCCATGAGCTCCACCACCTCTGGTGGGAACTTCAGCCCAAGTCACATGAGGACTGTTCCCATAAAATGTTAGCCTGTGATACAAATGTGCAAGGAGAGCATATCACTATGGTAAAATTAGCCGGTGACTTTAGATCCAATTTCCACTGGCATGGTAGAATACAGCCTTTGAATGCAAAAGGACCCAGGTACAGTCTGGGAGAATTTTCAGCCTGAAACTCAGACAGTTACCTGTAGGAGTCTCGTGGTGCAGTGGTTAAACTGTAGTACTGCTTCAAGACTTTGCTCATGACCTGAGTTCAATACTGATGGGTTCAGGTAGCTGGCTCAAAGCTGACTCAGTATTCCCCTCTTAAGTATTTTGATTGCACTGGATTCCCTAAGGCTTGGTTGTTGGTTTTACAATATTATGTAGCTGAATTACATTTTTAAAATTACAAATAATATTTATTCATTAGTCTAAAAATCAGAACTTCTTGTGTTGCTTGACATTTAACAAGAGGGTTTTGGTTTAGCTGCCATTTGCTCTAATTTAGGTCTAGCTACTTTTTTTAGACAGTGGCAAAAAAAAGTGGAACTTCTTTTTGTAGAAGAAAGATTTCTGCATCAGCTTTTTGAATGGGAGGGGTGATTTTCCATTTTCTTGCAAAATGCCTCAAGCATGTCTCTAATAATCTTGCGTTAAACAGGGAAGAGCCGAAGAAGTAATAGCTTTAAAATATTTTAGTCATTTGCTTTCAAAATCTATGGGTGGGGAATCAAAGGGTGGGGGTGTTCAATCTTAGCTAAAAATTAATCTGATCCTCTCCTTTTGAAGGAAATCTGTCACATGTTTTATCTATATACTGTTAGGTCTCATCTATTATTTGCTTATTTTTTTCTGCAGTTGAAGGCATTTCTACTGAAATTGTTTCAAGTATATATTTTTGTTTAAGTTTCTGGCATCATCTTAAAGCAATAGAAGGGCTAAAGTTAGTTTGTTGGGGCAGAACTTTAAAAAGAGTCTTATGACATATTAAACACTAATAAGCTTTATTTGGCATAATGTGTCCTGGATTCTAACCTGATTCAGACAGACCTGCATTTGATGAAGAGTGTGAAGTCCACAAAAGCTTATGGAAATAAAACTTGAAAGTCTTTAAGGTCCCACAAGAAACATCATTGTGTAAGAAGTATATTTCACTGTCATTGCTACATCTTATTTAGCTTCTTGGCTAAAAGATACTGAGTGCATCTCCTAAGGCGTTTAGCTAAAGAAAAGGAAATAATTTTAAATTATTAGCATTCACATCCTCATGGTGCATTTTTAATTTATTTTATTTTTTTTGAAATATTTTTACCCTGCCTTTCTCCTTGAAAAGGACCCAAGGTGGCTTACAAACAATGAAAGGCAATATTTAAAGTTGAAAACAATGAGTATACAACAATGGTTAACATTAAAAGACAATATTTAAAACTACGAACAATTAATAAGGAGTCATCTTACAACATTAACAAGCAATATTGAGGCAAAGATCAGTAACCATACAAAAAATGTTACTCTGAGAATAAAAAAAACAAAAGAAACACAAGTAGTACTAAAGATCCAGTCAAAGCAATAATGTATAACAATCCATCTAAAAATCACACACAAGTAGCTAGATTACTGAGGGAAGGTTTGTCTGAAGAGAAAGGTCTTTGCCTGCTTACGGAAGGATAGCAAAGATGAGACCAGTCTTGCCTCCTGTGGGAGGGAGTTCCGAAGTCTGGGTGCAGCAACAGAGATGGTCGTCTCCAGACACACCTATGAAGGTGGTAGGACCAAGAGAAAGGCCTCCCTGATGATCTTAGTACCCAAGCAGGTTCATAATGGGAGATACAATCTTTGAGATAGCTTGGACGCAGGCCATTTAGGGCTTTATAGGTTAAAGCCAGTACTTTAAATTGTGCCTGGCAACTGACTAGCAGCCAGTAAAGCTGCTATAAGAGGAGGGGTTGGGGGGTTATGTGATCCCTGTAACCAGTCCCAGTCAGCAATCTGGCTGCTGCATTTTGGACCCATTGAAGTTTCCTGACACTTTCCATCTGCTGCTGTTGTTTCGTCGTTAAGTCGTGTCGGACTCTTCATGACCCCATGGACCAAAGCACACCAGGCCCTCCTGTCTTCCACTTCCTCCCGGAGTTGGGTCAAATTCATGTTGGTAGCTTCGATGACACTGTCCAACCATCTCGTCCTCTGTCGTCACCTTCTCCTCTTGCCTTCACACTTTCCTAACATCAGGGTCTTTTCCAGGGAGATTTCTCTTCTCATGAGATGGCCAAAGTATTGGAGCCTCAGCTTCAGGATCTGTCCTTCCACTGAGCACTCAGGGTTGATTTCCTTAAGAATGGATAGGTTTGTTCTCCTTGCAGTCCAGGGGACTCTCAAGAGTCTCCTCCAGCACCACAATTCAAAAGCATCAATTCTTCAGCGGTCAGCCTTCTTGATGGTCCAGTTCTCACTTCCATACATCGCTACTGGAAAAACCATAGCTTTGACTATGCGGATCTTTGTCAGCAAGGTGAAGTCTCTGCTTTTTAAGATGCTGTCTAGGTTTGTCATCGCTTTCCTCTCAAGAAGCAGGCGTCTCTTAATTTCGTGACTGCTGTCACCATCTGCAGTGATCATGGAGCCCAAGAAAGTAAAATCTGTCACTGCCTCCATATCTTCCCCTTCTATTTGCCAGGAGGTGATGGGACCAGTGACCATGATCTTAGTTTTTTTGATGTTGAGCTTCAGACCATTTTTGGCGTTCTCCTCTTTCACCCTCATTAAGAGGTTCTTTAATTCCTCCTCACTTTCTGCCATCAGAGTGGTATCATCTGCATATCTGAGGTTGCTGATATTTCTTCCGGCAATCTCAATTCCGGCTTGGGATTCATCCAGTCCTGCCTTTCGCATGATGTATTCTGCATATAAGTTAAATAAGCAGGGAGACAATATACAGCCTTGTCGTACTCCTTTCCCAATTTTGAACCAATCAGTTGTTCCATATCCAGTTCTAACTATTGCTTCCTGTCCCACATATAGATTTCTCAGGAGATAGATAAGGTGGTCAGGCACTCCCATTTCTTTAAGAACTTGCCATAATTTGCTGTGCTCCACACAGTCAAAGGCTTTTGCATAGTCAATGAAGCAGAAGTAGATGTTTTTCTGGAACTCTCTGGCTTTCTCCATGATCCAGCGCATGTTAGCAATTTGGTCATTAGTTCCTCTGCCCCTTCGAAATCCAGCTTGTACTTCTGGGAGTTCTCGGTCCACATACTGCTGAAGCCTACCTTGTAGGATTTTGAGCATAACCTTGCTAGCGTGTGAAATGAGTGCAATTGTACGGTAGTTGGAGCATTCTTTGGCACTGCTGTTCTTTGGGATTGGGATGTAGACTGATCTTTTCCAATCCTCTGGCCACTGCTGAGTTTTCCAAGCTTGCTGGCATATTGAGTGTAGCACCTTTACAGCGTCATCTTTTAAGATTTTAAATAGTTCCACTGGAATGCCACCACCTCCATTGGCCTTGTTATTAGCCATATTTTCTAAGACCTACTTGACTTAACTCTCTGGGTTGTCCAGGACATCCAGATCTTTCTGGTATAATTCCTCTGTGTATTCTTGCCACCTCTTCTTGATGTCTTCTGCTTCGTTAGGTCCCTACCATTTTTGTCATTTATCATGTCCATCTTTGTACAAAATGTTCCTTTAATATCTCCAATTTTCTTGAACAGATCTCTGGTTTTTCTCTTTCTATTATTTTCCTCTATTTCTTTGCACTGTTCATTTAAGAAGGCCCTCTTGTCTCTCCTTGCTATTCTTTGGAAGTCTGCATTCCATTTTCTGTAACTTTCCCTATCTCCCTTGCATTTGGTTTCCCTTCTCTTCTCTGCTATTTGTAAGGCCTCGTTGGACAGCCACTTTGCTTTCTTGCATTTCCTTTTCTTTGGGATGGTTTTTGTTGCTGCCTCCTGTACAATGTTACGAGCCTCCATCCATAGTTCTTCAGGCACTCTGTCCACCAAATCTAGTTCCTTAAATCTGTTCTTCACTTCCACTGTGTATTCATAAGGGATTTAGTTTAGATTATACCTGACTAGCTCAGTGGTTTTTCCTACTTTCTTCAGTTTAAGCTTGAGTTTTGCTATAAGAAGCTGATGATCAGAGCCACAATCAGCTCCAGGTCTTGTTTTTGCTGACTGTATAGAGCTTCTCCATCTTTGGCTGCAGAGAATATAATCACTTTGATTTCGGTATTGCCCATCTGGTGATGTCCATGTGTAGAGTCGCCTCTTGTGTTGTTGGAAAAGAGTGTTTGTGATGACCAGCTTGTTCTCTTGACAAAACTCTATTAGCCTTTGCCCTGCTTCGTTTTGAACTCCAAGGCCAAACTTACCTGTTGTTCCTTTTATCTCTTGACTCCCTACTTTAGCATTCCAATCCCCTATAATGAGAAGAACATCTTTCTTTGGTGTCAGTTCTAGAAGGGGTTGTAAGTCTTCATAGAATTGGTCAATTTCAGCCTCTTCAGCATTGGTGGTTGGTGCATAAACTTGGATTACTGTGATGTTGAAAGGTCTGCCTTGGATTCGTATTGAAATCATTCTATCATTTTTGAGATTGTATCCCAGTACAGCTTTTCCAACTCTTTTGTTGACTATGAGGGCTACTCCATTTCTTCTACGGGATTCTTTGCCACAATAGTAGATATGATAATCGTCTGAATTGAATTCGCCCATTCCCGTCCATTTTAGTTCACTGAAGCCCAGGATGTCAATGTTTATTCTTGCCATCTCCTGTTTGACCACATCCAGCTTACCAAGGTTCATAGATCTTGCATTCTAGGTTCCTATGCAGTATTTTTCTTTGCAGCATCGGACTTTCCTTTCACTTTCAGGCGTGTCCGCAGCTGAGCGTCCTTTCGGCTTTGGCCCAACCACTTCATTAGCTCTGGAGCTACTTGTCCTTGTCCTCCGCTCTTCCTCAGTAGCATGTTGGATGCCTTCCGACCTGAGGGGCTCATCTTCCAGCGTCATACCTTTTAGCCTTTTGTTTCTGTTCATGGAGTTTTCTTGGCAAAGACACTGGAGTGGCTTGCCAGTTCCTGCTCCAGGTGGATCGCGTTTAGTCAGAATTCTCCACTATGACCTGTCCGTCTTGGGTGTCCCTGCACGGCATAGCCCATAGCTTCTCTGAATTACTCCAGCCCCTTCGCCATGACAAGGCAGCAATCCGTGAAGGGGCACTTTCCATCTACATTACCATAAAGTCTCAACTACCTTTACTTACTCCAAGTAAACTTTTCCTTAGTTTCTGGTGGGGTAGCCATGTCAGTCTGTTGCAGCCAAACTAAGAAATTTCTGAAAAATTGTATTTGACGTAGTTTTTTGTGGATGGCAACCTATTTCCTCAGGTGCATACGAAATAACACTTGTTTATCTTGAATATTGCACAAGTCTCTTTTGTTTTTACAACTTACTGTTGAAGTCACACACAAGTATAGAGGGGAAAATTCATTTTGCTGTACTTTTTTTTCTTTAAATTGAGCTTTCAGATGGAAAGGGACAAGCTGATGGAAGAAATATTAATTTGTGGTTATGAAATTGGATTCTGTGATGCAGAGCGAATCTACAGCAAACTGCCACATGGTGATGTGCTCCAATTTCTGGCTAGATCTTGTTACTTGTTGTAAAGCCATGAGTTTCCTTCTGTGCACTTCCCAATACAATTGAATTTTCACTAGTGAAATATATACTATATAGGTAAAGGTTCCCCTTGACATTTAGTCCAGTCGTGTCCAACTCTAGGGGGCGGTGCTCATCCCCGTTTCCAAGCCATAGAGCCAGCGTTTGTCCGTAGACAGTTTCCGTGGTCACGTGGCCAGCGCGACTAGACACGGAACGCTGTTTACTAATGATTAATTTATACTGGTGGGTTTGAGGAGATGGGAAGATGGAAGACACTATAAAGTTGTCACATGGCTTTGATTGCTGATTTCTGTTCTTCGTGGCCATGCTGCACAGGCCATGCTTAGAATATTAAGTGATTTATTTGCCTAGCTGTCAGTTACTTGGATGGCTGTTGTTATTGCTGTTGTTTTTAATGAATTTTCTAGCCTTTGAAATTTCAAGTATATGAGAGAAATTATGCCTATTCACCCAGCCACTTTTGTTGTTGTTATGCAAACACAGCTCTGAAGTAGCCTGAGCAGCTCCAAAAGTAGAAGAAGGGGGAATTCTTCTCCCACATTATGGTCCAACAACAACAACATAATTTCCTTTCTAAAGCTATTTGCATTTCAAGAGAAGCTTCCTTGGCACCAGCTGGACTATCCCTTGAAATGCAGATAGCTTTGTAAGAGAGGTGGCATCTCTTGAAGTTGTGGCAGGGAAAGAGAGTTAATCTTTATCCTCCCCTATATTAGTCTCCGCTTTCCCTTGTTACTAGGCTTGCCTGGAGCTACAAGAGTGGATAAAAATCAATAATATATAAAACAAAATTTTTAAAATAGATTTTTAAATTTACAATTGAACTGTCATTGTTGAAATGCTTGTTGCCCTGTATGATGATTTGTTGTTATGTGCTGTCAGATTGTCTCCAACCAATAATGGCCCTATGAATGAGTGACCTCCAGATATTCTGTTATTAACAGCCCAGCAAGCTCAAAGCTGTGGCTTCTTTTATGGAGTCAATCTATCTCATGTTTGGTCTTCCTCTTTTCATGTTGCCTTCAACTTTTCCTAGCATTAGTGTATTTTTCAGTGAGTCTTCTCTTCTCATGATGTGCCCAAGGAATGACAGCCTTAGCTTCATAAGAGAGATGATAAGATTTAATAATTATGTGTTATAAAGTCAATTCTGAGTTTATGTGATTTATCAGTCTCTCATTTTGAAGTTGCTCTTTTTATAACAAGTGGGAGTGCACTTTTTCAGAGAAAAAAGTCACGAGTTAAATCAAAGCCAACAAATGTGATGTCTGATTTGATCCCTTTTGTTAATTCTATTTTTTTTAAACTAAGGAAGAACAAAGAACTGATAGATGCACTTTCTTTTTCTGTAGGCAAGTCTGTGCGTAAAACCCACACCGTAATGTCACAGAATGCTGGCTATAGCATGACACCAGCAGATAGTTAATACACCAGAACAAGGTGTTTTCAGGGCAAATAATTTCCAGTGGCTCCAGAGCTACCGTATTTTTCCATATATAAGACACCCCCATGTATAAGACACCCCCCTTTTCTAACCAAAATTTCTTTCTTTGCAAGAAAGTGGAGGGGGAAAGCAATTCCTGCTTTCTCCCTCCATTTTCTTTGCAAAACATGGAGGGGGAAAGCTGCTTCTTGCAACGAAAATGTAGGGGGAAAGCAGGAATCACTTCCCCTCCCCTCCATTTTCTTTGCAAAACATGGAGGGGGAAAGCAGGGAACAAAGCACTTTGATCCCCCCCCCCTTACTTCTGAGTATAAAACGACCCTCAATTTTTCCTTTAATTATTTTAGGAAAAAGTGTTGTTTTATACACAGAAAAATACGGTACTATATAATAATTATGAAACACTTGCTGTGGGTGCATGGAGAAGGAATGCTGCTCAGAGGGAAGCGCAATGCTGCAAACCCCTGCACCCGCACAGCTTAGAGGGAACCTTGGATACCAGCCAATAAGCAGATCTGCTCAGGTTACTTTCCCTTCTTTGGTGTTCAATTGTGTATTAATCATTATAGCAGGTTCCACAGTTACCAGTATGTACAAGGAGCAAATACAGCGCAATTGCTAGAAGGTTCCCAAATTAAGGAGCTTTACTTATATAATTAACAAGAGATTTGAAGAGCTACCAAACTAGGATGCCAAGATTGAGAAAATGAGGGTATGGATATGTGGCCAAAATAGCAAGTATGAATTACATGCTAGAGACTACAATAGAATAGAAAATACCACTGAGTAGATTGAACAAACACAGTTAAAAATATGTATTTTACATTGATAAAGACATACCACTAGTATTTCTAGTAGTAGATTGCTTTAGTAAACCTTATCTGGAGTATACATAATAATATAGAAGTGCATATATAAAATAATTTAAATGTGATCGTGCTAAGATGTGCTACACACAAGTTCCTTTCACATACTACATGTGTGAAGATTTTCTGCAGGAGTCCTGCAACAAGATTATACTACCAGCCTCTTATCTTATTTTCTTTCTTTCTGACCTTTTCACATTCATAACACTCTGCTGCAGCATGCTTTTATATCTCAGGGAGGCAGTGGAAGCAAAACAATGCTTCCCATCTATACTTTCAGGTTATATACTTATATACTTTACCTAAGAGGTAAAATAAGGTCACAGTGTTGGAAATAGCCAATTAGTAGCAGAAAAGAGAGAACAGTCTCTAGTGCCAAACAATTTGGCATGCAATTAAATAATATCACTCCACACCACTAAAACTGTTGGAAAATAATCAGGGAGCAAATTTATTTTGTTGATTGAGACATAAGATACTAACAAATAAAGCATTGTGACCAACTTTTCAGGAACCTGCTCTGCACAGTGAAGATTGATTACAGTTCATAGAAATGTCCAATATACCCCTGGTTTATATCTTGTAACAGTTCAGCGCAATGAAAATGAGTAAAATAAAAACTAAAGGAAGGCAATTTAAGCCAATTAACAAAATTAATCATCCATTCATACAAAATAGCAACTAGAGAAAGCATCAGCAAAAAATAATAAAAAGAATTAACTCACAACAATTACAACAATTGCAATTAAGTAATTATAATGACAAGCAAAACAACAGCAGGGATATAATATACAAAATGCCACAGGCATTCAATAAGGATCAGTTCAGCAGGAAGGGCACAGAGTGAAGAAATGTAGTTAAATAGGATTGCTAACATCAGAAAAGATGAAATAAAGCCTAGTGTAGTGGATAAAACAAGTGTTTCAAACAGCATGTTTTAAAAAAACTAGAAGAACTTAACTTCTTCAAATGAAGTTTTCAGTTTGCTCCCAAGCCAACTAGCACACCCTACATTTCTTTCCAGTGCAACCCAAACCTATGAGCACGCTTGGTTATGAGTAGTCTGGTTTTTCTCACCAGATTGCTCGTAAACATATTCAAACCCACCCATAAGCTCAAACTTACGTTGCAGGAAAAAACCAACATGCCATATAAATCCTCCCCCTAATTATCACAATAGAGGGTGACTACCTTTTCTACCATTGCCTTATTTAGTTATACTGAAAGTTTGGCATTTGCAATTAGGGGAGTGTGCCAGCCCTGCTCCCTCTGATGTTAATGCAAAAATGACTATCTGAAGCCATATTGTATCTATATGTAATCTCTCCATCTGAGCTGAAACCCTTCTGGCTTGCCCAAAAGACCCACATGTGTAGAGCAGTTACTCCAATTTGCATTTGCATGATTGAAGACTTGATAAAGGGGATGTGACTCATGACCTCCCTTTACCACGTGTGCTGTCCACCCACACACTTCCAGCACAGTTGAAACAAAACGTGAAAATAAAATGGCACCCTCAGCCTTAACTGAACCCTTAGCTGAAAGGGTTCCAGAAGAGTTGGGCAGCTGTTTATTAAAGAGGGTGACTGGGAATCCAAGTGCAACTCCCATTAGCCCTATTTGTTACTGAGAGGTGATGGCATTGGAGAGCCCGTTTCCTATGCAAATTCAAAGTATTTTGTGTCAATATAGGTTTTCTGTAGTTTGAATTGTCTCTTTTCTCTGGACTAATACCATTTCACATTTCTTAACGTTTCTTGTTACACACTACAAACCTGCAGGGTAGATAGGGTTATGAAGAGTTCTTCTGTAATTTAACCTGTAATTTCAACAATGTTATAATCTGATAAATTAATATATAAAAAGGTAGAAAGGATCTCAGTAGTCATTTTCAAATGCAAAATCTTCTCTTGTTGTTGTTGTTGGTGTTTAGTCGTTAAGTCGTATCTGACTCTTTGTGACCCCATGGACTAAAGCACGCCAGGCCCTCCTGTCTTCCACTGCCTCCACTGTACACCTATGTAAAAGAAATAAAAAACAAACATCACAATAATATATAGTATAGATTGTATAGCATAATAATATATATAATAATATATACAATTCAATAATAGTCTGTAATAGATTCAACAATAAACAGAAACAATACTGATTTATAGATGAAAAATGTCAGTTTTAAACTAGGAGCTTTTACCTCAGAGCTCTCAATCCAACCATATAGCTATGCTTTGTTGGAAAATATGTCTGAATCACAAGTAACTTCCATTTTGTAATAACCTGCTCTGCCATCGTGTATGCTAGCTTCAGGAAGGAAGCAGCAGCTTGCCAAGAAAGAAGGATCCCTCTGGACTCCAGCTGTTTCATCTGTTTTTTTGGCCTTTTTAAATTTAATGACTCTTCTGAGTTTGGCTTAATTGCTGACTTGGTAGCAAAATTCCATAATACCTTTGGCTATCTTAGTATTTCTAACCTCAGGCTAGCCATGCATTTCTGACTTTAAAAGCTGTATATTTCTCAAGTACCAGTTTCAGCAAAATAAAGAAATACAAATAGTCTCAAGTTAAATATATTGGCTAGGAGATTTTGCCTCTAGGTATAATTTATTACATGGAATCAAATAATCATGGATTAGTGTGGAACCTTGAAAGGTCATCTGGTTCCTCCTTCCGTTGGTGCAGGAAGCCCATTATTAAAGAGTTGAATTGGAAGTATAAAGAACAGAGCAGTAGCATAGATGTAATAACGAAAATGGATGTTTAATTTCCTGACTGCTATAAGGTTACCTTTTGCTTTTTCAGATTCCAACTGTATGTGTTTAGCTGTTCCTTCAAAACATGAGGACAATATGCGTGGCACTTATCTCCATGTACACTCAAAAAGCCTTGAAGGATAATAATGGCTTCAACCTCACAGAGTGTGTTTTACTGTTTGGAGGGTGGAGGACAAGTCCCCCCCCCCCAGCTGCTGAGTGGCCAGTCCGAGCGGGAACAGAGCGGAGCTCCAGGTGCCATTGGAAGGATAAGCAAGACCGGCGCCACAGCAAGATACATGAGTCGACGGGCCGGACCCTTGTTAGGTCCAGCTGCATCAGGGATATTCATATTTGTATACGAATATCCCCATTTCTAGTTGCATGCAATGTTCCCTCTAAGCTGCACACACATGCACAGAGCTCCATTGGGACTGTGCAGAGGCAGCCAACAGGCAGTTTATTTACTTCCCATTTTGGATGAAGCCCCGCCCCCTGCATGCACATGTGATGAAGCTCACGTGCAGTGAGACCAAAAGTTAGAGGGAATGTTGGTTGCATGGAAGGAGGAATCCTCAAGGGAGAGAAAATCAGCCTCAGCCCACCTTCCTTTCTGCCGGTGGAATTTTGCACTATATAAATCATCTTCCGTGGACAAAAGAAGGTCTTCCATTTGTAGAAGTTGAAACCCTGTTCTGTAATTTACACTGCGTAAAGCTAATGACATCAACTGTGGTAAATTTTTGGAAATAAAAAAATCCCCCTCCCCAAAGAGGTCCCAAGGCACCTAAGGGATTATTTTCATTGTGTGAAAGTCATTGGGACTTGTAGTATAGGGATGGAAATATTTAATTTCTAAAAAGTGCCACCTACAAGATTATTTTACCAGTTTTGCATCCAATAGTGTCACAAGGGCTCATGCAAACACACGATGAGGGCTGTCAGCAGCTAGACATAATGTCCAGGGCAGTGGGGGGATGTTGAAGAGCCTTGAAATCAATGAGGAGTTTTTGTTTTTGTGGTGTTTCACAGCCTCTTTCTCCCTCTTTGTCTTGGATCTTTATCTTGTTTGCCTTTTCCTTCTTGCCTTTTTTGGAGGGATTCCCCCCCCCCCTCATTTCTTGGGATTATTTTTGCTGTGGTCAGGCAGCCTGTTTGTGCCACATGCCCCCTTGGGATTATTTTTTTCTCCTGATTTCTCTGGAGGTTTTTCCCCCCCCTCCTCTTTGGTTCCTCCCCTCCTTTCCTGGATTATTTTGCTACTGCCTGGGAGAAGACATCAAATGGTGTTGCTCTATTTTCTTTTGAAGTACATTGTTTCTCTGTTGCCTTGCCTCTGCTTTTTTGTGGGGGAGTGGAATAATTTTTCAGAGTTCTTTGGGGATTTTGGAATGCCAGGGAACAAAGGGAAACCCAAAACAAGATAACCTGGGAGAGGCTTTTCCTTTTGTGTGAAATGAAAGGTGCATGAAAAATACAACAACAAAAGAGACAGCCCCAAAATGAAAAAAGAACTTGAATATTTTCACTGTGCGCATCCCTAAGTCTGGCTCAGATGACACAATATAGCACTGCTGTATAATGTGGGAAGTGAAAACCTGTTTTGGAGATTATATATTTGTTATTATGTACTTTATTTTGAACGTTGTGGATGTGGGAATTTAAAAACCTGCATATAGATAATAGAAAAGCTAGGGTTTGCAAATGAAAACACAGATTTGCCCTATTGAGATGTGGAGAGAAAGAATGCTAAGGTGTTTTGTCTGATAATCTCTGTATCTGTTGTTCTATCTGGAAATGGAATTTCCTCTTCACTCCACCCCACTCTGGCTTCATACTTTTCTCTCTGTGTCTGCCACTCCCTAGAAAGCATCAACTATTGTTCTGTGTGAATGTGAATTTGTGTCAAGACATAATTTCTGGTTAAACTTTCTTATTCTTCCAGTATTCACTAGATTTTTTTTGTTCCTTTTATCATTGAAACATGTACAGAAGAGTTTGACTTTAAGTGCACTGCATTTGTTGCATGAACTAACTGTGTAGCCTGAGCCAAATGTAAAAATGTGTATGGAATTTTAGGGTGGGGCACAACATCACTCGTTTCATTATTTATTCCTTCCATATGTAAACAGCTCTTTTTAAAAAATGTGAGTACAGGATAAACAGCTGTTCCCTCCTTATGAAGCTTAAGAAGTCTAATCTGACTTCTGTAACAGCATGAGCTAGCCATACCTGCTTAGATCCTGGAAGTAAATACCGTATTTTTCCATGTATAAGACACTACTTTTTCTTAAAATCGTTACACTAAAAATTGAGGGGCGATTTTTACACGGAAGTAAGCTGAGAACACGGAGAGAACAAAACGGCCCGTACTTTGCCTCAGTAAACAGGCTTCCTTCAATTACAAGGCTTAGCTGCCTCCAATCAGGAGGCTTAGCTTCCTACAGTCAGGAGACTTAGCTTCCTCCAATCATGAGCCTTATGGAACTGATGTCAGCTGATGTTGAACAAACCAATTGGAACACACCTCGTTGGAGGTGGAGCCTGTAGGCTCAGATTCAACAGGGACTTCTAATGTCCAAGCGTTCTGAGCCCAGAGGCTGAATACTCAAAGCTAAGTTTTCTTAATTTTTGGGTTAGAAAGGAGAGGGCGTCTTATAAACGGGGGCGTCTTATAAATGGAAAAATACAGTAGTTACAGGCCAGAATCCAGTTCCTTATGCCCACAGGCAAAACTCCTGAGTTGAATAACTTTTAATAACAAACTACCTCCAGATAAGAAGTTGGCACTTGTTTATTTTGTCACACACAAGTTACAAGATTCTGGCCAATAATTATCAGTGCCATGTAACTTATTTCTTTTGGTAAGAACAGTATAACAAAGTTGTGTCAAATATAATATAATGGGTGGAAATGACGTTGTGTGTGGTTTGTTTGTTTTTTAGTGTCATGAGTAATATTTTCTAGTTATCTTATTAGCTACTTTTTAAAGGATATTTATGGAGGCATTTTGAATGGAATTTTTCACACTTTATGCCATTCTTTTGTCAACTCTAAGGTCTGCGCTGTTTTAGAAAAGAAGAATAGTATAACAAGTAATGCAATGAATTACTTTAAATTTTTGTCCAATGGCAGCAAATGACTTTTTTTTTTTTTTGCTTTGTAGGAAGCTAGATAACAAATGTATTTTTAAAAGTAATCTTCCAAGCTCAGTATCTACTCAGACCTGATAGAGTCTGTACTTGACCTGACCCTGCGTGTGGGTCGCACTTGACTGTTATATGCCTGACTGTAAAGACAGCAAATGTATTATTGCCATAGCTGACCCGAAAAGGGTCAGTTATGTCCCTTTGTCCTCTTGTTTTTAATTGTTCCCTTTCCCACTTTTGGTGGAAAGGGACGTCTGGAAACGTTGAAGCTTTCCTCAAGTCTGATGATACCTCCTTCTTAGTAGGCATGCATCCTGGGTAAAAATCCATATGTGGAGAATGCATCTGCTGCTTCTCTGAAATAATTGCTCAGAAAAGATGTTGAGCTACAACAAGGCTCCATCTAATGATGAAAGAAAATCACATTAGTTAACAGTGCCTATAAAGCATTTGACAGCACAGTTTTAAGGGTATATGGGAAGTGGGGGGAGCAGGAGGGAGTAGAATTACCAATTCTGGGGAGAGCATCCATCTCATTGTAATTTATTATCCAAATAATATTATTGCATCACCTGCGTCATTATGTAAGATTATACTGATTAATATAACTCTCAGATTTGATTGAGGAGAGGAGTTTGCTTTTTGTCCAAAAGCATTGTACTAAGAGTAAAACTGCTGTTAGGAATACTTATTTGCTGTCATATAATAATAGTAGACCGTGGTGCTATTCTTAAAGTACCTGTGCTGCTAATACGGCTTTTCCATTCCTTTTTTCTTCAAGTTTGGAAGAAGAGGATAGAAGTATGCACAAGTATATACCATCTTTATCAATGGAGGACATGCATATTTTTTTTTTTTTTTTTTTTTGCTGCAGAACACCTAGAAGTTATAGAATCTGGCTTAATGTTTTTTTCTTTTTAAATCTCTCATGAAATAATGCAATATATGTATTTTTACAATCTTTAAGCTGCCAAATAGTAGATTGGCTAGAATAATGTATACATTCACTGCCCCATGTATGCAAAACCATCTTGATTTTTCATCCTCTGCTGTGAAGTAAAGAAAACAAAAGGCTCAATGCCTGCAGCACAGCAGGGAAGTTGTCCTGATTTCACAGTTCAGCCTAAAAGTCTTTGGCGGCTAAAATGTAAACAATTGTAGTAATCATTTCCTTTTTATAACAGCTCTGAGACATCAAACACTTTATTATATGCATCACTTCACATTTTGATGCCTTCAGCAGTTTATAAATAAATAGAAGGCTTATCCAGGGAAGCAATCAAGACATTTGTCAAAAGATTTCTGATTACCAGTAGAATTTTAAAGTTTGACGTTGCTGGCTTTTAATTTTCAACCATCTTTATATTTGAACTTTTAGGTTGGCCTTGATCCAAAGAACCATATGACTAGTACCATACTTCCAAGGAAGTATGTGTTTCTTAAGGAGCAGGTCCCAAACCATTGGCAAACTTTACTTGGAACTGATGGAAGTTTGGAAAGATGATACTGGCAGTGTCTGATGTTCAAAGAGGGAAATACAGAAATTCCACTAGGAATATCCAAAGGCTTTGAGTATACCGAGTGTTTATTTTTCTGATCCCACCCAAAATTTATAATTTTAATTGAGACTGGATATCTCATTCACTGATGGATTAATGATAAATTGTTAACACTTCTGAAAAAAAATCAGGAATTTCTGTATAAAGCTGGGAAGTTTACCCAAATATTCTGGTTGTGTTCTTAAAATCCACATTTAATGTGATGTAGGCATGGCTGCTGGTGTCTTTCACACATCATAGACTATTTCTGCCTATCAACAAGAAAGAAGAAGCCTTTCAATAGCAGAGGCAGATCAAGTTCTTCACCAGAATTGTACTTAGCATTTATAACTACTGTCCATCGTGGTTGATGGGGCAGATGCACAGCAACCAGTGGTGGACAAAGCCAAGGGCAGTGCACACAGACAAATCCGTACAAACGTTCAGGGACAGGCCAACATGGAGGCATTCAAACATACATGCACATAGAGGCCTTTCTGCTTTGGTAAGAAGGCAGGCAAGAGTGGTCTGACTAAGGGTTGTCACCTTAAAGTTTAGCATTCTTTCAGTGACCCAGATCCTACATCTCATGATTTTTAAATTGCTCTGTCATCAAGCACATGACAACACCAACAGTCAGTTGCTACATGCACCTCTGATCTTTAGGGATTTCTATCACAACCCTGCATACAAGTTTTTTGGCTATTGCAGGGCATTGGATTTGGTGCAAACTAGTAAACTACCTAAAGACTTTGTCCAAGTGAAGCTAGGAGGACAAGTGAGACTGTCTTCTGATTTCTCATTTTCTCAGGCTTTAGAACAGTGGTTCTTAACCTGGGCGATATCGCCCCCCAGGGGGTGATTTCGTTTTTCAGGGGGGCGATGGAATGAAAAGGGGCAACGCGGGGGCGAAGGAACAGAAGGGGGGCGATATGGGGGCGATGGAGCTGCCGCCATTGAGGAAGTTATCATCATCCCCCCTCCGCGTGCCGCCGGATCCAGAGCAGCTGGTGCTGGCAGCGGATGTGGTGCTGCCGCCATGCCGCTGCCGCCATTGAGGAAGTTATTGCCCCTCTCCCTGCAGCGGCGCGCCGCTGCCACGGGGAGGGGGGCAATGATAACTTCCTCAATGGCTCAAGGGGGTGTTTCTTTCAAAAAGGTTAAGAACCACTGCTTTAGAACATGTAATCTGAGATGCAAGTCTTGCTTCAGAGTAGCCTAGCAGCCTCCAGAATTCTAAGTGAGGATGAATTTATTTAGAACTAAGGCATAATAGCAGTAGGATGGACAGGAGCATAGTACCCGTAAAACCTAAGCTCAATACCTAACTAGCACTGAACCTGAGAAAAGAAGAGGTTCCACATTTATATACTGGAATGTCATAGGTTGGCTCTGATATAGATAACAAAATATATTGGAGATTGTCCTGTATTATCTTGGGTGACTGAAAGGTGAATGAGAGTTCATCCAATGGAAAAATGATGTGGGAGAATGTGAGGAAAGTCTCATACACATGAAAATTTTCAAGAGATTGTATCTGTATTGGCAATTACCCTTTTGCTTAGATAGGGAAGAGGTGAGAAGGAAAGCTCTTCCCTGGATAATAAGGCAGTTACTTGTGGATTCCAGGTGAATATCTGGAGGTATGTATGGACACAGTCTTAAGGAATTGAATATCTCATCTAAAGTAGTCTTAAAAGAGCAGGCAGTTCAGGTCTGTACAAGATACTCACTTGTTCAACTTGCTTTCTTAATTCTTTTTTTTACAAAAGGTTGGTTGTCACTGATTAGAGTGAATACACTTCTCCCTTCAGCAACGCTGGGGTTAAGTGCGCTGGATCCCCGTGTAGTTCAAAACCCATATATTACTCTTAGCGCCCCCAAAAAAAAACATAATTGCAAAGCATAAACAGGTAATTAGCAGAGAGAGAGAAAGAAAAAAAGAAAGAGACCTCCCCTGACCAGCATCAGCTTCCTGGCATTCCACTGCACCCTCTCTAGCTGCCACATGGAGCTGCCATGCCAGGAGAGGGGCGCAGCTAGGCCAGTGGCCATCACACCAACAACAAGGGCATCATTAAGTCTGAGACCCACCTTTCTCAGGTCACTTCCTGGAGAAGAATAGGAAAGCAGCATTGATTGAATAATTATTTCTTGGATAGTTATTTATTTATTTATTGAAAAATAATACTCATACAACCAAAACTGTGCTGCACAGACATATGCTGCTCAGACATGATGCAATTCAAGGGAGAAGTGTATAATTAACTAATGCACCCACCACATCTTTAATAAAGAAAGCTTTATTTTGTCCTCCTGCTACCTCTGTCATTGTTTCTGGACATAGCACTTTGTGCAGAATGGTAAAGAACATTCCAATATTATGGAAAAAGATTCAGTGGGAGCCCAGACACCATATTAAGCAACTTAGTATTTTGCATGCTGACCTGTGTGAAAATCAGAAGCTATTTATTACATGTTTGTAAAGCCTACCCTTTTGCAAGATTTCTTGCATTGTAGTGTACCGGATGGATACCCAGTGTGGTGTAGTAGATAGAGTGATGGACTAGGACACAGGAGACCTACAGTTTGAAATCTGGCTCTGCTATAGAAACTCACTGAGGAGATGAAACTGATAAAACCACTCCTTAAATATCTCACTTACCCTGAAAGCCCTATCAGAGTCTGCAAGACAGTTCCAACTTGACGGCATATAACAACAGTGTAATGGATAGATTAATGGATTAGATCTGGGTTTAAATCTTTGCTTGGCCATGGAAACTTGGTAGAGGGTGATAATGAAAAACCACTCCTTAAAGATCTCACTGATCTTGAATACCATATTAACCATGAAAGCCCTATCAGAGTCTGCAAGACAAAAAGGACCCAAGGCGGCTTACATCATTAAAACAGTATTTAAAAACTAAAACAGTAAGTATACAAATATTAAAAAAGAATTAAACAAGTATTATATTAAAATAGTAACTAAGATCAATATTAAAACACATTTAAAACAACAGAGCACAACAGTTCATTTAAAACCCCTCCCAGACCATCAGTCATTAAGGAAAAGCCTGCCTGAAGAGAAAGGTATTTGCCTGCCTGTAGAAGGACAGCAAAGATGGGGCCGGCCTAGCTTAAATGTGACTTGATGGAATATAGCAACAACTTGCTCTTACAATTGTTCTAGAAAGAAGGTTCCAGAACTGTAAACTTCAGGTTGTCAACATGATGGTAAAATATATAGGATGTTTAATTTATTTCAGATGTGTGTCACCCAGGTTAATAATACTCACTGAATGGACTGAATCTTGATAGTATTTTCTGTTTTCTTCCTTAATTTTCATATGGAGATAATTCCAAATATGAGTGTGGGTGGCTGCCTATCTGCTACCAGAATCGGTGCACAATGAATTAAGTGATACCGTGTTTCCCCGAAAATAAGACAGGGTCTTATATTAATTTTTGCTCCAAAAAACGCATTAGGGCTTATTTTCAGGGGATGCTTTGTTTTTTTCATGTACAACCATCTACATTTATTCAAATACAGTCATGTCATCTTCTTCTGGTTGCTGCACAATGGTGGAGGGCGGGCTTTCACTTAACTGGGGCTTATTTTTGGGGTAGGGCTTATATTATGAGCATCCTGAAAAATCATACTAGGGCTTATTTTCAGGTTAGGGCTTATTTTCAGGGAAACAGGGTACCAGGAGACGGATATACTGCATTAAAGAGACAAAATGTCTCATAAGATTGCAATCTTCAGATTCTACTCAGAAGCATTCACTGTTTATTTTTAATAATCTGATCCTGATCTGAAGCAAATTTCTGATATGCATACACTTTTTTGTTCTAGCAAATAATTAATATAGACCTAGTCCCTCTTATCTGATTGATGCTGAAGCAGTAGAATGGTGATTATTCATTGCCTTATTACTGACCTGCATTTAAATTGACTTAATTAACATACTTTGATCAAAGTATAGAGACTTGCGATTTTGAATCTATTTGAAAAACTAGTTGATTTAAGGCTTTAAATAATAATTCACTGTGCTACCAGCATTCTTGCATGTTTTTTTTTCTTTGTGTTTGTCTAGATAATACATACATACATTCAATTAACTGCAACAAAGAAGGTCCTCTTATCATTGCCCTTTATGGGGAAAAACAGTCCTGCAGCAGTCCTGCTTCTGTGCTCTGTAGGGCTCAGAAGTTCATAACCAGCAATGTAAAGTGCATTCCAATACTCCAGATGTGATGTAATTACAATGAGTCAGCACAAGCCAGACCTGCCCTTTTCAAAAATGGGATATAGCTATCACACTGGTATAAGCTAGACAAAAGCACTTCTGCCTATGGCTGTCACCTAGAGAGCCAGAGTCAAAGCAGGTTTCCAAAATATATCCCTCCAAACTATTAAAATGTGTTTCATAGGCAGTGCTACTCCATCCATCAAAAGGCTGCTATTTCTAGATTAAGTGTTTTCTTGGCCAGCAACACCTCTGTCTTGTCTAGATTAAATTTCAATCTTTTCAGTATGTGTAACTGATAGTGTGCTTATTCAGAAATCAGTTTTTCCTGGTTTAATATGAATAGCCCATCTCATCTTCTCTTTGAATATTTTAAGACTGCTCAGTTTGCGTTTGAATTTTGAAAAATGGAAGCTGTCATACTCACAATGGAAACTTGAAATTGTTACATATGCATGGGACCATTTCCACTTATATCTAGGCACCAGACAAGTCCCTGCAAGAGTGGACATATGTTGTTATGTTGAGATGATCTATTGTACACTGTCCCAAAACTTTAGAGTGATGCCACCATGTTTAAATAAAGCAACTGTACCATCCTCCAGAATTCTGTATATTTTAATTTGCAATAAATATGTTAGATTCTTTGTTCTCACCTATCCTTGTATTACTATATGTTAAGCTATGTTTATCAGATTTTATTGACGTAGAAAACTGTCAGTTCTATAAGCAAGATGACTTTGTGCAGTTACAGAACCCATTTGTATGCTTATACATGGTCTTCTTTGCATTATATTCACAGTGACAAACAAGAAACCTGCACAGGCATCCATTACAAAAGTCAAACAGTTTGAAGGTTCTACATCTTTTGTACGACGGTCACAGTGGATGCTGGAGCAACTTCGCCAGGTTAATGGTATAGACCCCCATCGGGTGAGTATCCTGTCCTGTGAGCACTTCTTGTTTAGTGCTGTGGTTTTGTTTTGATTTGACTTCTCTATAACACTTAGGTTTAGTTTTCCCATGAGAACACCTTGTTCTTCCTTTTGCTTCTGTTTCATAAACAAACAATCTACCGTATTTGCCGGCGTATAAGACGACTGGGCGTATAAGACGACCCCCCAACATTTCCACTCAAAATATAGAGTTTGTTATATACTCACCGTATAAGACGAGCAATTCAACTTTCTAACTATAGGTGGCGCCGAGGCTGCTTCTTGGTGCTTTAGGTCTGTCGGCCATTACTGTATAGGGTGTGTGGCAGTTGAGAGAGCTCCGGCTTTCCGAGTGAGCCTGTGTGTGTGTGTCTGCAAGGAGGTAAGCTGCTGTTTTCTCCTTTTAAAAAACTTCTGGGTGGGTTTTGGCTGGGGCGGATATGTTTCTGTGCTGTTTTGTTGGTGGCTTTTTTCCCCTTAATGCCTCAGCAAGGGAGCTGAGTTTACTGTGTGTTGTTGGAAGTTTTAAGTGCCTTCCGTTTCTTCGGCCTGAACGGATTAATTGGTTTTCAATTCATTCCTATGGGAAATGGTGCTTCGACCTACGAACATTGAAAAAGAGGACGAAATGGCTGAAAAGCCTCCAGGCAGCCATGTGGCTGCGGCCATTTTGTCTTCTCCTCCACTCCTCCCCTCTCCCCTCTCCCGACGATCAGCTGATGGGCGGGCTATTAGCAGGCTTCCTGAGGCATTCTCTGCACTGGAAATTCAGGGGAAAAAGGTGGAAGCTACCGGTATGTCTATTCCAACTGAAGTGCACCCGGCGTACAAGACGACCCCCCCACTTTGAGGCATGTATTTCAGGGTAAAAAAGTAGTCTTATACGCCGGCAAATACGGTATTTGTTGTTTTAAGTGCTAGCATGCTGTTCAAGATTAGATATGGGGATATTCGTATATGAATATGAATACCCCGACACAGCTGGACCTAACAAAGGTCTGGCCCCCAGGACCAGACTGTCCACTCATGTGTCTTGCTGCAGCGCCAGTCCTGCTCGTCCTTCCAATGAAGCTCCGCTCTCTTCCTGCTCGACTGGCCACTCCAGGCAGGGAGCAGGAGGACGAGTCTCCCTGCACGGCTCCTGAGTGCCCACTGCAGAAATGTCAGTTTCCATCCTAAACTTTCCTTGACTTCACTGCATTTCTCTCTTTTCAGCTTTGTTGCTTTAAACATTGTGTTACCTCCTGTAACTGTAACCTTTCTCGCTGTTGTAGCTTTCAGAGTTGCTAACTTTCTTATCAGATACCTCCCATAACAAGGTAGCCTACTACTTTGTCCCAGTGTTATATGTAGACTTCGGTCTAGATGGGCGCAAAGAAACGTTCCTTCTTGCATACACCATTCTCTTCTACTACAAGCAACAACACCACTAGCAGAAATTTTAGAAACAATAATGGTTTAGTCCACCATTGTGGCAAGATGTACATTTTTACTCCGAATTCTGCCCCTTCTCTTTGTACTCTGGAGATGTGATTGATACATCTGCAGATTGCTCAAAACATTGTCCCATGGTAGAAACATACCTGGTCTAAGTATGTCACATGTATTTGTTAAGTCTGCCTAAAGGATAAACATGCTGATGACATCCTAACCCATACCTAGATCACCAGATGATGCTGAACTACAACACATATAATCTGCAGCTGGCATAACAAATGTTATGGTAAATTGTAAAGAGAAGTCCAAAATATCTGAAGTCCCAAGTTTGGGGGCCATTGTGCCAGTAGCTCAATCAAGTAGGGTCCTCATCCAAAGGCTTTCCAGCCATGGTTGCCAGAAGGGGCACCTGATAGAATATGTTGCTATGACCTGCCAAAGTTCTGTTTCAGGTCCTGATGGATTTAATGTGAGTCTCTGCAACCCTACACTTACATAACATGTGATAAGAGTTGGTCTGGTTGGATAATCCCCACACACATAGGCACACCAGAATGCTCTTTTGATTTGCCATCAGCAGCAGTCCTAGTCATAAAATATTCCTACATTATAATACAATATTTAAGAAAGAAAGAAAGTTCAACACCCTGTTGGGAATTTTCTCCTGTGCAACAAGAATGACATCATCATCTGGGGCGGATTGCCTCTGGTTAAACACTTCCTATTTCAGTTTTGGGATGCACACGGCATCATCTTATTTTGTGCAAGCCATGCACACTCTGAAATCAAAGAATGAAGTATTTAATCAGTGGCAGTCTGATGATGATATCATTCCCCTTGTGCAGGCAGAGCTGTGCAACATGATTTTCACAAAAGAAAGAATTAGCAAGAATTTTGACTGAAAATCAGCTTTTCACAAGAAGTTTCTAAAAGCAAGGAAGTCTAAAGCAGCAAGTGCAGCTTTGTAAAAGTCTTTATTTCTCTGGTAATTCTAATGTTCTTCTTTCTAGGATTCCCCAGAATTTGATTTACTGTTTGAAAATGCTTTTGACCAATGGGTAGCAAGTACAGCCTCTGAAAAATGTACATTCTTTCAAATTCTCCATCATACTTGTCAGCGGTACCTTACAGACAAAAAGCCAGAATTTATTAATTGCCAATCTAAAATTATTGGAGGTAAGTGTATTTGCTTTGATCTGAATGGCTTAGCTGATTTTATCTGATGTGTTTGTCTAAAAGACTGGCATGCATATGCCAATTTAGCTGGTGTTTGAATGACATTATAGCATAGTAGATTACATGAAATCCCTTTGATTTGACTCAAATAAAAAGGTTTCTTAAGGTCACCAGGTGAGTCTTGAATCCACATTTATCAACATTTTGGATACCACCAATTATGAAATCTGTAACTGGGAGAAGAATTTCTTGTAAAATCACTGCCTTTGTGGTTTTCATTTTTTGTGATTTAGTGAGAATATTGCCTCCAGGATGTGCCTTACTTCTTCTAGGTATTGATTTAGAAGCTTGCAAGTTTAACTTCTTTCTGCTGATTTTGTTCTTTCACATTTAGCAAGCATCAATTTTGCCAGTATTTCTAAAAGACCTAAGGTAGAATGGCTGTTGCTTGAACGATAGTCATTTCCGTTTATGCAGTGTTTTTATTTGCCAATCATCTTTGCTGATGTTCCAGCATTATGGATGTCAGTAAAGTGGGTGTTCACAAGTGAATACATGATCATAGGTGTAGATACATACCAGAGCTTCAGAAACAAGAAAGCAGTATAAGCATGTATGTTGTGAAATTATTCCTTGGTAATTGGAATTTGGCATCATTCTTGAATTGGTCGCTACATGCAGCTAAAGGACACAGTACTGTAGGCATGTATCCATTAAATGCCTGACCATGTACTCAAAAGCACAGTCAAAATGTTCCCCAACACCTCATCAATTAACCATGTCAGGTCACACAAATTTTATTCAAATATGAATAGTCTTCTGGCCCATGTTATAAAAACAAATTGGATGTATACATCTTGCTGATATTATTAACTTGAGAATATATCAGGTTCCACAAAATGGGTAAGAGTGCATGTTATGAGAATTTGAAAAAAGTATCTCAGAGCTTCAGAAAGCCATTGGTTCTTGATATTCATAGTATAATCTCTTTGAGACCCTAAATAACATTTACTATGAGAGGAAGTCAGGACAAAGTTGCCGTAGTGTGCTGAGGAACTCTCCTTTTCGACATTGAAGGCTATCTTAAATCTTAAAGTTTTGTTATGTGGTCATAGACCAGATTATACAAAGAGATCCTCGCTAATTTTGTTTGGATGTTTCTTTTTTGTCCAGTGACTGGACAGGCCACTGTAAAACTGACACCGGTAGCTTTCCTCAATATATTTATTGATGCTGCTGTAGATGTTACATTAGCTTCTGCTTTTCCTACTGGTTCTTTAGGATATTTTTCTTATGGCACATCTGTCTGTACAAGTGGTTGATGAGAATACTGCATAATAAAACAACTGGCAACAAGATCAACATACATAGCACTATATTTTAAGTGCAGTTCTCCTTTAGCTTTATTGCAATATTTCACTATTAACCTATAGTTCCCATGTTGCTATTCCCAGCTGAGTAAATTCCTGCACTCATTTTTAATTCAGCAATAAATATATCATTAAGCTTCTTCACAGATCTAAGGTAAATAATTTTATATGGTCTGTTAACAGCAAGCAGAGTTCTTTAAGATTTGTAAAGCTGGAACCATGGAGCCTGTTGTTGATGACTTTATTCAGAACCATTCTGATTCACTCTAGGTCAAGTTAGTGTAATCAGTTATTTTACAATACTACTGTACTGATTTAAGCAGATTGATGTGCTTTCTATATAATTTGTAGCTGGTTTGTAATGGAAGGATAATAATTGTGGGAAAGTGTTTATTAAATCACAGAAAGTAAGCAAGGTTTTTTTCTTCAATATTTTCATTATTGACTTACAGTTCAATTTTATGTGCTGCTACATCAGCACTATTTTGTTCAGGTTCACTGCAGCCTATGAACTTTAGGTAATATTACAACTGATATAAATCACTGGTAATTTTTCTTTCTCACAAAGGGAGGAGAAGATACCAAGGGTAGCCTCTTCACAGTACTCTTTAGCTTATTCTGACATGAATTCCTCAAATCTGGAGAAACCCAGTACCATTATAGTTCAGAAAGAAACACAGAACCTTTGATCCTTTTGGCATCTTCATACTCTGAAAAAAGCTTCAATTTTTCTATTTGAAGGTTTGGTTTTTATAGTGAAATGAATCCTTATCAATATTTCCAAAATGTGTATTTTTCTAGAAAGCATAGATATCGACACACCGGACCTAAATATGTTAACTCAGAAATTCTCTTTCCAATGCAGTTGCTCTTTCTCTTTTGAACTTAAATTGATGAATTTAAGGATAATTATTTTAAAATTACAATATATATTTTAAATAATATGTTGTGTGTAAGATTGCAGTCAGGCATTTTCAAAATAAGCTACAGCTATTTCTAGATCACTGTAAATCATTTTGGGTAGATTCAGTTCTTGGCAGAGAATACCACTGTTACATCTTAAAGCATCTGGGGCCCACGTGCGATGATAGGGGCATGCTGGATGCACCTTCTCTTGTAATTGCTTCTGAAACATAAAAGTGACTGTCTGAAGAGGGTATTTGCAGAGTGTGAATTTTTGGTTAAAAACCTCTAGCTACACAGCAGAAAGTGTAGAGCAGAATTAGTTTCAGGTCTTTCCATAGCAGACCACACTTTATGGTCACTTCCAGTCTCAGAAACTCAGTCTAAGACATTGGTAAGAGAAAGAATAAAAGGCTCCATTTACTCACAGTTCTGAACAAAACAAAAAACAGCATGTTGCAGAACAAAACATGATGGTTACATGAATAGGTCTTGCCTGACTCATAACTCTATACTGACTGCACACGTACATGACTAACAGCATAACTGCCAGCAGACTGAAAATACTCTTAAGCAGATAGGCATGGCTCTCTTCAAAGTCAGAGTCAGAGAGAGAACAGTCCAAACTACTGCTGGACTGACTGACAGCCCAGTCCGGAAAGGTCCCTTCAAGCCAAACCTCTTAAAGCCAGCTTAGGAAGTTTGCTAAAGCTTCAACAGAGGGGAAGATTACTCTGTCCGCATAGCCTCTCACATCAGCTGGAACTCTGATTAGTAATGAGGGTTGGCTAACAAGAAAGCCCACCAAGATAGAGCAGCCACTTTCCACCTCTTCAAACTAGTATCTTAAGATGGATGACAAGGCATGCTTCCCTCATGGCATGTGGCCTCCAGTATGCTTTAAGACCTTGTGAATGGTATGTTATTGAATTAATGCCAGAAGTTTTAAGTTCATGTCTTTCATGTACCTGCAGCAGATAGCAGATAACGGATATTTTCACTAGGAAAACAATGCAGGGTTTGAAAACCCTCCATCCACTTTGTGGTCTTCCATCAGATCAGGGATCCTGAGTGGCTCATGCTCATTTAAAAAGAGAAGAGGAAACCCATTTTGGATTCAAATACATGGCAAAAATTGTTTCTAGTTTTGATCCATTTCCATTTGGATTATTTCTGTAAAGGTAGAATGTGAGCTCTTGAAGAACAAAATTGCTGACATCTAAAGGTAAAGCCTAGAACTGCAAATATTTTTAATGAAAGATAGATACTGTATATCAGAGGTCGTCAACCCCCGGTCCGCGGCCCGGTGCCAGTCCATGGCCTGAGCCGGACCAGGCAGCAAAGACAGACCTCCCGCCCCCCCCCCTCCCTGCACGCACTCCCCTCCCCACAGCTGCTTTGCGCACGCATGCCAGCGCCGCCGTTAGCACTCCCCCACTCCACGCATGCACCCAAGCGCCCGCACGAAGGGGTGGGTGGGCGGGCATGCGCACACTCCCCCACCGCTTCGCACATGCGCCCAAGATCACGCGCGCACCCGTGCGAGCGCGGGGGGGTGCCCCGCCTTCCTAAGAGGCTCCTAATAGATTGCTGCTATATACAAAAAGAGACAAAAGGAAGACAGAAACTGGAAGGTAATGCTGAGGTTCTGCAAAGGGCTACTTGCTCTCATATAGCATCCTCTTACAACTGTTCTTTTCTGCAGAACAGTTGGCTGCAATTATGAAAGGATTATCCAGTTCTGCCTTTTCAGAGGATTCTTGGCTGCTCTGATCATGGCAGTGAGTCATTTACTTTTCTTCAGCCAAGTATTGGTTGAAGAAGTGTTCTATTAATAGTCAACATGATGATGTCAGTTGTTTGTAGATCACATGAACAAACAAACAAAAACTATTCAGATGTGAAATTTGTACAGATTTTCAAAAGGCAAAATATATCTGTGAGCGTTTAAAAAAAAATCTGCACCAGAAAATATATTTTCTTTTTATCTTTCTAAGCACATAAGACTAATCTGGTCTTAGTGCAGTTTATGAAATGAATAAAATATGCATATATTATGTGTGTTTGTACAAGATAAATAAGTTTATGCAGACATGCATATACTGATTACATATGTGTGCGTGTGTTTAAAACAACTGCAAACAAGTAGCCTCTGGATCTTAGGAAGATACTATCAAATACTAAATTATAGTGAATGATTATTATTTTTAATTTTTAATAGTAATCCTTGCTCAGCTATGAAGTAGAAGCAAATCTTTAAAACTATCCTTTTTTGGTCAGTTGCTTATAATTTGCCTAGTTTATTTCAGTTCTAAATCCCCCCCCCCCAAAAAAAAAGAAAAATCAATATCCCAATTGCTAAGGTTTGCTTTGAAGTTTTGCAAAAACATGTCAATTGAGGAGTGGAAAATATAGCTATGAGGTTAGAAATTAGGAATCAGCACATGGCTGGAAAATCAGACATATGTGGGAATATGAAAAAGGTAAATTACTGGGTTTCAGAGCCACTAATTATGAATGCCTTCTATTCAGACTGTTCTTGTTTCTGAGCGGTAGAAAATATCCCCACTAATTAATTCCCTCTGAGACTGCATATAGCAAAGATATTATGTTGTGTAAATCAGAGGTGAGCAGCCTTTTGCCCTCCAAATGGTTTGAACATGAACTCCCAGAATTCCTATCCAGCATGGCCAAGCAGAGTCTAAAGCCTCCTTCATAAATTGATCACCCTATGTACTATGACTGTTCAATGTCAACAGCTTCAGTAGCCTGTGTAGTAGCTCCACAGGATAATCCAAGTCTGTGTACAGAACAGATTTTAAGTAAGTGAATTTCAACAGCCTGCTTTTGGAGCCCCCCACCCCCATTTTCCTTTCTTATTAAAAAGTGATTTGGGGCTTGTTTTTTGTTCTTGTTGTTGTTTTCATTCTGTTTGGTTTCAATTGGATTGGCTTTTGTGTCTAGCTGATTGCTAACTGTACTATATCACTGGAATGCATGATGATATAGAAGCAGAAGCTATCTTCAGAACAGTCATCTCTTGCTTTGTACATTTGCTTATGTGTTACTATATCGCCAGCCAAACACCCTTGGGCAAGAGACATTCTCTAAAATAAAAAATCCAAGACCTGGTGTTCCTTGCAATTTGCTACATAAAGGAAAACCTGTATTTTTGTTAAGGTTGCCTTTGGCTATGTCTCCATTCACACATTAACCACATAAAGAGGGCTCCATCCGATGACTAAAGAATGAGATGTGAAGATCTTTTTTCCTCAGCAGTTTTTTAAAAGTTAGTTACTTTGAGTCCGTTTTGTGCATGTATTGTGACTGCAGAATGTGGGAGACTAACTCAGTTTGGACAGGTTCTGGAGGTACAAGATGTATGGAGAGACCAAACATCCTTCTTTGAAACTCTCTTGTCCTGTTTTCAGCTGTGGAAGGAGGGGAAGAGTAAGAACAGATAGATAGACCTTTAACTGTGTGACTTTGGGTTTTATACATTAAACTGGGAAAGGAAAAAGCTCTCCTTCAAGGATCTCTTGAAATAAGGTAATCCAGGTTTGTCTGTTTTAACCTTAAAACCACACAGTGTGGGATATGAAGCAATCAAAACATGGCTCCTTTCCGTTCTCACTTTCTTTTCCATCCTCCTTTTAATTCTTTTTAAATATACTGAATATCGGTATACAACAAAATGAACATGTGTGGATAATGTAGAAATCACTGGTGCATATTAGGCTCCAGATTGGTTGTGTTCTGCATGAGGTGGAGTGTTCAGACCCAAGTCATGGCGTGAAGAATGATGTGGATATTTCTGCCATTTATTTATTTATTGCATTTATACCCCACCTATCTAGTCGAACGACCACTCTAGGCGGCTTCCAACATATATAACAACATATAAAATATAACAAAAAAATTTAAACATCAATAGACAAATTATTCAAGATGAAAAAAGGAAAAAAGAGAATATATATATATATATATATATATATATATATATATATATATATATATATATATATATATATATATATATATATATATATATATATATATATATATATAAAAGAAAAAAGGAAATCAAGTATTAACTGGAGGGAAGGCCTGCGTAAACATCCAAGTTTTCAGTTAGTTTTTAAAAATGCCCAGCGAAGGGGCCGCACGAATCTCCAGAGGAAGGTTATTCCAGAGGCGAGGAGCTACCGCCGACAAGGCCCGGTTTCTTGTTTTTTCCTTCCGGGCCTCCCTCGGCGTCAGGCTCCTCAGCCTCACCTCCTGGCTCGATCGGGTGATTGGTGGGAGTAGCCGTTCCGCCAGGTATCGAGGCCCTAAACCGTTTAGGGCTTTATACGTAAGCATTAAAACTTTGAAGTCAATGCGGAACCGAATGGGCAGCCAATGCAAAGCGGCCAGAGTGGGAGAGATATGCTGACATTTTCTCACTCCACTAAGGAGTCTGGCCGCCGCATTCTGCACCACTTGGAGTTTCCGCATCAACCTCAAAGGTAGCCCCACGTAGAGCGCATTACAGTGGTCTAATCTCGAGATTACAAGCACATGTACCAAGGTGGTGAGTGCCCCAACATCAAGATAGGGACGCAGCTGGGCTATCCGCCAAAGATGAAAAAAGGCGGTACGGACTACCGACGCCACCTGAGTTTCCATGGTAAGCGCCGGGTCCAGATGGATCCCCAAACTGTGAACCTCACTCTTTGCGGTAAGAGTCACCCCCCCAAATGTGAGTTTCCCAGACCGCTGACGGTGGGGCCACCCACCCTCAGGACCTCCGTCTTGTCCGGGTTCAGCCTCAGCCCATTTTCCTGCCATGCACAAGAAGCCTTGAATTGCATCATGTTATAGAAGTTGTATTGCTCTTGTTTGTACATATTGTTAGTACATATTTTGGTCTTGCTTATTAGCTGTAGAGTGCTGCAAATACTACATAGGGAGAACTCTTACATAGAAACTGCCCCTGAGCAAAAATTTACCTCCATTTTATCTGCAGGTCACAGTAACCTCTGAAATGTAAGAAGTTAGGTTGCTAATATAGGATTGTTCTTTAAATTCCAACTGTTGAGAATTTTGGCTGAAGAAGGTAAGGATAATTTTCCCAAGGGATTATATATGTTTGTCAACATGGTTTGCTTTGGCAGATTCCCATGTACATACTGCACATTCTTTGTCAAAAGATGAGGGGGTTTTGCATGTCAAAGTTTATAAAGCTCATTGCTCTTCTCAGTAGCAGATAGCACAATCTTATTAGACAGAGATAATTGGAGAGTTTGCTATACTTTTGGCTTCCTTCCACTGCTGATTTAATGAACAAAAATGGAGGGAGCTAAATATAGCTGTTGGCTCACTGTCATAGGCTGGAAGTGTTTGACCTGTTAGTAACCTGGCTGTGCCCATCCATGAATTCACTGGATACCATAATGAGGGAGAGAAAGGATAACTGTGGGACCATCCGCTAGTCAACTTGAGTATTGCTAGGTGATTGTCGGTTTTGGAAAGAGTTGAATAATCACCTCACCCCGCCTCCCCCAAATCTGGGGCCAAGAGCTGCATCTGCCCTTGTAACATAACTCTTATTTTGACTGAACAGATTCTAGTGTCCAATTGGTTATAAGTGTTGCCTTGCCTATTTTCTCTTGTTTCTTCTTATTTGTTCACCCCACTGTTTCCACTTGGTTTTGGTCAAGAATGCTACTTGCAGGGATCTTCTGACTAAGCAAACTATAGTTGGAAGTTCTGATAGTAGCAAAACAAAAAAGTCCAGGCCTAAATAGCTTCATGATATGGATGACCTTAGCTAAGGTTACAATATCCTTTTTTAACATAATGGGTAAAATCCTGTTGTGTAAAGTTGTGCTGGCATAAATCAGATCTGGAAATAATTAATTTAAAATGAAAGTTTTGTAAGCCACATTTCAGGTTCCAAGGCTATCTAGGGCTCCTTTTTGCCTTGGGTAAGCCTTCAGGAGCCTTGGGAGTCCCAAGGCAGAGGGAGGAGCCTTTAATCACTTTCGGATTACTGGTGGTGGTATCAATCCCATCAGTGGCAATTCTTTTTTACTATTAAAGGCTACTCTCACCCTGAAAGTCACAAAGGCTACCCCAAAGCAAAGGGGAATCCTAGGGAGCTTCAGAACCTGAAAGGTAGGGAATAGGATGCATTCAATCAGTTTAAATTAATTATTTCTGGCACCAGATCTGGTTTATGCTGACGTAAATTTATGCTACAAGATTTTTTGCCCACAGTTTCATCCTGGCCCTAGGTAGGTGTCTTGTATATTGTTTCTTGAACCTGCAAAGGAAGAAATGGGCTTATACTGCTTAGATCCAGCCCATCCCTATGTTGGATATACAGTGTGGCCATGTGCAAAAGGAAGATATGCATGTACAGTGTCTGTAGACTTCTTCTTTGCAGACAGCTGCACTGCACTCACAGATTTCAGGTGCAGGATGATAAGCAGCATGCTTTGCTTTTCCTTTGTCTTGCATGGCATTAGGAGAGGTGCTTGGAACAACCCTAGTAATGCACTTAGCAAATTGGTTACTGAGTAGTGCTCCTATTAACCTCCTTAGTGTAGCCTCTGCAGCAGATGTATAATTCTGGACGTGAGGAATATGCATATTCTAATCATTTAGAATTGTTACATACATATTTAATGTGTTTTCTCCCTCTGTATCCAAGAAGTTGAGGGAATTTATGCAGACTTTCAAGGTCAATCTTGGTAAAGTTATATATTTCCTCATCCTAGTCATCTGATTGCCAGTGATATATTCTGACTAATCCAGATTCCCCCCCCCCCCACATTTCCCTACTTCCACCACAGGTTGGCACAACATCTGTTTCTTTTTTCTTTTCTCTTTCTTTTTTTAAGGAGAGATCCATTAGGATTCATAGCATCTTTATTCCAATTTTGTTCAATATGTGTGAATAGTGTATATTAAGAATTCATGCATGTTCATCTCTTAAAATATTCTGTTTCAGTTTAACATAACTGGTGCATCTTGTTTAATCTTGTCATATCTATACCGTAAAGGTTTTAAGGTTTCTTACCTGTGTCTTCATTACCTAAAACTCCTTCTTTAATATCTTATTTCTCAAAGTCCAATAATTATAATAGCTATTGGTGATAGTCCAAATAACCTGTACACAGAGGTACCATCATTGATTTCTCCTAACATCTTTACCGCCCGTGGCTAAAATCATGTTGTGTAGTTACATCTGTTAAAGGCAATTGGTGTAACTTGGCAGTAGCTTATCACTGGCAGTTAATGAATCTTTCCTTCATTTTTTGGATGCATGCTAGCTTAGTTTTTACCAAAAAATCCAAGTGGGAACTTGTTAATTGCCAGTGATAAACTGCTGCAAATTATGCCATTTGCATTCTACATGTAACTAAACAACAGGATTTAGACCAGTTGTTGTAGTGTGTTGAGTGTTCAGCTAGAATTCAAGAGATGTGATTTTGAATCCCTGATCAGCCATGGAAACTCACAGGGGATGAGGACAATGGCTAACCTCTCCTTGAATATCATACATACCTTGAAAATCCTACTAGAATTGCCATCAATCCAAGTGACTTGATGGCACAGAACAATATGAACATCATCGTGCTGCCTCCAGATATTGATGGCACAGAAAAGTGCTCAGGTAGAAGCTGGTCAGAGTAGAAGCCAAGGGGAAGGGAATCATTTGTGATGGGGCCACAGCTCAGCTGTAGAACATTCTTTACATATACAAGGTCTCATTTCCACCCCCAGCATCTCCAGGAAAGGCTTAAAAACTGCCTGAGACCCTGGAGAGCTTTTGTCAGTCAGTTTTGACAGTCATGGGCTAGATGGGCCATAAGTACCAGATCACACATTCAGCTTTCCTGTGTGGTCTGGTACTTGTTTCTCAATATCCTTTGAAGACAATCCATCCGTCCCCTACAGTTAAAGGAAGCCAAATGGGAATGTGTTGTCAAAACTTATGGGGAAGAATTGCTCTCTGACAGCATCCATCTTCTGAGATCCATTCCTTCACCCTTCAGCTGTCTTTCCCTTACAGATCATTTCTTTCATGTTATGTCAATATTTGCACATTCATGTTCTGTGTGCCAGTTTGACAAGGAGCTAGTCAAAATCTGAGACACCAGTTAATTTTATAGTTTATATTTTTAGGGAGTTACTAAGCATTTTTCCGGTATATCTCTGTGTGTCTTATTTAGCTGAGTTTCTGTTAGTCTGAGCTCTCCTGTTGGGTTTAAGGTTATGTTGTCTGCTTAATTAATGGCCAGGAATAGTATTTAACTAATTTAACATTCCTTCATTTGGCCTGGTGCTGAAAACTCAGCAAAACTGGCATCAAACATGCCTTACTCTGATCAGAGATCTTGTAAAAAATTTCCACAGCACATAATATGTCTTTTTTCTCCCATTTATATTAATTTTTCCTTGAAATAATTCATGGTGACATACATTGTTCCTCCATCTTATCCCAAAAACCCAGTGAAATAAGTTTGGCTGAGAGAGAAACTGGCCCATGATCACCTACTGAGCTTCATGGCTCAATGGGAATTTGAACTTGGGTTTCCCCAATCTAACCACTGCACCAGCCTGGCTGTCTTAATGAGTTCCTCATTCACTTGATCGAGGAGCAGTATAAATGTATGGCTCCTTGTGTGAACAAATGAAAATTAGCATAGTGGTGCTGCATGCAATTTTGAATAATAAGAATAGTTATTGTACACTCCAGTGTTGTGATTCAGCTGGGGGGGGGGGGCAGTTGTTTTTAAGATAAAGTAATGCAGGAGAGAAGGATGAAGATATGGAGCTTTAGCATAGGGCCACTAGGTATTTTTAAAATGCTCTGGATAGTGAATAAGATAACTTAGAGTACCTGGTTGCAAAGTGAGGGGTCAAGAGTTCATTTTCCCACTGTGCCTCCCAGGAGAAAAGCCAGCCTACGTAGCGTTGGGCAAGTTGCTTTATAGTACCTAGGCAACCCTGACAAAAGTTGCCATAAGTTAGAACTGACTTAACATTACAGTACTACTACTACAGGTTGTGAAAGGCAAAGACAATAGTTACACGATTTCAGTTGTGCATGACTTCATGGAAATTGCTGGACTAACATGACTTTCAGAACAAATAGTACTGGAGCATCACTGCTCTTGAAATATATCTGAAGATATGAGCAGTGATGGAGAGAACCTTTCTGTGGCCCCTCTTTTCTACACTGCTGAGACTGGGCTATGTGATACTTAGCGCAGACTTAATGATAAAATTATGGGAGGCTTGTCAACTTCCTCTGCACTTCAGAGGTAGAATGAATTGGGAATAAAGCCAGTATACTTTTAAATGGCTCCACTTGAGTATCACTAATAAGATAGTATGGCTATATTATAAAATCAGGTCATTTTTTTTCTTGTTAGTGAACATGATTGCACCTTCTTGGATGCACCCCTTAATGGGGTGTAGGGATTTAAGTGTGTAAGTGAAGCTGAGAGCAATGCTGTCAGGAGGCCAGACTCTATTGTGAGGCTAGACTCCTAGCAGGGTCACCCAAGGTGGAATGGTCTTAGCTGAGAAACAAGACTAAGATGCATTTATCCTCTTCAAGGTGCAGCTACTGGGCAGCAGCAGTAGCTGAAGGTGACACTGGCAGAGGAAGCAACAGTGGTGACATTCAAGCTAATTTTTGTTTGTACTGCACAGCAGGTGGCAATAGCAAATCCATGCTGAACTTTATGTTCCATGAAAACCTTAAGATGAGACAATCTAAAGTGAAACAAGAGTGCTGGAAGATGTGACTCCCAAGTCAGAAAACAGTCAGCTACTGGGGAAGAGCAAAGTACAAATATAGCTCTTTTTTTCATTAAGCTAAATTTTTCTGCTTTGCTACATTAAAAGGGATTGTTTGAATTCTTTTAAAGACTGAAGAATGTTTTTAAAATGTAGAATTTTTGATAACCACCCTGAACATATTTGATCTCTACTGATTCCAGAATCTGTACGGGGCAGGGCTCATTTATACTAGGATGGGAGCACATTCAGAAATACTAGGGTCTCCAAATAGGGTAGGAAATAATTCTGCCTAACATTTGGAAAGCTGCTGCAGTCAAGAGTTCACAATAATGGGCTAGATGAAATAAATGGCCCAAAGGACTGTAAGGCAGCTTCTCGTGCTTGACAGAAATGTTTGATTACGCAGACTCTTATAACTTGTTGAGGTAAACGTATTGTAGAAAAATTACAGTGCAGATACTCTGACCCTTTTTCAACAGCTTATGATAAAAGCTATTATTCAGCCTGCATTTTGTTCAGTATCCTAAATTGTTCCTTTGAAGAAAAGATTCTGTACAGTATTCTATTTGCATGCCAAATACTTTTTGAATGTTGCCTGTTCTTTGTAAGGTGGTGCAAGTTTATCCTTTCACGATCCTTTAGAAATATTTTGAGTGTGAACCTGAATAACTTGAAATTTCTCTAGAGATACCTATTATTGATGGAGCCTTACCCTTTTCTATCTTGTCAGAGCTTGACAGGAAATGCATAAATTGGTTCTGTCTCTCTGATCAGGGAAAACAATGAATTTGATTGTGGCTTTATCACCACTAGTTAAGAGTCAGTCAACTTATTTGGCATTTACAGTTGTCATTTTATCAGATATACTTTTGTGGAATGATGTGTTTCCAACCAGCTGAAAAAAAGGAAATGCTGTAAGGATGGGTAGATAGCTGGGTGGGTGGGTGGATGTTAAGGAAAACTTCATCATACACCTGGTACATGTGGCAAAACGTTAATCTCTGACTCATCATAATGTTGGCAAAGGAAAGAGAAAAAAGGAGAAAAGGTAAAATATTATAAAGAACATTTTACAATATTTTGCCATCTTTTTCTTTCTCTTTTTTTCCCCCTTTTGTCGGCATGCTGAGATAGACCAACATGGCTATTTCTTTGAAAATCACTTATAATGGTTACACAGGTACTTGCAGCACTGAACTATAATTTAGTAGAATGAAACCAGATCAAATAATCTGGAAATAGAAGAAAGTGGACGTTCATCAAAGATGAGGAGTTTAAAGGTGTCCCCAACATCATAGTTGATATGACTGTTTAGTGAAGCAATTTGTTTCTATTTTTTGTTAGGTGCATGCATTGTTTTCCGATAAATGTACAAAAATGGGAGTATTTGTGCAATTGGGCACAACAGTGGACTGAAGCAAGGATCACTGTTCACCCCTGGGTAGAGCAACACCAGTGGATCCTTCATATTCTATGCAGCACCTGTAGGGTTTAAAACATGGTCAGTGATTTGAATTTCAGGAAGGTGAAAATTAGAAATAATACAACAGACTGAGCTGCTGGTGCCAAAATAATTACAGCCCAATCCATCAGTAATGCCAAAGATCTTCTTCGATGCTCCATCCTCTGAGGCACAAGAAAGGTCTCGCAGTGAGATCCTTGTGTAGTATATCTATCCTTCTGCATTTTGCTCCTCCGGCTATTTTTCAGAGCTGTTGGGCAGAGAGAAAGATTTGAATCATTGTTTAGATAGGGTTTTTTGTTCTGATGTTGTTTTTGTTTGTTTGTTTGTGTTCTCTGTTGTTGTTTTTTTTGTTCTCTCAGCTTAGTTCACAAAACTTTATTGAAATAATATTACACTATATTAGGATTGAGCATATGTGTAACTGTGAATGGATTATTGTTGTATGGGCTTTGGGTAGATAGGTCAATTAGTGCACTGCATAGCTCCCACCCAGGTCATAGCCATTCGCATTTCCCCCATTTGTGAGAGTGTTTTTGTTTTAATTGTAAATGAACAAAAAGTCACAGGTTGAGTTGGAATATCTCCTAAAGGGTACAGTGAGGGTTGGACCCAATATGTATGCTATATATTCAGATACAGAAGAATTAAGGGGCTAATTTCTAGCCATGAAGGTCACATTTATATTGTTAGCATCTGTTATTAGGTCTGTATTATATACATTAATAACTAGTTGAATGCAGAGTTCATATTGATCAAGTCCAATTAATTGTAATAAAGTATGAATAATGTGTCTCAAGCTAATTTTGGGTTTCATTTAGTATGCTATATAATTCTCTCACTCCACTTAACACAGTTAATGTTTAGCTATAATCTCTCCACTCTGTGGCACCTTGTCAGTTAGCTGCAGTTAGCCACTACAAATTACACAGACTACACAAACACCAGCAGGATTCTAACCATATATCTGTTTCCAGTCCATATCCTATTTAGAAGTATTGGTGTGCTTAAATGGTAGCCCTGTGCAACCATTCACCTGTGCCATGTTCAGACAGGTCTGAAGAGGGTCCTGTGGTCTAGTTTGGTGCAGTACTGGTGTGGGGCTCTCATAATGAGGAACCTAACTGTATCACATTGATAACTCTTCTAAAGTACATGTCTGTGTTTTGTGAATACTTCATGACATCAAGATGAGCTCTGCCTAATCAATACTCACTATATTGTTTAGGTCAGAAACCCAGTATGGTGTAGTGAACAGAGTGATGAGTTAGGATGTAGGAGTTCTGTGCTTGTATTCCTGCTCAGCCATAGAAACTAATGGTGTGTGTGTGGAAGTGGTAAAGCCACTTCTCAAAAATATCAATTACTTTGAAAGCCCTATTAGGGTCCCTATAAGTCAGTTCCAGTTTGATGGCGCATAGCAACATTATTTAGAAGTTGGTTGTTTAACTAGGGGTGGGCAAAACCCAGCTTTGAGGCATATGTGACCCATTAAGGGCATTTTGGAAGGTCCCTGACCAGCACTGACCACCAATCCCACCTGTACTAGAAAAACATTGCAAATAGAAACATACTCTTTTTTTGCTCATGGAAGCTTTTGAATTGGAGTGTTGCAGCTCCCAACACACATGCAAAAATCAAAACCTAAAGTCTCCACTAAAAATAAAAACCTTATCATGATCATGTCTGATTCTGATTTCTCAGCTTGGTACGGGTGGGGTTGGTCCACAATTCTAGCAAAATTACCCACTCCTTTGGTTTCAATTAAAAATTCGTTACCCACCAATCTAACCATTAAGAAGAAAATTGATGAAAGCTGCAAGACGTAAGGACTAGTAGTTTTTTGAGAGGTACCCTATACAGATTCTTATGAGCAGACTGACAATCAGTCCACTTATGCACTTAGTCACCCATTTCCTTCTTCATTATCCTTAATGTCTGACAGAGTGCAAAAATGCGGAATGTTGTGGATACTAGATGGCGTAGCTTCACCAGAGGTTAAGGCAAGCCAAGAAGAATTTGAGCAGACAGACAGCTTTTGCAATATAAACTTCTATTCAATTAATATTGCAGTATATACATACAGCATAGTCCATTTGTTCAGTCCTTGGTCAAACACAGTTTAGCAATTAGTCAGTCCGTTTCCTTAGTCAATAAATCAGAGTTCCGTGGTCAGTTCAATGCCATAAATCCGTCCAGCAGCGTTACTCCTTGTTTCTCCTTTCGTCCCACAAGATTGAGTATGCTGGAACTGTCAGCTTTATCTCGCCATTCAGCCAATCAGTGATTAGCTTCCGCAGGTAGCTCCGTCTGCATTTTGTTTCCACAGCTGTTCTAATTCAGCCTACTAGCTGGTTCCTATCTCGGCTGTACATCTTAAATCATTAGTTCTACAGACTTTTCTCTACCGTTTTCATCCTTATAAATACTTACAATCGTGTACAAACTGGATTAACAATTCTACAGGTCTTAACAAATACCTGACAAACTCCTCCAATTGTTCATTCAGTTTGATTGTTTACATCACTTTTAAATCTTTATACATATATATACATTCATTCTTACTTACTTTATCCCCAACATTTTACAGGATTGCTCATGCTTCGTTGGTCCAAGTATTTTTGTCATACAGTCTGCTACATTGTTTTCAGTTGCACAGTATTTCAGTAATATCAAGCCTTCTTCAACACTTTGTTTTACATTCTGGTACTTAATATCAACATGTTTTGATCTATTTTTAACTCCAGAAGAAGTGGCCATATAAATCACTGCTTGGTTGTCCTCCATCACTTCTATAGGATGATCAACCTTTATTCCTATATCTATTGCCAGTTGTTTATAGAATACCAATTCAGTACACATTTCTGACAGAGAGGCGTATTCAGATTCCGCTGTTGATAAAGAAATGAATTTCTGTCTTGATGTTCTCCAATTTATTAAGGAATTAGCTAAATGTATAGTCATTCCTGATGTTGATCTACGTGTTATAACATCATTTCCATAATTGGCATCTACATACGCTGTTATGATCAACTCTCCTTTAGGTTCTATATATAGACTTTTATCTATGGTTTCCTTTAAATATCTAATTACACGTTTGGCCGCTTGCCAGTGCCTTTCGCTAGGTTTGCTTACATTTCTAGATAACAGATTGGTTGCTGTTGAAATATCAGGTCTTGACCATCGACTAATATAGAGTAGACTCCCTATTAATGACCTGTATGTTTCAGAATCGCATTCTGGTCCAGTAATTGTTTCTTTCTCAAATTCTATGTTCATTGGTGAGTTAGAACCTTTGCAATCTTCCATTTTATATTGTTTCAACAACTTTACTATCTTTTTCTTTTGTGATATCTTAAATCCTTTTGTGGTTCTTTCTATTTCAACACCTAGATAATTACTGATTTGTCCTAGATCTCTTAGATTGTAATTCTTTTTTAACATTTTTATGACTGATTCAATAGATTTCTCATCTTTAGCAAATATGGCTAAATCATCTACAAATATGAGAATAATTATTTGCTCATTTTCTTTCATAAATAAGCACGGATCAGCCTTTCCTTGCTTAAATCCATTGTTTTTCAATGTTCTAGTGAGATGTAAGTTCCACTCAAATGCACTTTGTTTCAATCCATATAAACTTTTCTTAAGTAACCAACATTTGCCTTCCTTCTTTTCAATACTTGGAGGCATTTCCATATAAATCTCATGCTGAAGGTCAGCATATAAATATGCTGTTTCAATATCTATGTGCCTTGTCACTAAGTTATGCTTTGCTGCATATGTTAAAATGAATCTTAGTGTTTCAGGTCTTAGAGCAGGGGCAAATATCTGGTCATAATCATTTGTGTTTTGAGAATAACCTTTAGCCACCAATCTCGCTCTGTATCTTTCATTCCCATCTGCATCTGTTTTTTTCTTGAATATCCATCTGCACCCTATAGTTTTACTATTTGAGGGTTGTTCCACCTCTTCATATACATTCAGTTTTACAAGAGAATTTAATTCTTTTCTTATTGCCTCTTTCCACTTATCTTGTTCTATCTTGGGCATTTCACATATCTCTTCATATGATTGAGGTTCAGTGACTGATAAACAGTAATAAGCACCTGGTTTATACCTATCTGGGGGTTTACTTTCTCTAGTTGACCTTCTAGGAATTGTAATTTCCTCCTCATGAGTTTTACTTTCTTCTGATGTGCTAGGCATTTCTCTTTCTAAATTTTCAGTTTCACTTTCCTGTTTTATTTCCTGATCTCTCTGTGGTGTTGTATTTCTCTTAATTTCCTTTTTATTATTCATATCTGGAACATAAATACTTGTTTCTGGTGGTAAACTTATTAAATTCCAATATGCATGTTCATTGAATGAGGCATTGCTACTAATTACTACCTTATTGGAATTAGGTAGACCAAATCTGAATGCTCTCTTATTTTGCTGGTATCCAAGAAAATACATAAGTTTTGCCTTTTTTTCACCCTTTTTCCTTATGTTCCTAGGAATATGCACCCACGCTGGAGAACCAAATGTATGCAGAAATTTTAAATTTGGTTTTCTTCCAGACCATATAGAATAGGGAATATCATTAATGCCTGAATGCCATAGGATATTTAGATAAAAATTGGCACAGAGTATGGCCTCACCCCAAAATTTATCAGGTAGCTTACTACCTCTAATCATAGTTTCTGCCATGTTTTGCAGTGTCTGCCCTCGCCTTTCTATAAAAGCATTCTGTGTGGGAGTATATGGTGCAGCTTTTCTATGAACTATTCCATGTTTCTTTAGTATGGCTTGAAATTTATTATTTGTAAATTCTGTCCCATTATCTGTTTGTATTTGTTTTAATTTTCTTCCAGTTTTTCTCTCTACAAATTTCAACCATTTTTCAAATTCAATATGTGTCTCACTTTTATCTTTCATTAGGTAGCAAAAACCAAATCTGGATTTCTGATCTTGAATGGATAATATATATTTTGCTCCTCCTATTGATGGTTGTTTGGGACCAATTAAATCTATTGACACTAAATCAAGAATATTTTCTACTTGCACATTACTATATTTCCTGATAGGGGCACATTTACTCTTAGCTATTTGGCATGCTTGACACTTTACATATTTGTCACATTTTCTTATATTTGCTCCAAATGAGTTTTCTATAGTCTTTTGTAATGTTTTATAATTGGGATGCCCAAGTCTCAAATGCCATAAGTGTATACAATCTCTGTGAGGACATTCATTATTATAAACATTGTTCACATCTAAATCACTCAGTTTGTACAAGTTATTCTTCATTGAGCCAATTAATACAGAATTGTCTGCACCTCTTATTTCACACTTTTCTTTGTGAAATGTTGTTGTAAATCCCTCCATAGCTAATGATCCTACTGATAGTAAATTATGTTTCAATTTGGGAACATACAAAACATTAATAGCTTTAGTTAAGCATGGGAGTTTAACTTTACCTTTACCCAATATATTGGTACTTACCCCATCAGCCAAAAACACCTGCTGATTTCCCACAGTTTGGAAGTCATATCAGTTTTCTATTTTTACACATGTTTGCTGTGGCACCTGAGTCTATAACCCATTCAGTCCCATTATCCCCTGAATTGCAAATGGTATCAGTTAAATGTGACTCATTACTATATTGTGGCTGCTTTCTTCCTTTTTTCTTTTTCTTGCAGCTTCGATATAAGTGTTTGGTTGAACCACATGCAAAACATCTCTTTTCAGTGTGAGTTATTGCAGCTGTGTCTCCCTCCTCCTCAAGTTCTTTCAGTTGCTTCTTTTGAAGTTTATGCTGATAAGAACTCATGGAGTCTCGGAGTTGTTTATTGTCTTGTCTCTTTTGTTCCTCCTCCAAAAGCCTGCTTGTGACATTCAAAACAGTTAGTTCTGCTTGAGGTAGAACTTCTAAATTGGAGACAAATTGATCATATGTATGATCTAATGAAGAAAGAATGATGAAAGCTTCTTGTAGCTCAGTGAATATGACTTGTTTTTCCCTTAAGTCCATGAGCATTACTTTAATATTTTCTAAATGATTCAGCATACTTTCACCAGTTAGTAATCTTGTTCTGAATAACTTCTTTGCTAGCTGTATCTGGCTCCCCACGCTTGTTCGTACAAAGAGTCTCTTTAAATTATCCCATGCTTGCTTTGCTGAAGTCAAGCCTCTGAGGTGGATTAAGAGACGGTCGTCTAGAGTCAGACCAATTATAGCCAAAGCTTTGTTATTCTTTTCTCTATCTTCTTCATCTAATACAGCTGGTGGGCTCTCAACAATATCCCATAAAGTTTCCTTTTGCAGGAGTAACTGGACCTTTTGCTGCCACGTAGAATAATTCTCACCATTTAACTTTGTTACAGGAAATCCTGACATCATTATTGCATTTGCCATTTTGGACTGTAAATAATGTTGACTTACTGCTGATACTCTCGTCTCTCTGGACTTCTTCCTTTGGTTGTCTACCTTCTGGCACTGCGTCCACCTGGTCTAGCGTCCACCTGGGCCCATAACCTTTGACAGAGTGCAAAAATGCGGAATGTTGTGGATACTAGATGGCGTAGCTTCACCAGAGGTTAAGGCAAGCCAAGAAGAATTTGAGCAGACAGACAGCTTTTGCAATATAAACTTCTATTCAATTAATATTGCAGTATATACATACAGCATAGTCCATTTGTTCAGTCCTTGGTCAAACACAGTTTAGCAATTAGTCAGTCCGTTTCCTTAGTCAATAAATCAGAGTTCCGTGGTCAGTTCAATGCCATAAATCCGTCCAGCAGCGTTACTCCTTGTTTCTCCTTTCGTCCCACAAGATTGAGTATGCTGGAACTGTCAGCTTTATCTCGCCATTCAGCCAATCAGTGATTAGCTTCCGCAGGTAGCTCCGTCTGCATTTTGTTTCCACAGCTGTTCTAATTCAGCCTACTAGCTGGTTCCTATCTCGGCTGTACATCTTAAATCATTAGTTCTACAGACTTTTCTCTACCGTTTTCATCCTTATAAATACTTACAATCATGTACAAACTGGATTAACAATTCTACAGGTCTTAACAAATACCTGACAATGTCCATTGCTGTAGTGAGAAACTTGCTAAGGTGCACATGTGTATACTGAAAGTATTCTGAGAACTTAGGTTTTTTGGGTAAAGCTATTGGAATTCTAGATGGAGGAATTCCTGGTGAATTCTAGTAGTTGTAGTGGGGGAAAAAATCAAGTTCCATGGCTACAGATTACAGGGTGGGGGTTATGTCAGGCATCAGACCTGGGCATATTCTAGTAACCAGATCAGCTTCCTTTTCTAAAAGACACCTAGACCAGAGCCTGGCCTATCCTAGGCCATGAAGCCATCCAGCCCAGCCTTTAGCCAGGTGAGCACAATTTAGCTGTCTGCGAGGTAGAACTCCCAGAATGGAGAATTTTAGGATTTGGAGTCCAAAAAACCTAAATGGCACATGCCTAATTGCCACTATTCTTAAATGACTGGGCATCAGAAATTATAGCTGATCTTCCACAGAAAACCCAAACATCCATCAGTAAAGCCTGAGCTACTTTCTGGCTACCATTGTCATGTGTACCATGCCCATTAGGAACTGCACCATAAACGTCTTGTTGATCATGTATAAGAGTTCATTTCAGACAAATTCTGAATGAAATAGTTCTGGATCAGATAGTTCTTCCAAAGCCATCACCTGTGTCATCTCCAAGGGGCCCCCTCTCTTTTTCACGGGGCAACATCTAGACAAAGGATATGTTTATTTTCAGTTGGAATTTTGCTGGTGATATAAGGGATATAAGGATCCCAGCTTAATGGAAGATTGTTTTTATCATTAGTTGGGTCTGGAACATCTGAAACCAGATAGATGTTGCTAGTAAATACAGAGCAGAGGTGGTCAACCTCAACATGCCCATCCCTGGAACTTGGAGGGCTACACTTGCTTCTGCACCCGAAATTCAAAATAATTCTTACAAAAACATAAGAGAGTGCTGAAGAAATGCTTTCCACCTTCCACTGGCAAGGCAAATATTGTGTGCTGCATGTAGGATTCCTACATAGGTTTTGCATTTGGGTTGCTGAAACTGTTCTGTATTTTGCAGGAAACAGTATACTACACACAGCAGCTGACAGTGTGACCAGTGCAGTACAGAAGGCAAGTCAGGCGTTGAATGAACGTGGTGAAAGATTAGGTCGAGCAGAAGAAAAGACAGAAGACATGAAGAACAGTGCTCAGCAGTTTGCAGAAACTGCACATAAGGTATGACAGTAATAAAGTGCGGCTTAAATAGAGAAAAAGTCACCTCCTTCTGACAATAACCTTTGTGATAAGTAGGTGGCTAGGAATCTTTGATATTAAAGTGCTGCATTATTTCCATGTATTGGTTTCAATCTACTGTGATGGCATATTTCAAAACTTTAAAGCTATTGCTTACATTGCATATTATAACAAAGATCTTGTGTTTCTAGCAGTGGCTACAAATATTAACTATTTTCTTATATTTAAAAACAAGATGGGTGCTTGTTCCTTTTTAAAGAATAGAATATTAGATCTAGGTCAAGCTTTCTAAGAGTTTATTTTTCTTTATGAAAGCAACAAACAGTCTTGTGGCATCTTAAAGGCTTCCATGAAGACGACAAATTTATTACAGCATTCAGTTTTGTAGGTTACCACCGGAAGGCACATATCCTAATGAATTTAGATTTGTTAGTCTTTAAATTGTCATAAGACATTTTTTTACTGCAACAGACTAACACAACAACACCTCTGGAAATTGCTTTATATGAGTAAATTAGATCTAACAGAAGAATCTGTCCTCAGATTCTGTCATGGGACTCATGGTTGCAACTGTATACTAGTGGTGGCTTTCTTCCCCTTTATTTGATCATATAAAACCTTTCCTTAGAGCAGTTACAATTTTTTTTTGATAAAAGTTTTTCAGTAGAAGTGGTCATCTTGTTTTTTTGCATTTTTACCAGTTCAGGTTCAGAGGTGGACACTTCATGGCACACCAGAAATTGGACTGCAGTTTGAATTGGCCCTAGACAGCAGAATCAGTAGCAAAGGATGATGGGAGTTGCAATCCATCATCATTTTGAAAGCCACAAGCTTTCTGCCCCCTGGGCTATACATCTAGCCTTCAACAAACTTTGAAGCAGATGACCTCCTAGTGGAAATATACTCAGTGAACTTCTTGAGACATGGAAACTGAAACCAGAATTAATAACTTAAATAAGGCCTTGGTCACACAAGGTAAATGTTTCCTACTTCTTCCAATACTTTCCATACCTCTGTTGTACTGAATTGCGGTCACGTGGTTTCTATCCTGGGACAAATGTCCGAAGAGCTTTTAGCAGTACCAATTTATTTCTTCCTATTTGAAGCATTATGGCTGGCTACACCATGGTATCAGTTTATATTCTCATTTGCTTCAAGGGGCAATTTAGACCCTTGATTTATATATTTTTAAAAATAACAATATTTATCAAAACATCAATAAATCAGAAACAAGGCTCCCTGTGAGGTGCATGACTGCTCAAGCGGGCTTGACTCTGCCTCCCCTCCAGACAGTTGTCCTCCTTCCCTGGCACCCACAGCGATTGTTTCGAGCCCCTTTCATTCCAGTGGCAATGTAACCCCATGCAGGGGGAGTGGACTTGCACACGAGGAGGTGGAAATTAGAGGGAACGTTGATCGGGAAGGGGGTTCTGTTTAGGAAAGTGTCCCTCTGTGGCACTGGCTGCTCCTGCAGAAATGTATTGCACACAATAGACTTGGGATATTCACACAGCAGGACTGGCGATCACCCCCTCCCCCCCATGACATCGGCACACCAATATTTCAATGTATCCTCCCATAGAATTAAAAATATATATATATTACTCGGCAGTAATGTAATGGCGGAGGTCTCCCAGTGACATACTTTTACCAATGTATTGATGTACCGAGCACAAATTTTTTAAAAAAATAATATACATGCCGCAGTAATGGCGGCCACTTTCCTGGCTCTGATTCTGAAAAGAAGTGGGGCAGGGCGTGCACACAGCAATCCCAGTAAGGAATGCACCAGTACAACAAAGGTACAAAATAACACAACCCTCCTGGCGATGGGCAAATGTTCCGCAGTTATACTGATGGCCTGCAAAATGTCTCAATCTTGTCTCTGTGTCATGTCATCAGGGGAAAAAAGCAGCAAACTAACTGAGGGATAACTAGAGAACATTCTCCTCATGTGACCAGCGCCTAAGAAAGTGTAAGTCAAGATTGCCATTTAAAAAAGAGAGAGAGAGACCAAAAAACTTTCACCAGAACATAATTTGTCCCAAGCCACAACAGAACGTGAACAATTACTTGAAAGTCTCTGTTGAGACTGAAACAGAATCTTACCCAAAGCGAGGTTAGAGTTTCAGAAAGCACCTCAATTTGACAAGAGATTTTTTTTGTTTTTTGATTTTGTTTTTTGTTTGTTTGTTTGTTTTTTAAAGCTCTTTTTCCATACGTGTATCCTGGCAGCTCTAGGATCTCTTTCATGAAAAGTACACTTGAAAAATATAAGTGTTCTGTTTGTCCATGGATATCCCAAAATTCAACTGGAAATTTTGTATCTCCATTTATGATTTAATAATGATACCATATTACTAACAGGGGAGGCAGGTCAAGTTTCCTCACAAATTAGTGTTATATTTTGCCTTGAGCTTTTAATATTTACATCCCAGTCTGAATCCATAATTATTGGTGGTGACAGCTGCTGAAGACAAAATAGCCTGTATTGTGTGTGTTCTGTGCTGTCAAATTGGAACTAACTTCTAGCAACCCTAATAGGGCTTTCAAGGTAAGTGAGATATTTAAGCAGTGGTTTTACCAGTTCAGCTCCCCCAAAGGAGTTTCCATGGCCAAGTAGGGATTCAAACCCTGTTTTCCAGAATCCTAGTCTGTAACTATCCAGTACACCACGCTGGGAATAGCCTGTATTTTAGGCTATGTACATGTCAGCATTTTTAATAATAGAACTAATCTTTTAAAATATTGAAAAGCATTAAATACTTTTTTTTCTAGACGTTTTTTGAGAGAAGCCAACCTTGCACAGCCCCTCATCCCTTTAAACATCAGAACTCTGGTGGCTGGAAAACTGGACATGTGGTAAAAACAAATGAAAGGATTCCTTAGATCTAAAGGAGCCAAAGCCATTGCCACCCCCAACCATACAGTCAAAACCAGAGAAAGCTTTACACTAGCGCTGAACTTGGCATAAAGAATTTAGCTGGTATTGCAAGGAATAGTAAAGAAGCCTCTTTTAAAAACAACTGGATGCTGCTGTTCCTTCACTTATTGCTATACTGGCAGGAACCTAGCAGGGTGTTAGAGAAGTCAAGTACTCTGACATGTATGATAGAACTGTGCTGGCCTGCCAAACCATGAAATTATTAGCTGTTGCTCATAAATCAAATGGCAGTGGATAATTTTTTATTCTCCTGAGAATCAGAATGAAGGCATATGTAGGAATGTTTCCCCACATGCTCTGCTTTTAAGTATAAAATCACCTTTTTTCAGGTATTTCAGTGGCCTTTTTGGCAGGGCCGTCCTTTCAGGATGATTTCCACCAGTCCTGACTACCCTGTCTTCCCACGAACTCATCTTCCTAGGCTTTAATGGCACTGCTTTCTAGTTAATCAATTCTGTCCCATAGAGAAGTCAGATAAGCATCTTTTTAGTACGTAGATCAAACCATCTGCTTTGGCTTAAACCTACACGGGCAACCATGTTTTTAATACCCCAACCTTTCCCCACATAGCCAGCTTCTTCTGAACAGCAGTCACTGTTCTTTTACATTCATGTTTGCTCTTCTTGATGGTCGCAACCAAATGGCTGACTCGAGTTTAGTGCATGCCCCCACAGCCATGTTTTCAGTTCATTTGAGTTTACTTATGTGTAGTTCCCAGAACATTATAAAGCCATATTTGCTTGGAAATAAATCCATGCAGATGAACAATCAAGCTTTCGCTATTAGTGTGGTTAAAACAAGACTCTTGAAGTTGGAATGGTTTCAGGAAAAAGGGTGATGAAAGTCTTCTCAATACAAAATAATAAAGCCATGGTGTTATTTTTATCGTATAATTAAAATGCTCCTTCCTTCTCCTACTAGACTGTGGCATGTATGTAGGAAGAAAACATTCAAAACCCTCAGGTCAAAAACTTCTTTTTTTGAGGCATTTTTCAACCATTGTAGGCTAAAGTTGGCAGAAATTTCTTGAAGCCTAGTTTTATTATTTTATCTTTGTATTTTTTCTGTAATTGGTTATTAAGAACTGCATTCTGATGAGAATGATTGAATTTTTGTGTTGCTGTTCACAACTGAAAAGGGAAATCAGAGTAATTATTTTGGCTTATATTCATTTCTGAGCACTTTGAAATGACTTTACAGAGTCATTGTTGCAGAAGCCAATTATTTATACAAATTCCTGGTGTGTATGAAGTGCATGAGATACTTAATTTGTGAAGTGTCTGGTATGTGAAAAAAATGTCCAGCCTTAGCAAAAACTCCAGTTATTATGTCTGTTAACTTTTTAAAAGGAAAGGATGTAAGTAAAAATTCATGTTTTAGCATTTTCATTTTTAATCTCACAGTCCACTCCATCTCACTGTCCACTGAGAGACCTCAGTTAGAAAAATGGCACAAATACTATGGAATTTCTTCTACTTCTGAAATTACTGTTGAACTATTGTGACTAAACATGGACCTTGTTTTTACTGAGTAGCACATGCCAAGTTAATTTCTTTAGTAAGCAGAGATGTGTTGAGAGATGCTTGCTGGCAGCTTTCAAGAATAGACTTTGCCATGTGTGTCCCAAAATAGCCAGATGAAAACTTGCCAATATGACTGAGAGCTGATAATGGAAAGCTGCAGCTCTTCACTTGCTGCCTATCCCAGCGTTTCAAAAGAAGAGGGGGGAAAGTCTTGAGTATAAGTGAAGAAAATAATAATAATAACCTTTGAACTGCAAAGCTGAAATGGACCCTATGGATCATCGAGTCCAGCCCCTGTGAAGGAGACATAATGGGGAATTGAACTCCCAACCTCTGGCTCTGCAGCCAGAGGCCTAAGTCATTGGACCTAAGTCTACTGCAAAGGAATTCAGCAGGGCCCAGGTTCATTTCCTGAAGCCTCCAAGTTGGGCTGAGAGAGAGATCTAGCAATGCTGATCAGTATCTATAATACTGAGCCAAGTGACCAAATGTGTAAGACAGTTCCCTGTGTTTGTATGACTGAGGTTTGACAATCATATGAAGTAGCACTCAAGCTTATCTGTTATTCCCAACATGTTCCAGGCTTGGTCTTGAGGCCAAATACTAAGCCTGGATCCAAGTTGAGTAAAGATAGCATAATCAGACAGTAAAAATTGGCAAATCATGAGAAGGGCCTTATTCATGCATCCTCCTCCCCTTGCACACAGGGCGTAATTTTTTTCCCCTGTAAGAATCAAACCATAGTTGGAAAAGCTGTGGTTTGATCAAACTTTCCAAACTAGGATTGTAAGCCAAGGTTTTGATACTGGCTTGCAATCCTGGTTTGAAGGAATCACACTATAGTTCTTTGCTTCTGGGAAAGTTTATTTCTTCTCTTTATTCTGCCATTTCTTTACAACAGGGGTGGGCAACTTTCAGCCCTCTGCATAGTTAATCTTTGTATGTAATCATAATATCATTTAGTGTACATATATAGATTTAAAACAGGATTTTACAGGATTGTTTTGATTCAGATTCAAGATGCATTGAATAAGAGTGAAAGCAACTTGTGGCTTTTCTGTATTGATGGAATGGTCTCTAAATACTGCAAGCAGTATACACTCACACTGGAGGAAATTTTAATTTGTATTTCAACACACTGAACACATTTGCCGGGTTGGGGGATGGTTGCAGCATTTCCCTAAGACTAGACCATCAATGTCTGTCTATAATCACAAATAAATGTCTTGACACCTCTTTTTCTCTTTTCTCCTCTAGCTTGCAATGAAGCACAAGTGCTGAAAATGTGCATAGTAGAGATCCTTTCAAGAGGAACTGAAAAGCTAGCTCCATTGGTTTTTACTGGAGATACAACCTCATGTCTGCTTTTTCCTACAATTCAGTGAAACCCAGTTATTTCAATTACAATGTAGGAATAAGTTGCATTCCTACCTTTTATATTGCTAAGCCATTCTGCAACATCACCATTAAAAAAACAAAAAAAACCAACAAAATATATTTAAAATAAGAGGTGGTGTGAACATGGAAATTGGACCAAAGGACATACTAAAGTGCATTGATCTGCAGCATCTCACTGCTCCCAGTACTAAGCAAGGAGAAATAGATTTATCTGCAAGAAACATTGCCAAATAAAAATGAAATCCAAGCAGTTGTTTTATAATTGTCTCCTAGAACCATTTTCAGAGTTACACGGTTCATGCCTGCTGACACTGAGCAAAAGAGAATGATTTGCTATGAAAAACAACCTGGCTTCTCATTTCTGCCATTTTTAGTAAACATATTTTGCATCTGCCATCACCAGCTTGCTGTACAAATCTGAATATGAGATGTCACCTGCTGTCAATACTATGTTTTCAAAACAACTTTCTTTTCTTTTTCCCCTTTTTGTATTATTTGGACTATATAATAATATCACCAGGAGTTTATACTTGAGATATCAAGATATGAAAGTCTGATGATCAAATCTCTTAACTGCTTCTATAGCTAATCTAGAATTTAGCAGTTTATAAAGGAGAACTTTTCTTTGTAAATTTCTTCTTTTAAAATACCCTTCAAATTCCATATTATACAAAAATAATTCCATAATTTTTAACGGCTCCACAAATACTCCCATAGTGTCTGAAGCTGTTTTACTGTCAGGCATGCTCAGCTTTCACTGGCTTGAGTTAGGGTGCCCCTGTTACTTCCATGACTATCCATTCTTGTCCAGGAAATACCAAAATCTGGTTGCACTTGCAGTTACTTCATCATGATCATAGTAATTCTAGAGCCTGCCATAATAAAACATGCCTCTCCACTTTGCATTTTTTTATTAAAATAATATGTTCCTTGCCAGTAGCAGATCTTATTACATATAAGTTACAACGGTTGATACATGTGCGGAAGCCTTTCAACTTCAGAATCACAGAAGGGAGGGTGGATTTAGGATATGATTCTTGGCTTTAGAGTCTCGTGTTTTCCATGTCAGGGCTTCCTTTCATATCCATTACTAGTGGATATGAAGGAGCAAAGAACTGAACATATAATCAGTCATCCTATAAGCTTTGGTTGTGGCTGAGAGAGAAACTCAAGCTGTTCTGTCCTAACCTTTCTTTCAGGGGATGCATTTTGAAACTCTGGATTCTGCAATGACCTCTAGAGGTATTGAGTATGTGTAAGCTGTGTAAACAACATATGCTTAGCCCCTGCTGCACCTGTAAAATGCTGCATTGCTACCATGAGGTATACTCATCCTCACCCAAGTAAATTCCTAGAATATGTTTCAGAATTCTAGTGCATTTGATATTTCTTCAGTTTTTGAAATTCTTCTTAATTTTGGTGTTAGGTCCAGAAAGCTTAGGTAAACAGAGTTTAAAGTTCTTATTGCATTGTGGGTGACAGTTCTACTACTTTTCTAATAAAGGTGTCCAGTAGAAAATAAAGGATATTTGGAAGTATTAGGGAGGGGTAACCTCCACATGGTTGGTTGGTTGGTTTGTTTGCACAGACATGAAGCAAAGGAACAAGACCATTTTTTAATCTAAATGAACTGCTAAATCAGCATGGGAAAGATACCCAGCTAATTAGATTAAATGCCATTGTAAATAGAAATTGTTTAGTACTATTAAAGTATCTTCATGCATGGCCTTAAAATCTGTAACAGCATAAGCCTGCTAGCCAGACATTTTGCAGACCAGAATAATTTTATAATAGTGTTTCGTTGGTTATCCAAGGTATGTTTTGAAAAATGGACTTCCCTATTTTGTTCATCACTTAAAAGTCAAATCAGTTAATGAGACACTCGCTGTGTAGAACTTGGAAATCAAACTTCAACTAAAGAATGAAGCATTTTCATTTATAAAAATGATTGTACAGCTTTCCGAAAGCAATATATGTTAGTTAGGATTAAAAGGTACAGCTAGTTAGAAATCAGATAGCAATCATTCTAGTAGTGTATTCATTCTTGATTATATTTAATAGTGGATATCAATTAGAAGATATGCAGGTGGTGACGTTTGACACAACCACATGTGCAGAACAAAACATAGAAGTCTTTCTCACGCAGTCCCATACTGAGTTGTATCATTCTTACTCAGCCAGGTTAGACTGAATCATAGAAAGTAGTTCCCATGTAGCCCCAGCTGCATCTAAAGGTGTCTCAGGTTACATTAATTTATAGCAAACATGATCAGGTAATGCAGATGATACTGAACATAATATGCCATATTTTGTTAAATTCTGGGTTTTTTATTGCTTTGCCTATGAATCTTTAATATGTTTTTTATTCCATTATTTATTTTGCACATTTTTGCACATTTTCTTGCATTTCAGCTGAATAATAAATTTGACTTCTTTTCAGTGGAGGGCTTGTTTTCAAATTGCCAGACAAACCTCTAGTGATTTTCTCAACTTGGTGCATCAGTAAGTTGTGCTTTGCTTTTTGTTTTGTTTTGTTTTGTTTTCGTCTTGTGTTTTTTTTCCTATTGCGTGAATCTATGTCACACAGTGGTTCTTAGGATAGTTAGAAACAAGTGTGCGAAAATCCAATACCGAAGATAAATGTGATAGTATTAAAAATGTCCTCCTGGAAAATAGCTGTAGCATACAATTCTAGTACTGAATATTTGTGTACATAAAGCAAACCGTAATTCAGGTTAATGTTTCATATTTAACAATGTATTTGTTAAAAGTAAGAAGATCAATAGTTTCCACATTATCTTTTTAGAAGTTCTGCAAAAAAGGAAAATCATGTGTTCTAGACTTAAGACTGTTGTGTCTATAGGACCAGTCTTAACAGCCTATTTCTGTGTCTAGCAAAATGTTGTGCATTAATGTAAAAATACTGTCAGAACCTGCTTTCTAATTAAATGGTCTTAAAAGTTTGTTTTGCTTTAATATGCCAAAATTGTAATATTGTTGTTTCTTAGAAGTCCCAAGGGTATGGCAAAAATCCTCATGCATTTGAAAATAAATGGGACCATCTCCTTGAATTGGTATTTGCACCACCACCCCCTTTTCTTTTCTTTTTTTCATTAAAGGTTTTTATCACTAAACAAACCACTATTCTTCTACATTATTTGATGGGGATAAAATGTGTTTGAAAATGCTTATTGTGGCTTCTAGAAGTAAGTTCTGTTTTTACATGTCTATATTTGGTCTAATTCTTTTTTCAAAAACTCCAGCCCTCGTACGTTGTGTAGAAAGCACGTCCTAAAATGAAAGGAAGTGCACAAACACACACCAAAGGCTTATTCGCACAGCTACCTATGGGAGGCCACTTGCCCTTGTTGCTTCCCAGCAACTTTATGACAAGCCAGTCAAGTGCACAACATGTTGTTGATTTGGCTTTTCTTGCCTTAGAGCCAACAGGGACAAGAATTTGTTTCCCTATAGTTAACATGTAAGTGATTGTATGACCCCATGTTCTCAAATCTTTCTGTCTTCTTCCTTTGTTTCTTGATCACTCAGATTCCATGAGAAGAAGTAACCAAATCCCTATCCACACATGTGTGTGCTTACCATGGATAGAATGAAATGTGATCAAAGACACCATGCCTATGTAATGTGTGTCCTTCAAAAAACTGGCACAAGGTTGGATCTGTACATATCTGTAGAAGTCCATGTGTGAACTTGCCGGTGTGTATACTCAGGCATGGGCACACACATTCATGTGCATACTTTTCCAAGGCTTATTCCTCTTCAGCATTGGAGGCTCTTAGCTTTTGTTTCTTCTTTTCGTTACTGGCAGAAGTGCCTAATAAAGTACTTACATACTAGAGATCCATACAGAATCAGCCATTCAGATTGAAGTTTTTGTGGTTCATACGTATTGTACATATGCCTTAACTATGATTTATATGGTGTTGGCTGGTGGTGTACTCCAGAACAACACAACTGCCTACAAATGTGTGCAGTTTCTTTGAAAAGAAGCTGATCATTGAAGATTGTCACCTTTTTGGAGAGCATTCAGAATTATTGTGGCACCTTTTCACAACTGTACTGTAAATATCCACATTATTAAAAAGTATACTCAGCAGTGAGCTTCATGCACAGTATGAAGAGCTGTTGAATCCATCCATCCTCATGAAGAATGAGTGCACTTTAGCTACAAACACTCACAGTGCTCAACTACATTAACTGAATGTTGTGAATGCAAGTCACAGTTTATCCCTTTTAGAAAATGGCTGTTGTGGTTCTCCCAAGTCTAGAGCTATTTGGACTCTTGGATTGGGTTGCTGGCCATGTACAAACTATAGCCTAACAAAATTAGAACTTATGGAATGTAGTATTTTGTTGTTTGTGGTTCATATAAAATTGTAAAACTACAATTTTGTTTTCATAATAAAAATTTAATAAGTATACAAACGTTGCCTTTTGCTGTTACTTTTTGCTTTTTGCTGCATTATTTTGGGACCTATCAGCTTCCACTAAAGTTTTACGTAAACTTAATTAGCTTTTGCTATAGATTGTCCATGAAAAGTATAGTGTTAAAATGAAGTTGGTGAATATGTAGGGTGTAATAATGCTGCATATACTGTCTGCTGAGCTGCATTCCACCAAGATCCTTTAAAAGTGTGGCAAGTTTAGGACGGGCCATCCTTCTAGTAAGTACTCTGGATTCTTCTGGGCACACCTCCTGTCTGACAGCCAATCCACTGCACTCTCAGCTACAACAGCTTTATCAAATGATCAACAAGAGCATTATGAAAAGCATATAACAGTAATATAAGTATCAAACTGGCCCCATAAAATCCTATCACTAGTCTAAAGACCAGTGGTGAGGGACTTGACTGAACTCCCAGGGAATTCCTTCAATGTGGAGTCACCATTAAAAAGGCCACATACTTGGGATTTTGTACAGTGCCATAACCATGATACCTACGATATAACAATGCATAAGAATCCACACAGGCCAACAGTGCTTGATTCACAGGAATATCAGTCCCAAAGCCAGAGCAGCACCCAGGTTAATTTACAACTATATGACTAGCTCTGCATCTTTTTAACCTATTTATTCTCCCCTTCACCATAGGCTCCATCGACCTATATTTCCTAGATATGGAGGGCCAGTTTTAGTGTGGGCTCACTGTGCAAGGGGCTGTGAGCTGACATTTCAAATCATGGAAGGGAGATCTACTTGGCTGATTGCCTGTTAACATTCTGTGCTCACAACCAAGCTATATCAAAGCTTAAAAGAAAATCTGGAACAATAGGACAGCAGGGCTCCCAACATTTTTATTGCAGAGTGCTTTGAATACGTTGCCTTTCCATTTTATCTCTTTCCGTCTCTCTTTAACTTCCCACAGCAAGCAGTCATCAGTCACCTCTCTCTATTCACAGGTAATCACTTGCTTCATAGAATTGTTCTGGCAGCCTTCCAGAAATGAGGCTGGACCTAAAAGAAATCCCATACTGTTCATTTGCACGAATCAAGTTTAATGGCTGTTATCAGAATAATTCATTCTAATGAAAAGAGGAGTGCCATGGCCAATAGAGGCAGCAAAGGGAACAATTACGCACACATACCACTATTTTTAGCTTTGCTCCAAGCTTTCATAGTAAAAACTCAGTTGGCAGGTGATATTTCTGCTGTGGTGTAGCCTCTGGAGATACCCGCAGCCTTGCTTTTTTGCTGAGACCATTGAAATCTCAGGTTGTTTTGTGATCTCACTTGCTAATTTATAATGAAAATGGTCCAATAAAACCAATCCTGAACTAATGTAATGCTATTGTACATCGTAAATACCTATCACATGTACGGAGCCCTGATCTGTGTATTACTGTGATGTGAGGTGCTTTTAATTGGTTATTGAACTGCAGAAAGAACATCCTTCACAGTTTGTTTTTTTAATTTTCTTTTACAAGGAACACACTATATCAAGTGTTCATTTGGACTTAGTCCCAGGTATAGGTAAGGTTTCAGTTCATGGTGAAGCAAACAGCACCTCTTCTCTTAGCACAGTGCTATTAAAAAGGACAACAAACCATTCAGACTGTCTGGTTTACAACATGCCCCTTCAGTGGTTTTACACAGGCTTCCCGTGCAATACTCTGGACAAGGTCAAATTGAAACATACCCAAACCCTGGATCTGTGCCAAGTTGGAAAGGCCTGTTAGCATTGCATTAACCTAACAGAAACAACAACAGTGGTTTATCTGTGAAGATTCTCAGTCATCTAGGTGAGGTTATCTGGAAGCTGAGTCATGGCAACTGGACTTCTTTCTTATTAAATTGAAACGTTTTGACCACACCCACCAGAAAGACAACTGTTAACGACCTGTGACAATGGGTGGAGAAGGACTTCAGAAGTGGGATTTTCACTCACCCTTCCCCATCCTTTGTCCATCTAACGAGCATATTCAGACCAGGGGCAAGTGAAACCAACGTGGAGGATATATCAGGGGTCTCCTACCAACCCTTCTCAGACTGACAAAGCTACTTGGATGAGTAGTGAAATGTTTCAACCTAATAAGAAAGAAGTCCAGTTGCCATGACTCAACTTCCAGATAACAATGGTTGTTATTATTATTGGGGGGGGGGGGTTATATGTGTGGACATCTGTTTAGGGGACTCTCGTAAACTGTGGTCCTAAACTGTGGCTTACGTCTCCGGTGTAAATTCAGCACTATGTGAGTGCAGAGAAAACTCAGCACAGCAGTTGGGGCAGTCTTTGCACACAGCATTTCATGGGTGGTGGTGGTATTGAATTGGTTTGGGGACCCTTGCACTTTCTTCTGCACCAAAATCCTGGTCAAGCCAATTATGACATGAAAGAGCCCCTTAAACTGCAGAAAATGAAAAGTTGCCCTTAAAGAGTGGTCTGGTTCGTGCTGAAAAGATTCTTCATCTATTTTATCTCCCACTTGAGTGATCCTTCTGTTCATACTGGAGACGTTTATTCTCCCGTGAGAAGGGCCCACGCAGGTCTTTGGATCAATCTAGGTAGAAACACGTGGCTGCCATTATTTGGTTTGCAACAAACTGTATCAACATCAATCCAAACAACAAACAATACTTATACCTATCTGGACAGTTCCTAGGTCTCGGCTTCAAGGCAAAAACACCGGAAGAAAAGGAAAGGTTGGTCACAGAACATGAATAGCACTCAGAATGGTTGTGTGTGGATGTTCAGAGTATCTTGACAAGTGGGGTATGGAAGGGTTTAATAATATTACATATGCCCTTTCTGTAGTTCCATTTCCCATTTTAGAAGTATTTCCTTTTATGACTTCCAACAAAGCTACATTTCCTTGCAAAACTGGCACTGTGGAGAAGATAGGTCAGCCATTACTGCTTTTGTCCAGTTAAAAGGTGGATAAAGATCAGGAACCAAAGAGCCACCTGAAGCATTTCCAAGTGTGTGTGTGTTAAAATGCCCACTCAATTTCACACTCTGTCAATGGAAGTCTTCTGTGTATCCAAAGTGAGGCAGAGGTAACGAAGGATGACTGGGGCATGGAGAATAGAACACAAATATGTATCCCAGCCAAGAAATACACTTTTGAGTTAAACCAGTGGTCCACTTAAAGAAGTAACCAGGCTCAAACTATGGTCTGTAAGAGGTGGTTCTGAAGTAGACATGGATAAGGGGCAGTTAAGATAAAATTATGTCTACTAAATCAGAGGTCCCCGACCCCCGGTCCGTGGCCCGGTGCCAGTCCGTGGCCCCGTGCCGGTCTGTGGCCTGAGCCGGACCAGGCCGCCGAGACAGACCTCCCGCCCCACCCCCCCGCACGCACTCACCCCCGCACAGCCGCGCGCGTGCTCCAGCACGCCCATGCGAGCGCCGTGCCGCCGTTTGCGCATGCGCACGAGCGCAAGTGCACTCATGCACATGCACAAACGGCGGTGCGGCGCTCGCACAGGCGCATGCGCACTCGTGCGAGAGAGCGTGCACGCTTGTTCGTGCTTGTTCACGCATGCGCACGAGCGCAGGGGGTGCCCCGCCTTCCCCAGCCGGTCCACGGACTGAAAAAGGTTGGGGATCGCTGCACTAAATGACAGACGGCAACATTGGTCTCATTTTCCGCATCAGGGGAGGAATAATGCAGGGCATAATTTGCACAGGCCACAGTCTGTGCTTCTGTAATTCAAATGAATTTCAGCTTCTAATGTGTAGCTGTGTAATATGGCCATAAGACCTGTGCACATGGGCACTCACCTGCTTGTGCTTAACCCTCTGCAGTGAAGTCTGGGGGTGACTTTGAAATGTGTCCAGTGCCTTGGACAATTTTAAAGAGCAGACTGAAACCCAGAATGCATTCACTGAGCTTCCACTGGTCCATGGACATTCTCTGTAAACATGGACTTTAGCAGGGGTGTATGTATGTCTGAGAAACATAATTTCATGGAAGTATTTTTATTTATTTATTTATTTATTAGATTTATATACCGCCCATCTAGAACGTGTCTACTTTGGGCGGTTTACATATAATATAAAAATAAACTAAGATAAAACTAAGAAAGTATCTTAGAAACCTGGACTGTATCTGGTTCCACCTGTAAATGGGGTGGATTGGGGGAGACATTCCTTTATCCTTGTTTTTATTTCCAGTTCCTGATCACCAGAAGACCCACGACTACCAATGACTGAGAATGCATCCCTAGCCAATGCACTTCCATGTTTCTATTTTTATGAATCTATCTGACTGACCTTTAATGGCCCTGCTACTTTTAGCTCTCATGTGATTCAAAAGGATGAATTTAACAAGCTAATTGTGCATGAGAAATACTTCCGCACTTAAGTTATGCCCAATGCATTGTTCATTTTATTCAGAGTCTGTATTTTTTTAAGACAGTGTAAATATCACCCCCAGTTCCTTCCCTCCACACCATTTGTTTTGCAGTCTTCCACAATTCATTATTTTCAAACCAAAGAATTTAGATCTATTTGTTCTTCGTTTATCAGTTTGCTCCATATCTACCCCCTTTTGCATATTTTCCCAAAATAATTTTACATTAGGATGACTAAAAACAATTTTTTACTGATTTAAAAATATATAAACCAGTCTTTGTTCACCAACAGAAAGATAAAACCCGAGGCAGCTTATAACATTAAAACAGAGAATATTAAAAACAAAAGAAATGCAATAAATGTTTACAGTATTATAAAGCAATTGAACTAGTATCCCATTAAGACTAGCACATAAAATGGTTTAAAACAATTCTAAAAGCCCATTGAAAAAATAAAAAATAAACACAGCTGCCTCATTTTTAACGTCCCCTCACAGATGGCCAGTTACTGAAAAAAAGAGACTGCCTGAAGAGAAACAATCATGAAGTGTGAGGTGGCAGGAGAGAGGGGGAAATAAAGTCTCTCAGTAAAATGTCATGTCCCACTTACCTGACATTGGAGGAAACCCCAATGTGGAAGGGTAGTAATGAATTAAACCAAGAACAAGTGTCATAGTGGTAAATTTTTGAAGGTAAGCCACTTATTGTGATAATTCCCTCAGCCAGGTGCCTATGAAAAGTCCAAAAATGCAGGAAGAAGTTTTGATCCATATCAAGAAACCACTTTTAGCAGTTTTCATTTCTAACATAAGCAGATCCCTGACCTTGCAGACTAGACTCCAGTACATCGTAAGAGCACTGAAGATTTCCCCTTGCCGTTCGCTGGCCACAGACATCAAAGTATGTATAGCTATTAACATGTGCAGAGAAGGGGGGAAAGCCCTTCTAGTTGTGGTACTAAGTTTAAGAGTGTATCTACCTGAAGCAATGCTATCTTAGCTGTTGTGCCTCCAAATCACTCTTCTATCTCAGATACCTTGATGATGTTTTATTATGTGGACCCATGAAAATGAAGCACTGGAGAAAAATGCTGCCCGAACTTCAGGAACATCCCTCCTAATATTAACATTAGCCTGATCCAATCTCCACAGCAGGTTTGCTTTCAGGACACTACAGTGAAACTACAAGATGGACATCTTGTCACCATGCTGTATTGAAAACCCACCAACCATTACACATACTTGCGTGCCTCCAGCTTCCACCCTGAACACACCACAAAATCTATTGTCTACAGCCAAGCCCTTAGATATAATTGCATCTGCTCCGCTCCACATCACAGAGACTCCAAACGGCATTTCTCACACTACAAAACCCACCGAACATGATTAAAGAAGAGATTAGCAAGGCAGAAATAACCTACTATAAGACAGACCCAAAAAAGAAAATAGTATATTTCACATCAGAATGTTCAAAATTTATGGCTAAAGTTAAAGAAGAAATTTACACACTATGTTCTGAACATTTAAAATGTTATCTCGCCTTTTTCTTCTACTTTTTAATCAGCAAATTCAGATTAGATTTTCAAAACAGATTCCTCTCCAGTGATCCCTTTGTATGGACAGAGCACATAATAACAACCAACTTGCCTGTACCATGGTGGAATGTAATAAAGGTTAATTTGGATAATACTTTTTCACATTCACAACTCAAAACTGGCAGTTAGAGAAAGGCAGAAAGCCATGGTAAGGTTCTCCCCAGCACTCATCCCCTATTTGGGTTGCAAAGTATTTCTATGAGGGCAGGAAGAGAGAGAGGGGGGGGGCAAGGAACAAGACCAATAGGCTAAGTTCCTCTGCTGCCTTGCACAGCAGCAGGAGGTGGGACAAGAAGAGAAGGAAGGAGATGGTATGAAGAAATGAATACAATGGCGAAAATCCTATTGCATAACATAAACAATATCACAAGTTTCAATCTGTTCCTTGCCAGTAAATTCTCAGCTAGCTTGGTGTGTGCACGCATGCCCCAAGACATGTGGTGGTGTTCTTTAGTCGTTAAGTTGTGTCCGACTCTTCGTGACCCCATGGACCAGAGCACGCCAGGCCCTCCTGTCTTCCCCTGCCTCACGGAGTTTGGTCAAATTCACGTTGGTAGCTTCGATGACACTGTCCAACCATCTCGTCCTCTGTCGTCCCCTTCTCCTCTTGCCCTCACACTTTCCCAACATCAGGGTCTTTTCCAGGGAGTCTTCTCTTCTCATGAGATGGCCAAAGTATTGGAGCCTCAGCTTCAGGATCTGTCCTTCCAGTGAGCACTCAGGGTTGATTTCCTTCAGAATGGATAGGTTTGTTCTCCTTGCAGTCCAGGGGACTCTCAAGAGTCTCCTCCAGCACCACAATTCAAAAGCATCAATTCTTTGGCGGTCAGCCTTCTTTATGGTCCAGTTCTCACTTCCATACATCGCTACTGGAAAAACCATATCTTTGGCTATGCGGACCCTTGTCGGCAAGGTGAAGTCTCCTTTTTAAGATGCTGTCTAGGTTTGTCATCGCTTTCCTCCCAAGAAGCAGGCGTCTTTTAATTTCGTGGCTGCTGTCACCATCTGCTGTGATCATGGAGCCCAAGAAAGTAAAATCTGTCACTGCCTCCATATCTTCCCCTTCTATTTGCCAGGAGGTGATGGGACCATTGGCCATGATTTTAGGTTTTTTTTAATATTGAGCTTCAGACCATTTTTGGCGCTCTCCTCTTTCACCCTCATTAAGAGGTTCTTTAATTCCTCCTCACTTTCTGCCATCAGCGTGGTATCATCTGCATATCTAAGGTTGTTGATATTTCTTCCGGCAATCTTAATTCCGGTTTGGGATTCATCCAGTCCTGCCTTTCGCATGATGTATTCTGCATATAAGTTAAATAAGCAGGGAGACAATATACAGCCCTGTCGTACTCCTTTCCCACTTTTAAACCAATCAGTTGTTCCATATCTAGTTCTAACTGTTGCTTCCTGTCCCACATATAGATTTCTCAGGAGATAGATAAGGTGGTCAGGCACTCCCATTTCTTTAAGAACTTGCCATAGTTTGTTGTGATCCACACAGTCAAAGGCTGTGGTAGGGGCTCTTTATTTACCAGCAAAGAATGGGCTGAATCTTCCAACTTTGCTTAAGTTAAGCAACAGGATTTTGGCCAATGTTTTATTTAGGATGACAGAAACATTTGAAGATAGTTCAGATAAACTTTCACTACAGCGTTTCCATGTGTCATGATGGGGGGAAGAATAATCTAGCCTTCGGTTCACTGGGGGAAGAAAAGCCGGATATAAATTCCATCATGTTTGAGTGGAGTTGCGTTGGGTTGGGCTGAGGTTGCTTCTTATTAACATTGCCTGGGCCTGCAATCATTTTGCTCATGCTACCATGAGAAAAGGACTCTCCCACCATGAATGGAGTTTGATTTCTGATTTTTTTCCCCCAGCAGCTTCCACAAGTTAGTGAGATTCCGAAAGGAAAAATCTGGTGACAATGCAGCAATGCAAAACATAGCGTGGCCTCCTCCTTCTTCAAAGCATACTAGTATGAGAGGCCTGGGGTTAGAGAGAGTGTGCTGGGGAAAGAGTTGTTTTAATCCTGCTCCACTCCCAATCAGTTATGTTGTCTCACCCATAATAACTTCATTTCAAATTTCACGTTCAGCCTTTTTAAAGCCCTAAAGGACTGGAAGGTGGCATTTTTAGTACCTTACATTGTATTTGCTGCCATTATCTTGTAGGAGCAGAGCATTTTCACACTTTCACCAGAATGCTCCTAATTTGAGGAAGCATCTTTCAAAAGTGAACCTAACTGGATGTAATTTTCTCCCCCCCCCCCCAAAAAAAAAGCCTTGCTGAAGTAGTACACTAAATATTTCCTGGAGTCACTTAAAAACTGATTCATTGTGGCAAATTCTTATTTATTATCATAATTTCACACAAATATTTGTTTTCTCATTTGCAAGCAATTTTCTATTTTTTGTATTATTAAGACAGAAGAGAAAGAAGAAAAGAAATACTGAGGTAAGTAAGCATGGCTACTTAATTTTTCCTGAGGTTTTGGAAGCACACCTTTCTGTACTTAACTAGAAGAAAATTGTCTATTACAGAGCATCACTTTAATAGGTGCTTTTAAAAGAATGTAAACACTGCTATTTAGAACTCACACTGCTGCTACACATTCCATAATTATTCATAACAGTACCAAAAACTGAAGGAGTTCAGACTAGATTTTATGACACTGAAAGCAGTGTGTTTCGACATATATTGATTGAGACTGTCATGATTTGTGTTTGAATCTAAATCTTGCTTCGTTAATACAATGTTTTTTTCTTCTCTTTGACTCCCACTGAAAATTAACATGGAGTATGATTTTTCTGGAGTGTTTAAAAAATTGCATAGGTATTGTATTCCTTTATGAAGATACAATGCCTAACAAAATTCAAAGGAATGAATTGTGTTTTGTGTATTTACATTTTGTTGGGTTTATTAAAAAAAGGTGAATAATAACGAACTTCTATATTTCCTGAAAATCTGCAATCCTATAGATTTGTGCCAAAGAAAATCCCTCTGTGTTCAGTGGAGGTTACTCTCTAGTAAATGTGCTTGTGATTGCTACCTGAGCAAATTATTTGCTCACCTGATCTGCCTGTGTCTAAAATGGAGCTCACGTCCAACATTCAGTCTACTGGATTTCTGCCACATCCACTCCTTTGGGCTGTCTTTAGTTTTCAGCCCATATCACATGTCAACTGAAATCTACTGGACTTAAAACCCATGCAAAACTATACATTATTGAGCTTTCCCAAGTTCTTTATTCTATTATGATGGCTCTAGGAACAGTGAACATCGTAACCTTTGCGAAATTACTTCCTCTGTTGAACAAGATTTTCTGTCGAAAGGACACCATAACCTCTCTTCTCCCCCCCCCCCCCAGTGCTGGTGCATAGCAAAACAGCACACAATAAGTATGGCACCTCCAGTCCTGCATTCATTTCTAGCATGTGTTTTCCATGTGCCATCCCTCAGCCTTTCAGACAAGCTGTGAACAGGTCTGTTAAAAGCCATAACACTCTCAGCCCCCTTGACAGCAACTATTCTTCATGGAACCTATGAACAATTGTGGAGCTGCTGGTGTCTGACTAAAATAATAGCACTACATACAGGATCATTTGTAAGACAGATCGCCTGTGCAGGGTTCCATTTATCTGCCAGCAGCACCTCCATCACTTGAAACCTTCCTTACAGGAGGGAAGCACTGCAGAAATTCTCAGCCTCACTAATTATCACAAAACATGAATGAGCCTTAGCTTTTATAAATTTCCTATCTTCCTCGCTTAGGGGTTTACGGTGTCTGAATCCACTGACTGGATTTCAGAGCAGGAAAGAAAAGACAGCTGCAGCTGGGTAGATTTTCAGTTTTACATTTGCATGTCTAATTATTTCCCCTCTATTTTTCTTGATGGGTCCAGATAGCAGTCAGATGAGCACATTTTGGGCTTCTTGCACTGCTAGACTTCTCTTTCCATGATCCACAACCTTGTCTAACCTTTCATATTTCGCTGTCTATGTGGTATCCTTATTTGCTTGGCTTGCAACTTTTCTGCATAGCTTTGTGCTTCCAGAAAAGAAGGAAAGCTCTCTAGAGTATGATCTGTATGGTGGTTTTTAGTCTGCTCAGGTTTTTTTAGAGAGCTTCTTAATTTTAACAAGCCATAGGTCATTGGAAAATGCCTTTTTGTAGACATAGGAGATATGCATGTAGGGGCAAGGGTCATAGGATCACAAAGATAGCAGAATGTATAAGAATCGTAAGCTAGATTCAGGTTCTGCAGACGTTACACTGAACACACAAACATCTGCTTTACTTTTGTGAAGATTCTCAGTCATCCAGGTTATGTTAGTTGGTAGTTGAGTCATGGCAACTGGACTTCTTTCTTATTAGGTTGAAACGTTTTGCTACTCATCCAAGTAGCTTCTTCAGTCTGAGGAGAGTTGGTAGGCCAGTTCTGCCTTACTTCCAGATCTCAACTTCCAGATTTGCTTTACTTCTGGATGTAGAGGGGGACTTTTGTCCCTCATCATGATTAAAGTCCTTTGTGCTTTCAGGTATTGAATCATGAAACTGTAGAGTTGGAAGGCTCATCTAATCTAACCTCTTGCCAATGCAGGAAATTCACAGCTAATGAATCCCTAACATATGGACACCCAAGCTCTCTTTAAAAACCTCTAGTTGAGTCCACCATCTTTGGAGCCAGTCTATTAACAGGGGTTAAATAGACCTTATTGCCAGATATGCTTCCTAGTGTTCAGTTAAATTCACTGGTTTGGATATTAGCATCTACAGCAATCAAAAACAAGCTTGTTCTATTTTCCTTGTTAACAGATCTTTCAGTATTCTACATCTCAAAAGTGGTGGAAAAGCCACACCTGATATGAGATTTTCATCAATGGAAATCATATGCTATCAAAAGTTATTTGTCTCCATCATGTACACAAGCAGTGTTGCTATATTATTGTGGCTGACAGGTGCAGGTATGCAATAACTAATGACAGCACAGAATAAAATCCTCTGAGGACCACACTGAACAGTAGCTGAGTAAATGTATAGCTTAGCTCTACATTTATCATGATTATGTTGCATAGAATGAAAGGTGCCTCACTGCTCCCACCAGGCCTCCCTTTAAAAACCTCCCATGGCCATTTCCTTTCTCTCTCCCCCTCCCCCATTTATTCTGGCTTTGATTCCAGAATGGTAGGGCAGGCTGTACCATTAGGCAGAGTGATTTAGCTGTCTTGGACAGCAGAAGCTGAGGGCGGCCACAAGGTGTTGGGGAGCAAGGTTTTGTACACAACCCAAATTCTTTGTGTTGTACAAAGCAGGGGACCCAGTTGCATGATGGGTAAGCCAGGGAAACACAAAGCTAGCAGAAAGATGCCATAAGCTAGCCTCCATTTTCAGGCACTTCTTCCCAGGCACCCTTGTGCCATGGAAAGGTTCCCAGGGAAGTGCCGGTGGATACTTGCTATGGTCAGCTTTGTCTCTCCACATTGCTATACCTCTATATAGTCTACTTTTTAATTTTACATATTTAGACTCCTTCTCTTAGGCTAAGCAAGCTTATGATCAGCATGCCTGTGAGGTTGTAGAGATGGGAGATAGTTGGGGTGGAGAGCTCTGCAGGGAGCTGATATTACCTTCTGTTAGAAGCTGACTTCTAAGACTCTTAGGTAACTATAACCAGGAGCCCACATGCCTTTTTTCATATCTTCTCACCAATTCAATATGCTACATGTTTTGTTTCATATTTGTAATTTAGGGTTTATCTGTTCTTTCGACTGGAGAAAACCCGTTCTGATGTGCTGGTTGGAGACAGTCATGATATAATGCTATATAAGGATCTGTAAGCACATTTTGAGGCAGCTTTGCCCCCCCAAACCCCTTTTCTCTTTCCATAATTTTCTGTTATTTTGCTACCTGCTTCTCTGTAATGTTTGCTAAGCTCTGAATAAAATTATTAACCACCCTGCATTTTGCATCTGTCTTTCTGATCCCACTGGGCCACAGAACTATAGTGGGTGACCATAACCACAACATTGCCCAATACAGGGCTGCCAATGGTGCTTCAGGATGAAGCTCCCAGTCCATCCTGGGAGCCCCATGATCCTTTCTCTGGATATTGCTACATGGACTTCTCCCACCCATCCTCCCTGTTTTCTATGATGATTATATCTATAAATAGATAGTTGATGCTGTTACTCATATAGTTCATATGTTTGCCACTGAGTGGCACAGGGAGGCAATTTTACACATAAGAACAGATGTACAGTAAGGGAGATGGGCCATATCACAGGAAAGTGACCCCACCCATGATCAAACAGAGGAATTGAGTGGAGAACTGACAAGGCATGCTTGACTAGTGCATGCCCAAATTCCCCACGATGGAAATCAAGGGGTCTCTCTCCAACCTCGTGAATTCATGCCTGGGATGTGTGTGCATATCCCTTGTTGGTTATCAACTTGCATGGTTACCCAGCAATACACTGGGATTGTGGGTTTCAGATGACAGGCAAGTCACCCGATATATGGATCTGCTCCTTATGCTGCGCCAATGCTATGCTGTTGCAACTAATTCTTTTTATTTCCACTACCTATCCTTTTACAGTAAAATTCTAATATTAGTAATGTGTGTGTCCCAATTTATGGGAGTGGAGGCTGGGGCTCCTGGGGTTTTCTCACATGGCCCACAAATACACGTTAAAGCATTCTGTCTCCTCCCTTTTGTTGCTGCCTTTTAATTACTGCATTGGTTTTCCGTCTCATCTTTTAAACTTCTTTGTATCAGAGTTAAAACAAGACATAGCAAAATTATTGGGAAAAGGTCCACACATTCATTTACTTGTTGATACACTAAAATATCTGATTAAATTATGTTTACATTGACAACTATTTTTAACACTAATTTTAAATTGGCATTTAAAATTAAACACTTTACAAGAATGAAGGTGAAATATCCTATCCTATCCACTAATCAGTAATCACCTCTCTCCAACTGGCCCTCTTTTGAGCTTGGAGAAAAAGAAAACATTTCACTATAAACTCCACCCACATACCCACACCAAAAATCTTTTTCTTCCTTCCTCCTTCCAGAGTTTGAGCTGAAATGTTGTACAGGGAAATCCAAAAATCCCCCTGGTCAGATGCTGAAGCTGCAGGATCTATAATTAAACCAAAATTCCAAGGTGGGGGTTGCAAACTTAAAGAATGAGTTTGAGATGGAGTGGTGTCAGATTTCCTCCTAGGGAATGTAGAATCAGTTGTTTCACACTTTATTTCTATCTTTACAGACAAAAGATCACCAAAGGGCATCTCCTGCAAACAGGAGTGCACAGAAAGATGTCAATTACCTTATCAGAAAAGCTGGAGATTAAATTTATCAGACTCTCCAGCTTCCTTCCACTTCTAGCAAGGATAATTTTTAGACTCTTCTGTTTCTTTCTTCTCACACCCTAAACTGTGCAATTCCAAGTAAGATAACTTGAAAGTTTGCCTTCTTGTTTATATTTTTGCGTTCTGATAAAGATACTCAACTTTTTTTCTATTTTGCTCCTAGACCACAAAGGAAAGTGGGCATGGGGGTGTTGTCTAATAGGAAGGCTGAGAGAGGGTAGTGGCTCAAGTTCACCGAGTAAATTTCATGGATCTTTGGGGAACTATAACTATAGCTTTGGTCCAGCACCCTAATGTAACCACACAAATTTTCCTCATTAGCCTCCAAACTCCCAAATCAAAGCCAAGGTTTTAAATAAACCCAGCCTCTAGGTACCTAGTGTGGTGTAGTAGACAGAATGATGGATTCAGATTCAGGAGGCCTGGGTTTGAATCTCCACTGTAAATTCATTGGGTGTGTGGATCTGGTAACAACACTCCTTAAATATCTCACATACCTTGAAAGCCCAGTTAGGGTCACTTAAATATCTTACAACACACTTTGCCCCCCCACTGAGCTTAAGGGAGTGTACATGTCTCGCCTCCTCCCAATTTATCCTCACAAAAACAATTCTGTGAAGAATTCAGACTGAGAAGAATCCAAGGACACCCAATAAGTTTCAGAAATCTCTGGAGTTGAACCTGTTTTTCCCAAATCACTGACCAACATTTCAACCACATTTTTATTTTATATCAAATAAACACACTTCAAAATCAAATTTATAACACATTTCACATTCACCTCTCTGCAACATTAACATGCTTTCAGCTTTCATTAGTAGCTATTTTAACATCTCTTTCTGATGAGAGTTTCATGCCTGATGGTTGAACTAGATAAGATGCTAGCTCCACAACTAGAAAGTGATGACACATTTTCCCTTCAAAGACTCTCTCTTTCAAAGCTACTGTGTTTACACAATCAGCTTGCAAATAGTACCCATGCTTACCTCCAACTACTAATCAGTAAACAAAGGCAAGCTGTGACCACTGCCACTCCCACCCAGGGATGGGGTGCCGGGCAGGTCTCCTCAACCATAGGTTCCATGAACTACAGCCACTTGGTTCTGTCAGTGCTTGCTTTTATTAAGGCAAAGAGATAAGGTAAAAAGTCAGGCTGAGTGCTTTGAGTCACCCGTCCCCTGAATCCACAGGTGGGCTTAGTTCCTTTCATTAGCCCCCATTGTCTACAGTCCATATTTGTGGCCCAGTTCTTGCCAGAGTTCACTGCAGTTGGCTGGAGTCAAGCTCACATCACTGACCCCAGCCACTTAACACCCCTCAGTGAGGGCTAGTAGTGTTGGGCCAATGGAGGTCCCCTTGGCCCAGCAGTTTGTCCTACTCATGGAACAGCTGGAGCAACGGGTGTTGTCTTTTGCTCCTCCAGCACCACTTTTGAATCAGCATTAACCCCCTATGTCATGACTTGGCTGGGCTCATGAATCATCATTGCTGGGGTCTAGACAGGGGGGAAATAGGCACTCCCTTTACTTTTCCTCTATCAAAGTCAAAACTAGCCTATTCCCCAGTCTAGAGGTCCTGGAGAAGCAGAGGCCAGTTTTCGCCCAGAACACAGGAGACATAGCCGAGGATTTCTCCCAAGCCTCAGACAAGCTAATTTGCAACTTGTGAAGTTGAGAAACCTTTTCCTAAATGAAAAAATTTAAATGGAATCAATCTATCTCATGTTTGGTCTTCCTATTTTCCTTCTGCATTAAACTAATGATGAACTGGTTATAATGTCTGTTTTGACCCTCAGATGGGCATTGAATCTGGATCTCCCAAGCAAGAAGTCTTAAATTCATCCACTGGCAATTCCAGTAAATAATAACAGGGACCAAATGAAGACAAAGAAGGCTGTCTGGAAATCTAGAAAGTCATTCTCAATCAGACAATAGGCAGACAAAAGATCTGGAAGTCAGAAGGCTTCCTATAAGCCAACTTCCAATGCTCCTAATTAAAACAAGACAGCTAGAACTGTTAGGACTTTCAATGTTCACAATGATTTGATGATCTTGTTTCAACTGAATGGCACAAAAGAGACAGAATGCACTGCACTCATGTCCCACTGGTGGGTTTGCCATAGGCAAGTGGTTGGCCACTGCATGAACAGAATGTTGCACTAGGTAGCCTTTGGTTTCACCAGCATCTGTTGTCTTATATATTACCATGTCATCTTATAAGGTTTTCTGCCTTCAGTTCAGTGAGCACACCTTACCTGAGAAAATCCATTCATATTGATGTATTCATCAAGTAAATGTCTGTTTGACTTTACAGTGATCTTCTGAATACAATGGTGTGCTGTGGGGTACTGATCTTGTTCTGCCCTCAGTTGTGGGGGAGTATTTTTGTTCACTTCAAGCGAATGCTTTGTACTGAGGATTAGAAGTAGGGTTATCATTGCTAACTAGCTGGTCAACTAGTTTAGGTATCTGGCTGTGGAGCCAGAGATTGAGGCTTTAATTGCACACTATGTCTCCTAAGTGAAGAGCCAGCCTGTGTACTCTTGGGCAAGCTGCACTGTGCCCCAAAAATAAGGGAATGGTAAACCACTTCTGAATACTCCCTATCTAGAAAATCCTGAAAAGGGTTACCATAAGTTAGAATCAATTTGATGGCACATTGTTGTTATTGTTTTTGTTGTTGTTGTTGTTCTTGTTGTTGTTGTTGTTAAGGTTAGGGTTTGTGGAAGAGTTAAATGTATACTTCTTGCATTTTCTGAATTTAGTGTCCCACTTCTCTTAGGATCAACTAAGAACTAAAATATGTCAGTAGTACTGCTTCTTGGTGTCACAGGCCACTGAAAAATGTCAAGGGATCTTTTGTTTCCCAGCATCTTATATTTGCTTGTACAGGGGTGTGGAGAAGTATCCTAATGGCATCTTGAAATTTTATTATTATTGTTTTGGTCCAAGCTGCTTTTTGTCTGTCCGGCCAATTGGGCAATTGTACGGTGCACTCCTTTGCTACTGGGCATGACACCCAGCTTATTTACACTGGCTTTTGGAAGCTTTTACATACAGCAGCTACACCATGTGGCTGGCTAAAGCTAATGCTATGCAGTTGAAGAAAGTGCAAAACAAGATTTACTTTTTACTACTCACAAACAGTTTACATGAAACTGTATGTAAGTTCAACCACCAGGAGTTCACACATGGAAAAACTCCTTACTGGATTCAAAACAAGGAGACATAGAGGCAGAAGACAAAGGAAGTGGGGAGTGTTATATGCAAAAGCACCTGAATTAAGAAAGATATCCCCCATGAGCTAACTGGTTTGACCCTTGCCTTCCTGAAACTATAGTGTGCAAGGTAACAGAACATCCAATGGGGGAACTCAAGTGACCTATGTTGGTACATGAGGATAAATGGAAATGTCAATATAGGTGTTAAAATAAAAGTCACTTAGTCTCCCTCCTACTACATTTGACAAATCACCATTATATTAAGGTTTTATAAATACCGTTTCCCTGAAAATAAGACCTAACCTGAAAATAAGCCCTAGTATGATTTTTCAGGATGCTCGTAATATAAGCCCTACCCCCAAAATAAGCCCCAGTTAAGTGAAACCCCATCCTCCACCATTGTGCAGCAACCAGAAGAAGATGACATGCCTGTATTTGAATAAATGTAGATGGTTGTACATGAAGAAAATAAAACATCCCCTGAAAATAAGCCCTAATGCGTTTTTTGGAGCAAAAATTAATATAAGACCCTGTCTTATTTTCGGGGAAACACGGTATATTCACACTCTTGAGAAGCATGCAAGCAACAGCCCTGCTAAGGGTAGACCACTGAATGCACCTCTAGGAGCCTGTAACTCAAGAGAGGTCCTGAACAAAGTTGTGGCATCCTTAGAAAACTAAAACCAAAAGCGTCTGGAAAAGACGGCATGATCCTGCAGAACAAAACTGTAGTGATGCTCAGCATCTTCTTCTCTACAAAGGGCTTTCAGAAGAGAAGTAAAAAATCGCCATCATGTGCCTGAATTTATGGTTTATCTGGAAAACATGTTAGTCATAAAATGTGCAAGGTTATAAAACGTGCAAATGTACGATGTATGAGACAACAAGGGATTAAAACACCCTAACTGTTAAAAACAAAACATAAAGCCAGCAGCAGTTTAGAGCCGAATAAACTAGCCATTTAAGTACATCTTCAGCTCAGTCCCTCTTCTGTACTACTATAAAAGACTGCAAACAGCATGAAAGGGTGGTGTGTGGCATTCTTCTCAGAGTAGCAGGAGCCATAAAATCTCTGCTTCCCTTTGGTCAAATTCTCACTTCATTTAAGGAAGGGATGAAAAGAGAGAGCCTCAAGTGTGCCAGAAGTGATTTGATCACACACCGATGGGAGAGGGAGGGCTAAATTCAGTTGTTAGTCCCAAGTGGACCAGGCTCATTAAATCAAGGGGATTTTCATAAGAATTGACCCAACCAGTTTCATTCAGTCAGTAGGTCAACTGTAATTAAGACTTACAATTACTGTAATAACAAAGTGAGCCTAAGACATATTGTTGCCTGAAGCAGTGCAAATTATCACAGAAAAGTGAAGTTGGAAGGGGCCTGCAAGGCCATCAAGTCCAACCCCCTGCTCAATGCAGGAATACAATCAAAGCATATCTGCCAGGTGATTATCTAAGTTTTTCTTGAATGCCTCCAGTGTTGGAGCACTCACCAACTCCCGAGGTAACTGGTTCGTACTGCTCTAACAGTTAGGAAGTTTTTCCTGATATTCAGCTGTGAGAGGCGTGATGAGAGTATAGAGGCTCTCATCGGAGTGCCGTCCATCTCTAAGGTTTCCAGAGAAGTGCAGACCACTCCGCCGCCAACTCCACGAGAGAGGGTACACCAGGGAATAGATACATGGGAACTAGAAGAGAACCTCCGGGGTTTGGCAGTAGCCACTCAGACTGAAGGAGAATTGGCGGGAAAGGAAGAAAGGGGGAGGTCCGTGATTGAGGCGGAAATGGGAGATATAAAAAGGGGAGAGAGAGACAACATACCAGCTGGCTGGGAGCTGATCTGGGTAGAGGATCCCTGGACGGGACAATGGGAAAAAGTAAAGGTACCTCGAGAGGAGGCGGATTATAGAAGGAGGAGGGGTTTACCACAACGACCTTCGTACTGGGGAGAGTCCAAGGCCAGGGAGTGGAGAAGAAGGTTGAAGGAAGAAAGGGAACAGGTGGCCAGAGAGGCAGAGGAAAGACGACAATGGCGAGCGGAGGAAGCGAGGAGGAGATTGTGCCACCAGGACCGTGGGGTTCCTTGGGACGAGAGAAGGAGCCGTTTTGGATCCGAGATGGAGGGGAGGAGACCCTACCGTTGTTAGGAGATCAAGATGAAGACCAACGTCCGTTGTCTCCGGACCCCTTCCTACCTGGACCTTGGGAAACCAAGTCTTTGAACCCGTTTGATCAAGAATCGTGGATACCCCTGAGGCGTCCGTTGATGTCGCAGGAGAAGTTAAGAACTGAACCATTAATCAATGATTTCCAGTTAAAAGATATAATAAATCCCAGTTTGAATTTTGAGATAAAACCGTCTCCTGGTTTTTTTGGTAATGAGGCTAAAGCACAAATCGAACCATCACATCAGCCAAAATCTGGCTTCCTTTAACTTAAGCCCATTGTTGAGTGTCCTGCACTCTGGGATGATCGAGAACAAATTTTGCCCCTCCTCTGTATGACAGCCTTTCAAATATTTGAAAAGTGCTATCATATCAAGATGTTCTTCTCATTATAGGGGACTGGAATGCTAAAGTAGGGAGTCAAGAGATAAAAGGAACAACAGGTACGTTTGGCCTTGGAGTTCAAAACGAAGCAGGGCAAAGGCTAATAGAGTTTTGTCAAGAGAACAAGCTGGTCATCACAAACACTCTTTTCCAACAACACAAGCGGCGACTCTACACATCGACATCACCAGATGGGCAATACCGAAATCAGATTGATTATATTCTCTGCAGCCAAAGATGGAGAAGCTCTAAACAATCAGCAAAAACAAGACCTGGAGCTGATTGTGGCTCTGATCATCAGCTTCCTATAGCAAAAATCAAGCTTAAACTGAAGAAAGTAGGAAAAACCACTGGACTAGTCAGGTATAATCTAAACCAAATCCCTTATGAATACACAGTGGAAGTGTAGAACAGATTTAAGGAACTAGATTTGGTAGACAGAGTCCCTGAAGAACTATGGATGGAGGCTCGTAACATTGTACAGGAGGCAGCAACAAAAACCATCCCAAAGAAAAGGAAATGCAAGAAAGCAAAGTGGCTGTCCAACGAGGCCTTACAAATAGCAGAGAAGAGAAGGGAAACAAAATGCAAGGGAGATAGGGAAAGTTACAGAAAATTGAATGCAGACTTCCAAAGAATAGCAAGGAGAAACAAGAGGGCCAAGAGGTGGCAAGAATACACAGAGGAATTATACCAGAAAGATCTGGATGTCCCGGACAACCCAGATAGTGTGGTTGCTGACCTTGAGCCAGACATCCTGGAGAGTGAAGTCATGCTTAGAAAGCAGGGCTAACAACAAGGCCAGTGGAGGTGATGGCATTCCAGTGGAACTATTTAAAATCTTAAAAGATGTCGCTGTTAAGGTGCTACACTCATTATCCCAGCAAGTTTGGAAAACTCAGCAGTGGCCAGAGGATTGGAAAAGATCAGTCTACATCCCAATCCCAAAGAAGGGCAGTGCCAAAGAATGCTCCAACTACCAGACAATTGCACTCATTTCACATGCTAGCAAAGTTATGCTCAAAATCCTACAAGGTAGGCTTCAGCAGTATGTGGACCGAGAACTCCCAGAAGTACAAGCTGGATTTTGAAGGGGCAGAGGAACTAGAGACCAAATTGCTAACATGCACTGGATAATGGAGAAAGCCAGAGAGTTCCAGAAAAACATCTACTTCTGCTTCATTGACTACGCAAAAGCCTTTGGCTGTGTGGACCACAGCAAACTATGGCAAGTTCTTAAAGAAATGGGAGTGCCTGATCACCTTATCTATCTCCTGAGAAATCTCTATGTGGGACAGGAAGCAAGAGTTAGAACTGGATATGGAACAACTGATTGGTTCAAAATTGGGAAAGGAGTACGACAAGGCTGTATATTGTCTCCCTGCTTATTTAACTTATATGCAGAATACATCATGCGAAAGGCTGGACTGGATGAATCCCAAGCCGGAATTAAGATTGCCGGAAGAAATATCAACAACCTCAGATATGCAGATGATACCACTCTGATGGCAGAAAGTGAGGAGGAATTAAAGAACCTCTTAATGAGGGTGAAAGAGGAGAGCGCAAAAAATGGTCTGAAGCTCAACATCAAAAAAACTAAGATCATGGCCGCTGGTCCATCACCTCCTGGCAAATAGAAGGGGAAGATATGGAGGCAGTGACAGATTTTACTTTCTTGGGCTCCATGATCACAGCAGATGGTGACAGCAGCCACGAAATTAAAAGACGCCTGCTTCTTGAGAGGAAAGCGATGACAAACCTAGACAGCATCTTAAAAAGCAGAGACATCACCTTGCCAACAAAGGTCCGAATAGTCAAAGCTATGGTTTTTCCAGTAGTAATGTATGGAAGTGAGAGGTGGACCATAAAGAAGGCTGACCGCCGAAGAATTGATGCTTTTGAATTGTGGTGCTGGAGGAGACTCTTGAGAGTCCTCTAGACTGCAAGGAGAACAAACCTATCCATTCTGAAGGAAATCAACCCTGAGTGCTCACTGGAAGGACAGATCCTGAAGCTGAGGCTCCAATACTTTGGCCATCTCATGAGAAGAGAAGACTCCCTCGAAAAGACCCTGATGTTGGGAAAGTGTGAAGGCAAGAGGAGAAGGGGACGACAGAGGACGAGATGGTTGGACAGTATCATCGAAGCTACTAACATGAATTTGACCCAACTCCGGGAGGCAGTGGAAGACAGGAGGGCCTGGCGTGCTCTGATCCATGGGGTCATGAAGAGTTGGACACGACTTAACGACTAAACAACAACAACAACAACAAGAACAACAACAGATCACCCCTCAGCCTTCTTTTCTCAAGGCTAAACATGCCCAATTCTTTCAGCCTTTCCTCATAAGGCTTGGTTTCCAGCCCCCTGATCATCCTTGTCGCCCTCCTCTGAACTTGTTCCAATTTGTTAGCATCCTTCTTGAAGTGTGGTGTCCAGAACTGGACACAATACTCAAGGTGAGGCCTAACCAGTGCTGAATAGAGGGGGACTAGCACCTCGCAGGATTTGGAAACTCTACTTCTATTAATGCAGCCTAAAATAGCATTAGCCTTTTTTGTAACCACATCACACTGTTGGCTCATATTTAGCTTGTGATCTACAACAATTCCAAGATCCTTCCCACTCGTAGTTTTGCTGAGCCAGGTATCCCCTATCTTGTAACTGTGCAATTGGTTTCTTTTTCCGAGGTGCAGGACTTTATACTTATCCCTGTCGAATTTCATTCTGTTGCTTTCAGCCCAGTGCTCCATCCTATCAAGGTCATTTTGAATTTTGTTTCTGTCTTCTAGGGTATTAGCTATTCCACCCAATTTGGTATCATCTGCAAATTTGACAAGCATTCCCTGCACTCCCTCATCCAAGTCATTAATAAAAATATTGAAGAGCACTGGACCCATGATTCCCCTCTTGTGTCAAGTTACACAGTACCCAAGCCAAGTCGTTATAGTAATCATCATCATGTGCCATCAAGGCAATTCTGACACATGGCAAACCTTTCCAGGGTTTTCCATGTAAATACTGTAAGTGGTTTGCCATTCTTTTCTTCTTGGGGTACGCTGGGACTATGCAGCTTGCCCAAGGCCACACGGGCTGGCTCTGCTCACAGGAGACACAGGGGGGAATTGAACTCCCAACCTCTGGCTCCACAGTCAGATACCTGAACCATTGAGCTATCCAGCCAGTTACATGAGATAAAAAGCCCACAAGCACTTCTCCCTCTCCATGGCAGTAAAACTACATTAGTAACGCATATAGTTGGATTGATGACTTGGTTAACTGGAATATCTGGCTGTGGAGCCAGGGGCTGGAGATCTGACTCCACACTATATCTTATACAAAAGAGCCAGTATATTTGGTCTTGGGCAAGCTTCACTGTCCCAGAATACCTTCAGAAGAAGAGAATGGCAAACCATTAAATATTAAGATAATTAGACTGTTTTGGACCAGAAGCGGGTATTATCTTGGCCATTTGCTAGCTTTTCTTTTGTACAGATGGTGGGGAATAAATTGCATGCACATAAGTGCTGCATTGATTGAATTTCCCACAGTCACAGACAATTTATCCAAGTAGCCCCATTTTACTTGATTATACTTTGATCTTCCTACTTTGCTTTGAACTCTATTAAGTGATTTCCAGATGGTCCAGCTAAAGTCTTGTCCTGGTGAGAGAAACTCTTCACCATTCATCCATCCGGCAAGGTGTGTTGTTTTTGTTCTCTATAGGTTTAGCCTAACCTCTTCTGAGGTACGTGGTGGCGCTGCGGGTTAAACCGCAGAAGCCTCTGTGCTGTAAGATCTATAGATCTGCAGCTGTAAGATCGAATCCACGCGACGGAGTGAGCGCCCGTCACTTGTCCCAGCTCCCGCCAACCTAGCGGTTCGAATGCATGCAAATGCAAGTAGATAAATAGGGACCACCTCGGTGGGAAGGTAACAGCGTTCCGTGTCTAAGTCGCACTGGCCATGTGACCACGGAAGATTGTCTTCGGACAAACACTGGCTCTACGGCTTGGAAACGGGGATGAGCACCGCCCCCTAGAGTCGAACACGACTGGACAAATTGTCAAGGGGAACCTTTACCTTTACCTTCTGATTTAATATTTAGAGCTTGTGATGTGTGCAGAAAACTTTTCCTCAGTTTTAGCCATCATCTGGGGGTGGGTGGGATTTGGTGTCCATGAAGCGGATTGGTTGGTATTGTGTTACCATATTGTGTTCATTACTTGCTAGCACTTATAAATGTACTTCTGGAGGGGCAACGCCAGCCAAATAATAGACTTTTTCAATGGGAGTAAGTTTCAGGCAGCCAGTAATAATCTGCATGATTCATTAAGAGCTACATCCACTTGTTTGGCATGTGCTAATTTATACCATACGGCACTAGCATATTCTGCTGTGGAGTTGCACAGGGACAAAGCTGATGTTCTTATTGTTTGTGGGTGTGCACCCCAGTCAGACCCAGTCAGTTTCCTAAGTATGTTTTTAGAAGGAGTCTCCCCAAAGAGTGGGAAAGCATTGCAAGTACACTCAGGCACCCCCTAGGCAACAGGGTAAAGCTGGCCAATCCTTCCAGAAGCACTGCACTGTAATATGTCACAAGGGGTGTAAAATACAATTTAGTGAAATCATAAATAGAAAGCAATACAGAACACACTTAAATGTAGTAAGTTCTTCAGCAAGAGAGAGATCTATGTATGGAAAGGAAAGGAAATAAGTCTTTGCTTTAGCACATGTTGGTTGAGTTCATTTTTACTTAAAGGACGATTTTCATTCTAATGAAGTCAATTTTTGGTCAATATTTCTAGATGTAATTATTAGTCACAATTGGTTCAAGTGGTATGATTGAGAAAACATTTGACTGCTTTTCTTTATTTGCCAAGATTTCCCAGTGGACTTGAAGTAAGTGTGAGTGAGTGAGTGAGTGCGTGAGTGAGAGAGAGAGAGAGAGAGAGAGAGAGTTGCTGGGCATTTGCTTCCCCATTTAATAACTTGGCAGAATAAAAATAAGAGTCCTGAGACAGATTAAGTGCTAATATGTTTTATTCGGCCCAAGCATTCACAGACTGCCGCCCATTTCTTTCTATGTATCTGGAGAAGTGGGTTGCAGTCCAAGAAACCCCCTGCCAAATAGAACTCATCAGGATTTAAAATTTTACAAGACACTTTCATGGCTTTTCCTGCAACAGTCTAATATGGCTATCCACTGGAAATAGATGTAATATAGCACAACCTCCATATAAAAATACCTTTGAGTGGTGCTAAAGATAGATAATAGGAATCCTAGACCATCCCATATTAGTCTTTTATCATATGGTCACCCTGCCTTCTTCACTGCTGCTTTTTACAAATCCCACTGATTCAGGAGGTTTACTCAACTTGGAGCTAGTCACTGGATTTTGGGCAGAGTTTCCCCCTTGGAATTCTGAGAGTGGGAGGGAAAAAAGTAACTTTTCCATGCTCTAGTTTGGCCCTGCTTCTCTTTTGTCTTGAAATGTCTCTTCGGAATTCTCCATCTGGCTTAGTTAAAGATCGGGAAATGGAGACGAAGGCAACATATTTCCCAAGGTTATTTAGCTTTAGAGAAGAGCAATAGAGTGCACGGATGTTTAAGGCAAAGCAATTTCACTTCCTGCGGGACTGTCTCTCTTCATTGCCTTTTGGGTATACCTACATAATTCCTTGTCACGTTTTTAAAGTTGTTCATCTCAGCAACTGTCTGCCCTTTCAGCTGCAGTGTTGACACTGAGGAACTAACTAGCTTTTATTCCTAGTTATGGCTACTTTGATTTTGCTTCCCTTTTGTGGAATAGCAGCACAAAATTTAAATGATTTGCTGACTAACTTGTTTGGTTCCCAGAGGGTCACTTCCTTTATACTGGCCCTAACAAGCCATCTGTTCTCCAGCAAAACAGGCTATTAGGGACAAAACAAATTCTTACACAAAAACATCTCCCAGCTACATGTTGCATGTAAAGGACCCATGCAGATACTCTTGGTGGTGCCCTAGTGGATTAAAATGGTTTGGCAAGAATTGCTTTTCCTCGAAAGAGTCCTAGAAACTTGAGTTCAAGGAATGGGATTTCAAATGGAATGCTTGGTTCCTGCAGAGAATTGCAACTACCAGAATTATTGAGGAGAGTACAACATGGAAAGTCATAGATATTGTCACTGTATCATGAAAACCTGCCCATTGTGTAGACAGTGGGGAGAAAGACATTGGGGGAAAATATTATATGTTTCAGAGAACAAATGTACTACACGGAACAGCTGCTAGAACAAGTAAGTATGCATCTGCCTAGGCCATAGAAATGACTTTCTATTTTGCTGCCACAGATTAAAATTTACATCTGTAACCCTTATGAAATATTGGTTCATCCCAAAGGGGTGGAACCAAGAAAGAGTGGTGCTATAAGAGATTTGAACCAGAAATAGGAGAGCAGGAGAGCTGAAGAGGCCAGACGTGCTGTTGCCACTTAGAGTACTAAAGCCATTGCCCACTTGGTCTAGGTATAATTCCTATATGTTTGTGTTGGAGGAGTGAATCCACATAGTGAATTCATGTATATATGCAATTGAATTGATATTTTATTCTATGGTTTTGAAGACTCTGCATGTGGAGCTGATTTTTCTATATTATGGATACTCAACCCAGTTGAGGAAGATAAATTGGATTTTTGTCTGAATTTGAATTCAAAAGGACACTTGAACTATGCCATTTTGCAAGCAACTTCTGTATTGGTGTTGCTGCCGAGGAGTTGGCTGCACAAATTGCAGCATTTGGCTGTTGTTATAATTGCTCATGTTGTCTGTTATATAACAGTGAATAAGGAGAGACATAATTTGAAAAATTATTTAAGTAAACTAATAGCCCCATAGAACTCAAAAGTGTTACACATCCATCATGGAACAAGTTTACTGTGTAAACTAGAAACCTTGAATTGTTGCCAGTAGCCCAAGTTCAGGAATAAAATTTGGCACTATGCTGGATTTGTCCTTAGAACAGTGGCTTACTGCTTTAGTACTTCTCTGAGCTGTAGTGGACATGCACATTGACAAATACGCATGAGTCTGAATGAGCAGTGGTCAATGTAGCCCTGAATCTTGTGAATGGCGCTTGTTGTCTTCCCATTGTACTTTCATAAAGGGAGCAGCTCAGCTTCCCAGCTATTCGGCATCATTGAGCAGCCCCCACATGTTTTCTCCCAAAATGTTTTGAAGCAGTTCCACTTATTTTTGTATGTCCCTAATTGCTTTTTAATTGCAGCAGCTGTTTTTGATGTGGAATAGGCATCTTCAATCAATCTCCCTCATACGTAGTTCCTTTTTCTTTTGCTCCCCAGATTCCTGCCATATTTCATCACCATTCTGCTGTGCCAGCGTCCTTGCTGACACTTAATGGAAACCTTCAAAATGCACAGGTGAGCCAGTATGTTGGAAACTGAGTTGTGAAAAAACTGAAAAACCAATCTATATAATGCATGTGTGCTCTCTTTAGCAGTCCTGGTGCAGTCGTCTTAAATACAGGCCAAATGTGATTCACAGTATCTAAAAAAGAAATGCATTGCTTTCACACTTCACTATGAAAATATCTGTATCATGCAACCACATCTTGCCTAGGAAATATTACAGCTTTAAGGCTCACAATGCATTTAAGCAAAGGAACAAAGAGACAAATCCATGCACATACTTGAAACATGTGCATAACTAAAAATGTGTTTGTTAGGCCACTGGCCCATTTCTGAAAACAATTCAAAGTAGTGGTTATGACCTATATGACTTGATTTGCAGGCAAGGCCCTTCTTACAGTTCCATTACCTTCAGAGGCCCCTCTGCTGAGGACTCCAGAGAGGGTGTTCTCAGTGGTCACACTCCGGCTCTGAAACCCCTTTCCAAAAGAGGTTACATCTGCCCTCTCCCTGTTTTTTTTTGTTTGTTTGTTTGTTTGTTTTCCCCAGTGGCAGGTGAAAATTATTTTATTTAAGCAGGCCTTTGACAATTAAGAGCCACCAGTTTCCCAATGATGCAAAGGTTCTCGTTGTTCTAAGCTGCTACTTTTTAATTGATTTCAAAGAGTTTTAATTTTAATTGTGCCTGAGAGGTACCCCCAGAGAATGCCAGGGATCTCCAGATACAGCTGGGAAAGTATTCTTTCTGAAATCCTGTTTGGACACTTCTGGTCAGAAATAAGACCACTGTTCATCAGCTTCCTATGTTGCAATGAAAATAGACGGTCTTCTCTTCTCCTCTCTTTATTTATTTATTTATTTATTTATTACATTTTTATCCCGCCCATCTAGTCGTTTTGACTACTCTGGGCGGCGAGTAGTCGCCCTCTTCTCTTCTCATCACTGTTAGCTGACATCCATAGATATTGTCCCGATATACACTGCCTTTTTACAAAACCTTCACCTTACACCTTTAGGTTAGCGAAGGTATATGCACTGGAAATAAAGCACCTTCTTCTCCTGTCAACATTTTTTCTGCTGCTCCCTCTTCCTCTGTGATTCTCCTATTCTTGACATAAATTGCAAAATCCTTTTAAGTAGCTGCAAAGCCAGTCTGTTTTTGCTTGTGCATATATATGTAGGGTACTGTGGATGTTAGTAGTGATTCATAAATAAAGGCATGGATTTGTTGTTGTTTAGTCGTTAAGTCGTGTCCGACTCTTCGTGACCCCATGGACCAGAGCATGCCAGGCCCTCCTGTCTTCCACTGCCTCCCGGAGTTTGGCCAAATTCATGCTGGTCACATCGATGACACTGTTCAACCATCTCATCCTCTGTCGTCCCCTTCTCCTCTTGCCTTCACACTTCCCAACATCAGGGTCTTTTCGAGGGAGTCTTCTCTTCTCATGAGATGGCCAAAGTATTGGAGCCTCAGCTTCAGGATCTGTCCTTCCAGTGAGCACTCCGGGTTGATTTCCTTCATGGATACATAGTCTAATTCCTTTTAAAGGCCCCATGTGTCTTGATTTGTACAAGATGGAGTCTATAGTAGGGATGGGGACTCAGGTTGTTGGAGTTCAGCCGCAGAGGTGACCAGACACTGTTGTGGTTTTTTTTTTTTTTTCAATGACTCGGACTCAAGTTGCGACTCCAAACCCACCCACTCCTCCCTTTGTCTAAGGAAAAAGCTTGGTTTGAATAGGGACTCAGACTTGGGGCTTGGGACTCAGGACTTGGTACCAAAAACTCAGACTTGGGACTTTGTACCAAAGAGTTGGACCCGAAACTTGCCAACATCTCTGGTCTATGGGTAAATACTTAATACTGTACATGTTCATATACACCAAGTCACAAGTAAGTTTACTTAGCCAGCAGCATCCATCCACATCATCAGTGATTCCAAAGATAATATTAACCTTCCAAGTGACACATGGTAAGTATATGTAAACATGATTAGGAGCATGCATAGAGTTTCCATCTGTATAAGAGCTATCTCTCTGGTCCATGACCTGTATAAACAATATAAATGGCCACAATTCTACCAGTTGCTTTACATAACTGGCATAAATCTTGGTGGGAAATTTTTGCAAGTTAAAAAGTTAGCTGTTGCACATTGAGTTGCAACAATAACAGAAGTATACATTAATGTCCTAAAGTGACAATTCGCTACCAAGATTTACATCAGTAGTATTACATTGGCATAAAAACTCACTTGGAGTTTGAGGAGTATCACTGACTATATAGAATTGCCACAAAACTGTCTTGAGCCATCTGTTTTGACAGCTGGCTGAATTTAGAAGTGTCATTTCACTTTGACATTCAAGGCATAAGATATCTCTCAAGATTTATCAGTCTTAAATTGCTTCAGTTTTACAGTATTTCCCCACAGTATCACACTACAGTTGAGAACTGTATGATTTTGTTTTCTTCAGCATTACCTGCTATATCCCACTGCGTGTGTCTGTGTGTTTGTGGGACTTTTTGTGAGGAAACATATTGACTTGCTTTTCACTATAAGTGCTCACCTAATGATGGAAAGAAATTGGATGGATACTGATGTCATAAAAATATATCCCAGTAATATTATTTTTCAAGCATATAGTTTCACTTGTTGAATGTTCATTTCACTTCTAGCTGCATCCTTAAGAGATAGATAGTATTCAATAACAGATCCCATGTTCTGTTAAAATACCTGAGAATTGATTGTCTATTTGAAACAGTGAAGTCTTCCTCCTTAAAAACCAGAGCAACCCTGCTTCAGGCCTGTGTTTAGCGTCATATAAGGGAGTTGGATGTAAGTCTGCTTAATAATATTGCCCCCTTACCCCGGAATAAATATGCGAGACCAGAAATATGGATTAAATACGGGCCACACTTTATTGAATATAATCATTGTTGCCAATCCTTTGGCAAAGGGGGGTCCTGCCGTAGTGCGGATTCAGGTTTCAAAACGTAGTCTAAACGGACCCTTCTAACCAACCAATGTGCTAGTCCCTGGCCCAAGTTCTCCCAGTCCTGAAGACAGTGAGAAACTCTGCCGGCCCAAATTTGACCACCCCGGACCTCAAGCCACTCTCTCCATGTTGACTGTTGGTCCGGGTGTGTCCCCAGTGCATCTTTCCCCCCAAGCATTGTAATCGCATGATCCGCAGTGCTGGGAGTTCAGATGAGCTATAATTACCTGCTATTGCTATGGGACTCCCCAAAATACCTGTTTAATCTGCACTAACTGCCTGTGTGACCAAATTTCCACCTCGAAATTGCCAGCGCTCCTCTTCCAGTGTGGGATAGGCAAAAAATCCCCAGCTCCAAGAGCCAATCAGGAGACGGGTCAAAAATTCATATCCAGCCCCAAATGGCGACCAGCTAAACTCACACTAGAATATAGGGAAGGCGGGTGGGATGCCAGCAAGAAAGAGGAAGCGAAGAGGGGGGGGGGAACGGCCATTATATAGCCTATTGTTCCCCCCTCTTCTAAAGCTACTCCCACGAGAGTAAACAGAAGTCTTGCATCCTCTGGGGAAGACGGCAAAGGTAAGCCACGCTGCCGAAGCCTCGGCTCAGCAGCAGCTTATTCATTGCAGGCAAAGCCTCAAGGAATAATCAAGATCCAACAGACGTCAGTTTTTCAATTTGCAACTAATTCTTTGGCCTGTACTTTGCTCTACGGGAGGCCATCTCTTTCATTTATATTGTAAGAGTGTTGAGTTGCCTATCATGCAGATACTACAGGATTTGTATTCATGAAAGACCATAGGATACAAGAGGATTGTAACACCTTTTTCAAGGATTTTGCATGTTATCATGGCAAAACTCCATTGTCTTTGCAAGCTGCGCTGAAAAGGTTAGTGGCACTGAAGGAGATGAAAATTTTAAAATGTATTTATATATCTACAGTTATCTGGAATAACATGCATTCCCAGTTGGTCACACCTGTCAGAATAATGGATTGGTGCACATTTTCTTCTCTAGTTATGCTGCAGTGATGTGAAAGAGAGTACTTTCTTCCACCGTGGAAGCAAAATGAAAGCAAGCGCAAACTGTTGTAGAACATCAATGATACGTACATTTGCTTATGAAGGAGTGGGAAAATAGAAGGAAAATTTTTATAAGTGCTAAACTGGGGAGGAAGCAATGAAGCAGTCCTAAACTGATAAATTGACTAGGAACATGGGATGTTACCTTGTACCAGGTCTGACTATTTCCACTGAGCCTAACATTTTCTACTCAGAGCAATTGTGGGTCTCCAGAGCATCATACACACAAACTAGATCTGATATCTATAGTAATCTGATATCTAATATCCATCATCTAGTAAGTCACAACATGCAAAGTTTAGTTGAAGCTGGTATGGACACGTGATTGGGATGTTGGGATGGATGCAAGGGAGCTTTAATTGTTTGACCTTAATCCAATTCAGCCCCATCTTTCCACCAGGATGGAGGAAACTGCACTGGCCTGGAATGCAGAGATTTTTCCCACGGGTTCGTCTTTTTAACAGATGACGTTGAGGGTTGAATCCTGGGACCTTCCATATGCAAAAGGCTATGAGAAGCTATGGCTCCTTCTCACTCCATGGAAGTCCAGTTGCTCCATATGAGAGAATCAGGAGAAGACAACATCAAGCACGTAGCTGCTAAGACTTGTCCCTAGGAAGTCATCGTTCTTCATGTTTAAGAAAGCTTCATGAAGTAGGTTCAGGATCCAAAATTCTGCTATTCCCTACTTCTTCAGCTCCCTTTCTGTGTTTGTGTGTCTATATCCAGTTATTTATGTATTTATTGTTATGATCAGGTAAGTGCAAGGATACATATATAAACTAAATAATAACTTGCTGCTCTGATTCCTTGTGGCAGGGCACTAATAAAATGTCTTTCATTCTTTATATTTATATGCCATTCCAGAAAAGCATACAAAAACAATACGTATATAGCAAACACAACAATAAATTATTTTCCCATAAATTGTAAAATGCAATGAAACTTATTTATTTATTTATTTATCTATCTATCTATCTATCTATCTATCTATCTATCTATCTATCTATCTATCTATCTATCTATCTATCTATCTATTTATTTATTTTCAACAATCTGGACAATTTTATCTTACGTACCTTACTGTACAAACATGCTTTCCACATGACTGGCAGAATAGCTGTTCTTAGCATCCAAAAGCCTGCCAAAATAATTCTGATATCCCCTTCAGAATTTCTGCCGGGATGTCATATTAAAGAAGAAAAGACTGGAAATGTGGCTGAAGGTTGATAAACCAAAGTGATCCCCTCCAAAAGTGAAAATATAAGTGTTGATTGCCTTCCATGCTTCCTAGTGACCCAAATGTACAAACATTCACAATAGTTCCTTAAGGAAACAGATGGATTACCCACCTTTTCCTTTAGAAAAATAAAACCTGGCCTATAATGTCTAGAATTGCTGGATAGCTCAGTGGTTTAGGTATCTGCCTGCAGAGCCAGAGGTGGGGAGTTTGATTCCCTGTTGTGCCTCCTTAACAGGGCCTTGACTCAATGACCCATACAGTCCCTTCTAGCTCTATAGTTCTAAGATGATGATGATGATTCTTATTCTTATTCTTATTATACGTAATATATTAAGCATTTAAGTTTTAAACATTTGTTTCAAATCTCACTTTTTCACTTTAATCACCCTCAAAGCAGCTCACAAATCAGTTTTAAAACTCTATCAGCAGCCTTTTTTTTGTTATCTCTATTTTTATATGTACTTTCAACCATATATACAGAACAGTTTACACAGAAAGAACATAACAATAAAACCATAGATACAGAAAACAAAATAAGCTAAAAGCCATGAAATTATAAAAGTAGCACAAAACAATCTGTGGGTTAAATATGTGTTCAAAAAAGCTCAGCAAAATGAGAAGGTTCTTGCATAGTATGAAAAGGACAACAACAGGAGAGTAATCCTAAGAATGATCTTGTGGAACTCTAAAGCCTCAAGACAACCAAAGCTCTGCCAGTTGCCCATCAGCAGTGAACACCTGGACAAGAGAGTGCCCAAGCGGGCAACCCATCTGGTCATATTCCTTCCTATTACGGTGAGATGTGTTTAACCTTCTCTTTAAATTATAGAAATTGGCCAGAATCTTGTTGGCTTGCAGAGTATACATGGACATTGCACCAGCTGTGTCTGCCATCTTGCCAACAGCTTGCCACATGCCACTGCACAATCATTGCACAATCTGTCACATGATGGACAGCTGAGAACATCTGAAAAAAATGACTGCATGATTGCATACGGATTTACTCTACAGGATTCTAGCCATTGTATCTAAAATTTACATTTCTATGTATAAATTGGAAAACCTGTGTCCTCTGTAGCTCTTTTTCTAAGTAATGCATTTGCCGTTTCTTTTTAACAGTTTGTTTTAAAAGGTGTTATCCTATAGCAGGCTGAATAGCTTAGTGGTTTAATTATCTGAATGTGGAGTCAGAGGTCAGGAGCAATTCCCTGCTGTGCCTCCTGTGTGTAGAGCCAGCCTGTGTAGTCATGGGCAAGCTGCATAGTCCCACGATGCCCCAAGAAGAAGGGAATGGTAAACCACTTTTGATTATTCCCTACCTGGACAACCCTGAAAGTGTTGCCATAAGTCAGAATTGACTTAACAGCACATAATGATGATGATGATAAAGTGGTATCCTATCTAGGGAAGGACTTGGGAGACCAAACTAGATGATACAGTCTGCACATTAGCAGAAATGGAGGCCACTTAGGAGGGGAAAGACATATGGATAGTCTAGCATGAGTTTCCTTTTCTTTTATGACTGGTGATATGGAAGAAAACTTTAAGCTTCACCTGCACATGTGATTGCTCAGACACAGAGTTTTGAAGGAACTGTGTGTCTAGAAGAGAAACATTGTAATAACAGAAACTATGCATTTTCCTAAATGTGTGATTTAACCCTCATTCAGGTTTTAACACAGATTAGGCTCATGTGGAAGAAGGCAGAACACTTGCATCAAGGCAGGATCCTCTATTTCTTCAGAACACACAACAAAAAGGGGGGTTAATGATGTTACTGTTGACTTGTAGAAGGGAGAATGCAAACTGAGCTCAGATTGTCTTCCCTACCCTATCACTATTACATGCAAAAACAACTAATATATATATAAAAGAAAAGGCAAACACAAAGCTATGCTTTTGTGTAGAATGGATCATAGTTAAATAACACAAACTGCTATGAATTCACTGAGCAGAATATATACTTTATTGGAAAAACAATATAGCTAAGGTCAAGCTATCTTTTAATAGCATGGCATAGATTCTCTAAAACTAATAGCTATTGGCATTGCAGACTAAGGTTCTATTATTGCCAATCCAATAAGCTGAGGCTTTCTCAAAGTTCAGAGTTATTATAGCCTTCCATTTATTTAGTGGTTCACACAAATATATGTATGTATACAATGATGCATGCTTTCAGATGGCTAACCCCCACCTCAGAAGCCTCATTAAAGTCTGTAGCTCAACCAGTAGTGCAGGTTATTGTCCCTTGCAAACTGCATTAATGTTGCAGCACTAGATTTCAGCTCAGAGCATCACACCTCTCTTAGCCATTCTCTTGAAAGAACCATTGTATTCAGTTGATATATCACAAGCCCGCTCCCTCCCCTTGCTGGACTGCTATTCCTATCACAGTATCACCTGCAGATGGAGCCAAGTAGCGATAGAGCTGTATGTCACTATTGTACTGATGACAGTACACCCCAAATCTCCAAATGACTTATCCCAGCAGCTTCATGTAGATGTTAAAAAGCATTGGGGAGATGATTGACCCTTATGGGACCCTATAGCAGAGGCCCCAAGGAGTGGAGACCACATCTCCAAGCTGTACCACCTGGGTTCAGCTATCCAGGAAGGTCCAGAACCATAGAAAGCTACTGTGGTTGATGGTATTAAAGGTCACAGAAAGTTCAACCCTGTTGATTAACTTGCTAAAAAATGGTAGATTAAAGACATCTATAGATGTTCAAATCATCGATCAACAAATTAGTTTTCTTAAGAATGGGCCTTATTATAGTTTCTTTTAAACAGGAAGGCACATGGCCTTCCAGAAGAGAGACACTGATAACGTGTGAAGCCCATTCTACCATATCATCCTTGGCAGATTTTAATAGCCATGATAACAAAAATCTAAAATAGAGGTAGTAGCCTTACTCTGTGCAAGTGCCTTGTCAACATCCCCAGGCCTTACTAACTGAAACTGATCCCATGAAACCTGGTGCATTGGACATTTCAATTTGATCTGCTGGGATAAAAGAGGAGCCAAGGTCACAACGGATGCATTCAATCTTAGATCTAAACTGGGCTGCCAGTCGGTTGCAATTCTCTATACTTCGTTGTAATGTTTGCTTCTGTCCAGCATTTGGAAGGCTGAGGACAACTCAGAACAGTTCTGCCTGATGGTTAGAGGTTGCATTAATCCATTTGGTGTTATAGCCTCTTTTTTCTGCCCTAAGTAAATTACAATATTTGCCAGATATCTCCTTGACTACAGCCAGGTTGCATTCTGAGGGAGCTTTCCTCCATCTGCTCTCTAGCTGTCTGCTTAATTGCTTATAGACACTGAAATTGTGCTCACCTGGAGAGAGGGCTCAGCTGACAGGCTTCGTGCCTTGAATAGGCCTACCTTTCTGATTAAAGAGGAAGGTTTCCGGATTCTGAATTGTTTGACCTCTGACAACTCATTCACATGTGCAAATTTGATCTTGCAGTCATCAAGCATGTATGTGTGAGCTTGCCTTGCAAGGCTGCTGTCCAAAAATGTCATTGATCCATTATTTTCCACTGTGCCTTTTGCTAGTTGGTTTGCTTGTTGAGAAACTGTTGGGCCAATACTTCTTCAAATCCCATTCCTTTTACCGTACTTACCAGGTGGCTCCTTTCTGCTTTCCCATCAGTTAAAGCACAACTAAATAGGAGGCAATCTGACTATTTCATCCTATTATTAGAATCCAATTACCATCTTCTGTTGTGCAGTTGGGATGTGTTATTCTTCTGTGTCAGCAAACAAAAAATGTAGCAATTTGGTGAATGGCTGCTCCACTGGTGCACGCAGCAATAGAGCAGAGCTTCCTTGCCCCCCCCCCCCCCGGGATGAGGCGAGACATGAATCTCACCAGCGATCATCCCAGGGGCTGGGCTTCGGGAGTGCGGTATATAGCTGCGCTCTACCTCCTCTCCAGCCTCTTTTCAAGGCTTTCTTCCCACCCGCCCACCCTTAAACCAATGTGAGTCTGCCTGGTTGCCCTTTTGGGGGCCGGATAGGAATATTTTCCTTGTTACCTGAATTGACATCTGGGTGGCAGGGTTTTTCGCCTGGTATAGGTTTGTTGTTTTTTAGTTAGTGGTTCAATTCGTGGTCACACTGGCAGGTAGTGCAGAAAGTACAAGGATCGGTGAGTGCCCAGGGAGTACAAGGGAGGTGGTAGCCCGTCTGACCTCACAACGCTGCGGATCGTTACAGGTTACAGTGCTGAGGGAGAGGCCGCGCTGAAGCCCTCCCCGGGCCAAGGGTCACCAACGACAAGAAGCTTACAGACCCGGGGGTGGTCGCATCAGGTGCCGGCCAGCGTTGCGTGGTCTAAGGATCCACGCGGCAATGGGGCATGGGACTCGCCTGAATGTGGTTGGGGAGGGGGGTCCGGTGAGACCTTCAGCCTCAAACCCGATCCCGCACTACCACAGGCAGTATATACGTGTGTGTGTGTGTGCACTTATGTATAAATATGTATGTTATTGCTGCATGAAACTGCAATATATATTGTGCAACAAAGCAAATCATCATTCCATAAGGCAAATATAAAAATGGGGGGGGGGACCCCAAACAATAAATTTAAAACCGGACCTTGGATCAGCACCCACTTCGGCAAAAATGTAACAGACAGTCTGCTCCTGCTCTGTCTGATACGCTCTTCTGCGCACTACCTTTCACACTTGTTGAAAAACAGCCCTGGCAGATGATTTGGGTTTGGGTAAGAAGTGGTTAACTGGTGAAAAAAGGAGTCAGTTTCTGGGATTTTCCCTTGTGTGGTGTCACTCTGTGAATGATAGTGAGCAGAAAAGGGTATCCTGCAGACTATCTTGACTGCTGCCATTGGTGTTGTCAACATTCAGGCTACCCTTTGCTATGTAAAGCTTGGCATCCTTTTTCCTGCTGGCAATGTGGGCACAATATTGTGCAGAAAAATCAGGCCATTTCCTGGCTTTTTGAATCATGGCTGTAGAAGCACAATATCCCACATTCATAAACTGGAAGGTGTTTTTTTTTTTAAAGAAATGCATTATATATATGGCATCAAATTACATCCAACATTGATGGCCCTTGTAGAGTTTTCAAGGTATATGCGATATTGTGTTCTACAAGTGCCCCTCAGCCAGTGACTTTCCATGGCCAAATGGGGATTTGAACCCAGGTCTCCTCAGTCATAGTCTGTCACACTTTCCATTATACTAGGCATTTATACATAGCCTAGATGTTCAGCTTAAGTTTGTGAGTCTTCATGCTGGCTCCTCATGACTGATATTTCTGTAATGTGTGTTAAAACAACCATACCATATTATGCTTATCAATTTACTCCCTTAGTTAAATTTTCAGGGACAAACTTATTTTTTGAAAGGGTCTGACACACCTATCTTTGTGAGTCCCCAAACAAAAGATTGCCTTAAATGAGAAACAGAATATATATACTGACATTTATAAAGCAGTAGCAGTGAATTCCAAAATGGGGAAACCTTCTGTCCTTTCAAATAACAGTTATGAACCAGGGCAACACCCAGCAGGGGCTGTTTCACTTCAGTCAAATCATATCTTCGTAAAAATTTCAACAGTGAGGTTTTTTGGACTGCCTTAGCACTAAACCGACTGAATTAATAGAAAGCATTTTGCAACATGGTTCACTTTTAGCATCTGGGCAGGTTGGTGTCAGAGACAAAGATTCATTTGCCCAGGGATGGGGCAAAGTGCAATCTAGTGGCTACATTCCGGTCCGTCCCCTCCCCCCTGCTTTGTGGCTTCCCTTTTTCTGTCAAAAAAGGTGAGTTGCTGGTCCTAGCTGTCTTCAGGAGTGGCAATTTATCTGTTAATAAATAGGTCACAGGCCCTCCTTCACCATTTAATACTGCCCAAATATCAGTTCTTCAAAACTGGAAGAGGACTTTGAATCACTTCCAGCTTCCTTTTTGGTGATGGGGGGCATTTTTATTGCCTGTGTATCCCATGTATCAAAAATTGTTCCCACTCATGCTGTAGGGCAAGATGTGATAAGGGCAGGGTGGGGGTGGGGCAGACAGATGCTGGCACGAGCAATATATACCATTGTATATGTAACCACATTATATATGCCTATTAGGTATGCAGATGTTGAAGATGTTAAACATTACAGCCTATTAGGCATCTTTTAAAAAAGAGATTCTATATAACAATGTTTTAAAAGATGCTCAGGAGAATTGAGGCATTAAAATGAGAATTGCAGTTACGAGGCAATAAAATAAAATAATGCTGAGTTAAGTATGCGAGGATATGAAACACTGCCTGACATTTGCCTGTCTCGGTCTTAATCCCCAGTTGCTCTTCTCCACTTCATGCCCTCTTGATTTTGTTTCCTTTGAACACAAATTCGATGTTCATCAACAACAACAACAACAACCCTTTTCTGATGTTGAGGCTTTTCTTCCTGCTGGAGCATCTTGCACACCGACCTGGGATGCAGGCTAGGTGGGTGGCTAACTAGCAGGGCTTGGAGAAAGGTCCAACACAAATGTGTTTTTCCCCACTGTCTCTAGAATCTTTAGTGCAGGATTGTTGGCTTGCAATTCTCATGCCAGCTATGGATAATGGCAGCCACAATTTCGATTTGTCCACCCTTGTGTTAGTGGGATATCTGCTAACAAATGTGACTGTCTGTGCGAGTGAGAACTTAATGTTAGGAAATTATAATGTGATCAGTGGATCTTGCTGTGAAGTAAGTGTGTCTATAGCCTCTTAATCAATATAACTGATGCCTGTGTATATGAGGTCTCATCTAGAGTACTGTGTCCATTTCAGGGTGTCAAACTACGGAGACCATAGCTAAATTTGAATGGTTTCAGAGAAGAACAAAGGAGATGGTCAGCAATATGGCAATCAAGAGTTGATAAAGGTAGCCATTAAGACCACCCATCTCTTTTTTTTTTTTTTCCAATGTATGAATCATCTGACTGAAGCCTTCTGAGAATTACAGAATCACAGAGCTGGAGGAGGCCTCACAGTATATCAGCTAACCCAGGGTTGGCAATGTACAGAAGTCTGGAAGTTACCCATCCCTGGGTCTTGGAGGGCTACCCTGGCACCTAGCTCAGGCAGAGCAAAATACAAAGATTCCTTTTAGGCACCTGGAAATTATGGTTCTATTCATACAGCCCTAAAACATATGCACACTTGTTTGGGAGCAGGCTTCATTATCACAGTATAGTTTTCTAAAATAAATAAATACAAGCTACTTATATTCCACAAATTATGAAGGGGTTGGTGGGTGGGTGTGCGTGCACATGCACACACACACACACAGATCCTAGCTTGATCATTCTTTGCTGTAAGTTGTACCTTTTTACTCATTGTTTTCAGCTTTAAATTTTGTCTCTCAATTATGTAAGCTGCCTTGGGTCCTTTTTAAGGATAAAGGCGGGGATTAAAATATTTTAAATAAAGAAATAATAAATACATGCACAATTTAGATCTGAGTTGTGTGGGAGTGGACCCAAAGGGCAGCGTGCGCATTGGTGGACCTGAATACAAGTCCATAACTGCTGGATAGCTCAGTAGTTTAGTTCTCTGACTGCGGAGCCAGAGGTTGGGAGTTCCATTGCTCAATGTGCCTTTGTGACAGAACTGGACTTGATGATTCATAGTGTCCCTTCCACCTGTGCAGTTCTATGATGATGATGGTGGTGGTGATGATGATTGGTGCCTGGATTTGCTCATTTCCCTGCCCATTTATCATCCATTCTTTCTTCTCTGTTGCCTCTGTTGGATTGTATGTTGAATTGAATACCTACAGAGGTTTAGGCAATTTATCAATAACCAATCATAAAAGGTCTTTGTGAGCCATGGCTCATATTAAGCCTAAGTTAGAACTCAATTCCAATTAGTGCTGAAAGTAAACAATATGAGGCATAGTGCTAATTAGTTACTGATGCAAAGTAATCCATCATGCTCATTGGCTGTAGTCTTATCTACTTGAGATAGCACTTTGTAGAAGTGTTTCCCATGTGGTTGGAGTAGGTTTACCACTTGAATCAAAATTTTCATTAAGGGGTTGGAAGTCTTGCCTCAGAGTATTCTGGAAAGGATGTGCAATGTTGCAGATTCTTTTTTGCAACAGGCAACTTGCTTTCCTTACCTCCTCTTTGAAAGGATCATCCTTACTCAACGAATCGTCTCCATTAAGAACAAATTTAGACTTAAACACAGCATCATAATGTTCCACTTTAAAATATACATAACTTGAAATAAAACAACAGCATTGAAAGTAATTTCATTTTGGAAGCGAGCTACCTATGTCACCTGAAGCTTATTAGAAGAAAGGCACAGGTGATATGGGGAACTAAATACAACTAAATCTTTTCTCCTGGCAAAACTTTATTTGAAGTTCCTTTTTCTTCTCTCTTTTCCTCCTCCCAAATTCCCCAAGATGTAGGAAAAGCATTTAAAGAACTCCCAAATGGTGAAAGGAAATTTAAAAATAGCCTGTGAGGCTTCCTGTGACATCTAACCTACTGTTGCCATGTTGGGGTCCTCTTTGTGCAATCGTTTATTTCATGTATGTCTCTCATAAGAATGATCCATGCCACCATCAATGGTCTGTGCCACGATCAAATGAACAAATCTTCCAAGGCCTCTTTATCTGTATAACTGCAGTAGAAACATCCAGCCCGCAGAAGAATAAGATAAATTGCATATGAGAAACAAAGTTATCTGCTTTATTCCCCTCTAAGAGCTCATCAGTGGCTTTGTCTAGGATGTCTTTTCTTTTTCCTTGAACAAGAATATTCTCTGGATATCCATCTCACACTAAACTACACCTATAAAAAGATTGCCACTCCCTTGTCTATGTGTACTATAGTTGTTTTTTAAATGAGACCAGAAAGGCCATTAATTTTCTATCGTATTTTTATAAATGTAGAATAAATGTTCCACTCACTAAAGAAAAAATCTGGCATATTCAGACAAAATGCACAGTGGAACTCAAGAATGCTCCCTCACAATACAACTACATTACTATTGCTTGTCCCTATCCTCAGGAAGCATTTAGTATCTCCACCATCTGACCAAGTGGGCCTCTCCTGGCATCCATGATCAGCCAGGGAGGGCAACCGTTCAAGAGGCAAAGTGCAATGCTCAACCATCCAAGTAATTTGCTTGCATCCCCAGCTAAGCAGGCTGAAATCAATCCATCATAAAAGGGTAGGCAGATATCAAGGGCATTTCCCTATCGTATTTTAATGTGGAATTGAAGTCAGAGTGGTTACAAGTGACTTCTAGACTAATCATTTTGCAAAGTGGTAACACTAAACATTCAAGGCCTGCTCTTTACTGGGGAAAAACAAAAGCCTTAAACACAGTACAGGGGTGGTGGAGTGGAAGCAGGAGAAATCTCTTCTCTCTAATCAGTTTCTGAGCTGAGATGAGAGAATTTTATGTCTAGAGAAGAGGGCTAGTATCTGTGGAGTATCTTCTCCAGTATTCTTCTGGAGAAGAAGAGGTGGGATGTAAAGAAAAGCTGGGAGTTTAGATGGGAAATCTCTCATGGGTCATATCTGGAATCCTGGCCAGAGATCTCTGCTCTCTGATGTATGGATAACTTAATATTTAGCATAGTGTTATTGCAAGGGATGAGCCTTTCATATTTGCATGAAAGAAAAATAAAATAAAAGAGACTTTCTGTGTGTGTGTTCTTTTGTCAATTACCAAAACAAAATCTCCACAAATTCATATTAACAAAAAAGAGATAGATAAAAGTTTATCTTTTCGTGTGTTTCTCTCTTTTATATAACCTTTCTTTCACCCTTTGCCTGTCAAATCACCCAGGAAATGTTTCATCTAATAGTGTTGCAAAGGCTGCTGTCAGCAGCCATCAGAATGCCTGGGAGGAGGAGTGGGAATTTTGAATCTGGAAAAGGTTGGAATCCAGTAAGGACTGCTGTTTCTTGGCTTCTGTCATTCCTTGTGGGTGTCACGTTCTCAGGTGATTCAGCAGGCGAAAGTCCGATAAGCCAGTCCAAGGTTAGAAGTCCGGGAGATCAAAACAGATGCTGAATCGTCAAAACCAAAACACAAACCGTAGTCCAAAGTCAGAGTCCAAGAGCCAAGGGTCAGGGGAGCAAGGTTCAGGTAGTTCAAGATAAACAAGACCGTGGATGCAAACCAGGGAATTAACTTGTTGCTTCCACGAGTTCCCAGACCTCTGTGTACAAGTTATATAGAAGCAACTGTCATCTAGTTCCTGGAAAACTCCATCCTGCTAAAACTCAGGACTGGTTGATCTGATGTTTCTATGAGAAGCATGCATGCAAGCTTCAGATCTCTGTATTGTAAGTTTCTGCTGGAGCCTATCTCTAACTCTGGCCAGTGGGGGAGGAGAATCTGGCGGTGATTCATCACTAATTGCAGCTGTCTGTGATAACAGAGGGGCCTCCGGTTCCACTAATTGTCCTACTCTTCCCTCGGCTGCAATTAACTCCTCTGATTCCAGGTCTTCTTCTGCTGAACTCATGACAGTGGGTATGCAGGTTCCTGGTGCCGTCCATCCTAGATTGTACTGCCTGGCTGCTTGCCTGTCTTTGTGCCTCCATCTTGAATCCTTTCCTTTTTTTTGCCTTTTTTTCTTGATTGTTGTGGTACTTCCCCTCCCTTAATTTCTTTTTGTTATTTTTGCTGTGTTTCGTTTGGTTCTGCTATTCTGCAAAACAATTACCTCAGGAAGGCATTCAAGAGAAATTGGACAACCATCTGTCAGATCTGTTTTGATTTGGATCACTGCACTGAGCAGGGGTTTGGATTCCATGGCCTTATAGGCCCCTTCCAGCTCAATTATTCTACGATTCTATTTTTTTTCTCCTTTGTGTAAAAATACTTTCCCTGTTTGACTGATTTTTAAAAATTGTACTGAATTTACTGTGTATTTCTTCTGTCAAAGGTGTATATTTTGATGTTTTGGTGGTAGACAGTTTGGCTTGTTTCTGGGGGAGAGGGAATGTGGGCTGGGGGTGGATTTTGTGAGTGTGCCATCCACTGAGCTGTGTGGATGGTTGTTTTTTGGTTTACTATTGCCTGCTTATTGGAGTTAATTGTTTCTTCTTTGTTACCTTGTCTCTCTGCTTTGGAGTAGTTTTTACAGGTTCTTTAAGACTTTTTGGACTAATGACAGGAAACATTAAATGAAATGAACTGAAACAGGCTGTCCCTTTCACATAAAATGAAAGGACTGGTGAACAAAAACAAGTAAATGAAAGAGGAAGAACCTGTAATGAAACAAATACATTTTTTTTGCCACATCTCTAGTTATTGCACAACTGACAGTGTGTGTTCACTGAGTGCAGTGTGTGATGCATGCTCAGTTTAACTACTTTGTAGATGGGCTGAAAGTTGCAACCCTCTAATATTTCGATCATGCATTGGATATTTCAAGAAAAGGAGAGTGTGAGACGTTTGTCTCCTGCTCTTCATGGAAATCTGTTATAGGATCAGTCTCCAACTTTACTCCAGTTGATAAGTGTTTGGATTTATTACTACAGTAGTACCTCGGTTTGCGAATGCCTCAGTTTACATAATTTTCAGTTTACGAACCGAAATCCGTAAGAAATAAAGCCCCGGTTTACGTTGTTTTCTTTTCTTTTCTTTTCTTTGCTTTACGAAAGGGTTTTCCCAGGGCGCATTGCACCTATAGCGCCACCCCTTTCGTAACACAATTGGCGTTTCAGTTTGCGAAATTTCCATACTACGCAACGTCGCGTAGAACGGATCCGTTTCGCAAACTGAGGTACTACTGTAGTTGCTTTCCCACCCTGTATCACAGGATCTCTGAGCAGGTTATGGAGCCATATAAAATCGTTTAAAACACAAGGTTTTAAAAACAATTTAAGTTCATTATGTTAAACAGAGTTCTTAAAAATCCTTCAATATAACTGTTTTTCTAGTTTTTCATTGTCCAAATTTAAAGATAATGATATAAAACTGTTCCAGAAGATCCACTCAGTGAAAAAGACAGAGGTATATCTGTGATTGACATGGAAGAATATAAAGGATGGGTTTGACCTCTGCTCTGATTTGCTAATCAGTCAGGCATGTTACCTCAAAATTAATTTGGAACTGTGGGTCACTGTGCTTCCATAAGCATGTCCTCCAACTGAAGTTGAACACTGTTTCTCCTTGCACCACTGGGTTCTCACCATGTAATCTCCCTCCATCTCTCTCTGGTCAGGCCTTGGAGTGTTACTTTAAAAGTAATTAGTTACAATTATAGTTATAGGACCTCCAAAGGTAGTTGTTTTCCACATAGTAACAGTTTTAAAAGTAATTTTACTTTCCCCAAAGATAGTTATTTTTTTTTTAGTTATTTTAAAACTATATCTGAATGCTATGGTTCCTGTCCTGTGACATGAAGCACACTCTTTTCTGACCATTAAAGTAAACAAAGAGTGACAGATACATTAAAAGAAGACTGTAACTCATAAGGTTACAGTCAAGCAGTTGGTGTCCATCCAATTGCTGGAAGGACTAGCAATTAGCAATGTTTTTTTTTGTTTTTTGACTTCTGCAGATGAAAAACCTCTTAGACTTCAATTGCAAATGTTTCTAGAAGATTTCATTTTTTTTCACTCCCTCCTCAGCTCCTGGTAGATCTCTCCCATATGGGATGTGGAATACTGACACTCAGGATGACGCTTATGTATTACTAACTGCAATAGCAGTTAGGAAGGAAGGAAGAGGAAAGATAGTGTCTGCATGTAGATGTAAAAGCAATCACTGGTCCATTTCACTGTAACTAATTCAGCAGCTTCATTCTAACACTATAGAGCTCAAGCAGTTTTACTGTAGTTGGAATCCACACTGCAGGCTTCTAGTTTTAGAGCCCCAATATGATAAACACAGGCCTATACCTAACAGTTTGCTGGCACCAGCTTATAGCACGCTAGGTTTTATTTCCCAGCCCATGCCTGGGCAGCCCTTTATGCAACTTGAAAACCTGCTCCAGAGAGTTTCTCAGCCCTCCAGAGCAGATTCTGAGAAGGCATCTGGAAGGCTGGGACTGCAGGGTGGATGAGATTCTTCTTCCTCTGAGTCCAATAGCAGAGTCATCTTATTGGATTCTGGCCATAGAACAAAGTAAAGGTAAATAAAGAATAATGTGGCTTCAGTAATGTAAGGCAGTATAATTGTTACAGGCACTCCGTATGATTAAAGTTCTTTTCATATAGACCTGAACCCATCTACGAAGAAGTATGTTCTATTATGCCATTGTAGTTACCACTGTGGAAGACCTTTGTGGGTACAAGGAGACATTCCTGTGCCCAGGCTTCTGTCCAGATTTGCTCCGGTCTTTGCACCACCTCATTGTTTCTATATCTATAATGATAAAAGGTTGCTTAGCAAAGTACAGCCTGCTTACATAAGATGCTTTGGACAGAAGCTCAAGGTAAGCCACCTGGTGATGAGTATTCAAAATGGACAGCTTTCATGCCTAGATATTCTGTTCTGTTAACACTTTGACAATTAGTGAGATATAAACATAAGGAAAGTTGGTTATACATATATATGACTAACAAGCAGGTGCAATTAATTCCTATACTGTCTGAAGGTACAGAAAGCCTGACTGCCCCATTCTGTGAACTTCAGTGTAGGCCTAGGTCTCAGGAAGGTGCTGTGCATCTACTGATTCCAGGCCACTCTCCAGACAAGCAAAATGGGCACAAGTTTAATCCGTGTACTTTGTTGCCTTACTGTTCATGTTTTCTTTTCATTAGTGTGTACATTAGAACTCTAGGTTCAACATAATGGATGTGTTCCTTTTTAAGAGATTTTGTTCTTGTTGATGCTTTGTTTTTAGACGAAAGTTGCAAAGAAAAGAATGGTTGAGTAGTTAGTATTATTTGAGTAGTTATTTGACATCAGTACAGGCCCTATCAAGAGGCAGATTGAGGCAGTTGCAGATGGGCAGGTGTACCAACCACTGTCAAAGATGTAATGGCAACTACGTGATCATTACTGCACACTGCAATATAGATAACAAGTAGAGATGGGGACGACTCACCATTTTGGTGAGTCGTCCCGCTTCGTGAGTCGTCAAAAGTTGATGACTCACGAAGCACAAAGTTGCCCCCATGAAGCGACGAATAATGAAGTTATTTGTCAATTCGTGGGGGGTTATTTTTTAAAAATCCCCGCCCCCCTCTGCTGCCACTGCCACCCCACCGCTGCCACCGCCACCCCACTGCTGCCACCCCACCACTACCAAACAAAATTCCCTTAGCCTGCCTTAAGGGAATGCAGGCTGCCCTTTGCAAAGATGGCAGCTGCAGCTTCCCTACCCTAAATGAAGCTGCAGCTACCATCTTTGCAAAGGGCAGGCAGTCTCCCTTTTTACACGCCGTGGCTGCGGAGGCCAGATGGAGACCTCGGCGGTGGCAGTGGCGATTACGGCAAGGGGGTGCCGGCGGGGGTGGGGGGCTAAGGTAGGGAGAGAAAGGGGTGGGGGTAGGCTGTGGGGGTGGGTGGCTGTGGGGGTGGGTGGCTGTCTATCAGCCCACCGATCAGCTGATCGGCGGCCGGTAGGCAGAATGTGGTTTTTTTTAATTTACGAAGATGAATAAAAACGGGAAGATATTCGTCGCTTTGTATTCATTGGGACTTAAAATTTGACGAATACGGATCGACAAATATTTAACAAATCGGCTATTTTCGTCAAAAAAGTTGATCCGTTTTTATATTCGTCCCCATCTCTAATAACAAGTAACATTGTACTGAAAGGAAACTTGGTGCTAAATTAATTTTTAAAGTCTTCTTCATACCTTCAAAGATACTGCAGAAGCACAGGAGTTGATCCACTTTAAAGTTAACATTGTGCAATGGAATAGCAAGCAAAACCATTTTTGCATGTTGCTTTAAAACACAAATGTCCTAAACAAAGCAAGCCAATAAAAAGAACAAGACCTTTACTTTGCAATTCCTAAGTCCTAAGCACTGCCAGCCATTCGTATCCATCTTAAGCCTGATTAAATGTTCTGTGCAAAACTTTGTATACCGTGGCCAAGTTTTGGAAACAATGCATATTCTCCTGGTTATTTTTGGCAGCAAAATTGGGTTTTTCTTTGGGGTACTTGCCCTGCAAATGGGTGAGCTTTTGCTGTGATTCTCAAATCCTATCAGAGGGTGATGTACTTTCCTTAATTTACTGAAGGCCATTGCCCCCTCCTCTTCCCTTTTTTTTATGAATTAAACTTGGCACGGCTGCAACTGCCTCTTCATGATCAAACATTCTGGACAAGGACTGCAGTTCATTTACTACCTCTTGAGCAACCGTGTCGAAGTGCATTATACAGACTGCTAGCTGAAGAGACATATCTGCTATCTTTGCTTGACAGGCACATTTGTACATTCATGAGATCCTCTTTGAAATTCATAAGCCCTCCCCCCCTTCTATTCTCCCTTCTTTAAATTTTGTTTTCAGAAAAAGTGGATTCAGAAGGCTCCATAGTAGTTTTTTCTCTTTTCCTAGAGCATGGTTGGGAACAAACAAAATTAATGAATTCAGCATTACCTACTCTTTCTCCCTTCTTTGTTTTCCTTTCAGTTCCATTGTCTGCACTTGTCAATGAAGCCGAGTCTTCTGTACATAAAACATGTTTTACATCTATCCCTTTATAGCCATGGCTGTCGATTTCTTTTCAGTTACCCAGCACAGGTTATCTCCATTTGCTGTAACTTGTAGGGAGTTGGCATTTTTGGTCCATTCCTGAACTTTTGGCTTGTTCCAAGTACTTTAGCCTGTTTGTGAACTGAGATGGGTTGCTGGCCAAATTTTACAAGGTATACTTGTTTTCAGTAGGAGGTGTAGGAAAGCCTTCTTCCATCCATAAATCCAGGAAATATGACTTTTTTGGACTACAGCTCCTAGAATCTCCCAGCCAGCATGGCTAATAGGCATGGCAACTGAGAAATTCTGGGGGCCGTAGTCCAAAAAAAGTTCATATTTCCAAGCCTTGCACATCTGAACACCAAAAGAGATACAATCATGAACAACTCCTGAGATAAGGGGGCACCTCCTATAAAGTGACTTCTCAGAGGCTACACATTTGCCACTTACGAGAAAATAACTCACTTGTGCACAGCCCTTCCTTGCAGGGAACCCTAACTGGTTGAGCTTTCTTCTTGGCAAAAACCTATTACTGAGTACCATTTTCAATGCGGGGTCAAATCTTGTCCTTTCTTCTTTGCCGTGTAATTAGAATTGAAGCAGTTTTTAAAGAGAATAGGTATTTCCTACGATTTAGCTATTTTCCTTCCCAGAAAGAGAATTTCCTCAGAAATATTTGCCTCAACAATCAGACATGCAAATGAGGCCCATGTTAATCTTCCAACAACCAATCACAAAGCAAAGCCTTCCAAATACAATATAGCAGCGATCCCCAACCCCCGGTCCCCGGCCCGGTGCCGGTCCCTGGCCTGGCCCAGACTGGGCCGGCAAGAGAGACCTCCCCACGCGCACTCACCCCCGCGCAGCCTGTTTGCGCCTGCGCATGCGCTGGAATGCCCGCACGAGCACCGCGCCGCCATTTGTGCGTGCGCGTGGGCCTGCACAAGCGCGTGCTGTCATTTGCGCATGCGCACGAACGGCCATGCGCATGCGCAAAATGGAGGCGCGTGCGTGCGCGCGCGGGGGTACCCCGCCTTCCCCAGCCGGTCCGCAGACCGGAAAAGGTTGGGGAACACTGCAATATAGGACCAAACATAGAACAAAGTAAAATATTTGTAAAATAGCTAGATAAGGAAAAATGCATGCTATGATAAACATAAGTTTCACCTATCATCTATTGCAATTTGACCTTTAACATTGCCTGTGTAGCTTTGGTTCAGCTTTGCTGAATGCAGACATTACTTGTGGCACAGTACTTAAACTGCACTACTGCAGTCAAGCCTCTTATCATGACCTGAATTAGATCCCAACAGACTTAGGTAGCCAGATCAAAGTTGACTCAGTCTTCCACCCTCCTGGGGTTGGTAAATTGAGTACCCAGTTAGCTGGGGTGGGCGGCAATTGGTAGCGTGCATAATTAAATTGTAAACTGCCTAGAGAGTGCTTTAAATGCTATGGGGAGGTATATAAGCAGTACACTTTCCTACTCTGATTTAAAAGAAAGCATTAGTACGACCAATTTTTCATCTATGCAGTAAGTGGACTATGTTGGATCCAGAATGATATAATAAACAGTCTTCGAAGAAAAATGGTGCATTCAAACACTGAGACACTCCAGTGAAAAAATTGTTAATTGATTTTTTTCTACTTCCTGAGATTGGGAAGTTTTTTTCATCATCATCAGCACTAGCAGCCCTTGAGCAGACTTCTGCTTGTGGCATGGTTAAGGCACATTTTGAAAGCAATTATACCAGATGCAGGTTAGAGCAATACTTGTAAGGAAATGAGAAGCAAAGAACACCATGAATGCAATCAACATCTAGAGACAACTGGCTAAGTAATTTTAAAGTCTGGTAAAGCCAAACAGAAGAAATAAGTTAGATGCCACAATTTAGTTCTGATAAGCAAAACAAAGCAAAATCTTTTCAATTGATCATATGGTGCACCAACGGATCATTAAGGGAGCTGACGTAATTTTGGAGTGGTCGTATAGTATATAGTGCAGCAGGGCTGTTGATTGTGGGGCTTTTCTGACAGCATTGATATGGTGTAACTAGAAATCTCTAAAGGAGCTGACGATGTGGATTCTGATGATGAGAGTTTCTGGAGGTCACCAACTCACAGGGTCACCAAAAATTGGAAGCAACTTGACAGCATATCACAACACCAACCAACGGTGGTCATGAAAAGAATAAACCATATCCACAACTTATATCTGAATAAACTGTTAAAAAAGAGGAATTCAAAGGTAACAAATGAGCCTTTGAATTTTGTAATAAAAAATATGGTATTGCTTATAAGAGAAAGAGGAATCAAAGGTCATTGTTCCTGTTTCTGGAGGGTTCTCCCTTTTCAGAAGTGCCACTGCAGGTAATCTATTGCAATGTAAATTTTCTTTTAAACTCTGTGTCACCCAATTGTGGATACTGTTTAAAGGTCTGTTCTCCTGATCTTCAAACACTTCAGTTAAACTGTTTTTTTTAAAAAAAGTTGTGTTATTGATCTCAGAGGATAAGGTGACAATTGAAGCCTTAAAAGTGATTAGAGCTATTGTGAATGCCATTTCCTTCATCAGAGTGTCAGCCATCACTACAATTGCACTCACAGGTAGTCAGGATTGAACCTCACAGAACTTCCATCAATGACATCTTAGTGAGCCAGCATCTAGGGATTGATTGATTGATTGATTGATTTTTTTATATATACCTCCCATCTAGCTACTAAGGTCACTTACTGCACACATATTTTACTGCACAGTTCAAAGTAAATGAAAAACCTGTGCAGACAGGATTAAAAACATAATGCGTTCTACATTAAAAAACAATTAAACTATAAAACCAATTAAAATACAATTGGTTAATTTAAAATAGAGAAAATGTTTAAAGCTATCATAACTTAGAAATAGCATTCAGGGACTCAGTTAGGGGCCAGCTTTGCTGTGGTGTCAACACTTTGAAACCAACTTCCAGTAGAGCAGTGCCTGGCACCCTCCCCCCCCCCCGCCCCCACATTTAAAAGGCACTTTAAAACACTGCTACCTAGAGAGGCCTTTTTTGGCAACTCTGCTTGGTGTCCCCCCTCCCAGTTTTGTTTTGTAGTACATCTGTTTGCTTTTATGCCTCCCATTCTCAGTTTCTTTTTTAAAAAACCCAATACCTCTTGAAGGTGTTGTGACTTATTTAACTATTTAAATAAATTTAACTATTTCATTTTAATTTAATTTTATATCATGATTACATATTTTACCTTCTGTAAACCATCAAGAATAGTGCATTGCACTAATGGGGATGTAGATAAATCTAATAAGGAAGGAAGGAAGGAAGGAAGGAAGGAAGGAAGGAAGGAAGGAAGGAAGGAAGGAAGGAAGGAAGGAAGGAAGGAAGGAAGGAAGGAAGGAAATATTGTTAAAAGCCTGACTGAAAAGGTGAGTCTTCAGCTGTCGGCAGAAGGATAAAAGGGAGGGGGGCAATCTGACATCCTGAGGGAGAACATCCTATAACCTGGGAACAGGCACAGAGCTCTCTCATGTCCCCATCAACCATGCCTGCACTGGCAATGGGACTGAGAAGAGAGCCTCCTTTGATGATCTTAAGTGCTGACAAGGCTCTAATGGGGAGATACCTGTTATATATGTGGGGAGATGTCCTTCAGGTAGCTCAAGCTGTATAGAGCTTTATAGGTAATGACCAGTACTTTGAATTGAACCTGGAAATGAAATGTTAGCCAGTACAGTTGTTGTAGCAGGGATGTTATATGCTCCCTATAACTGGCCCCAGTCAATAGTTTGGCTGCTGCATTTTGAATCAGCTGAAGTTTCCAAACCATCTTCAAGGGCAGCCCCATGTAGAGTGCATCACAGTAATCAAAACAGGATGTAACTAAGGCATGCATCACTGTAGCCAAATCAGACATCTCAAGGAATGGGCACAGCTGGCACAGTAGTTTATGAAAGCACTCCTCACCACCACTGAAACCCGGGCATCCAGGCTCAGGGATGAATCCAGTACACCCAAGCTGTGAACCTTAGTTTTGGGGGAATGTGTAACCCTATCCAGCATAAGTTGTATCCCTATTCCACTTCTTCCAGGAGTCCCTAGAGTTGAGAAACCACCACACATTCCAGTACCTTGCCGAGAAAAGGAATATTTGAGACTGGCCAATAGTTGTCTAGCAAAGTGGGATCCAGGGAGAACTTTTTCAATGATGGTCTTATTGTTGCCTCCTTTAAACATGCCAGGATCCTGTTCTGCTGCAAAGAGGCATTCACCCCTCCCTTTACCCATTCAGCCATTCACCCTTTTATAAGCCAAGAAAAGCATGTTATATATTACCATAGAATCTGATAACAAAGGCTGCAACTACATTAATTAAAATATTTGGGAAATGCTACAGGATTGGGACAGTCTGATTCACATCTTTTTTTAAAATAGACCACATGATGTAAAAGCAAATGTAAATCAGTCCAAAGTCCTCCCCCCACCAAAATCCATAGTTTGTCTCTCTGCTGCTAGGACATCTATTTTTGCCCCCCAGAGCTGAACTATTTGCATTTGTTCAGGCAGTGTGATCACTTTAATCAATACAGAAAAGTGTGTGCTGTGGTTCACACAATGGCGCAGCAGCCATTTCTCCTTTTTCAAACATCTATTGTGCTATGGCACCTAGACAGAAAGAGAGATTGAGAGAGATTGAGAGAGAGAGAGAATGAGAAGAGGAAATTGCCACTTTCCCCTTGTTTGCAAATTGTTAAAGCAGTTTTTCTGTAGTACTCCTGCAGAGCTACAAGAGAACTATGTCAACAAGCTACAAACAAGGCTGTTGAGCCAATTTTCTTCTCCCTATATAGCCAGTTAACATGAACAGACCTGGGAAAACCTGAAGTCCACAGTGTGTCTTTGCAGGGAGTGAATTCACAGTTCTCTTGCTGTGTAGTTTCACCCATAATATACTACAAAGATTCATTGTGCCAAATTCCAGATAGGCAGGTGTGGCGACCACCCACGTCACTCATGCTATTCATATTCATGAGCTGATTTGCATGAACCTATGAGAGGGCTGGAGAGGCGGAGTCAGCAGCTACATGAGGCCTGGCGGGAGAAAGAGGAGTCAGATAGGGCTGGTTAGTGAGATAGATAGGGTTAGTCAGAGAGATAAAGCTGGTTAGGAAAATAGGTAGAGAGGGCGGTAATGATATTGCAAGCAAAAAGAACTACCAGTATGTACTGAGAGAACTGCTGATGAATTGCTTATGTATACTGAATATCTGAAAAAGTTATGTTATTACTCATTCTGCTTCACATCAATAAATAAGTTCTGTTTCTGTTCACAAGACAAGTGTTTTGACATACGTCATTTATATTGTGGATTGAAGTAATCCACTGGTGGCAGCGAGAAAAAAACATGACGTGCACCTTTGTGAGGGAATAACAAGCAAGGGCTGTGTGGGTAAACGTCACAGCAGGTTTTGAGAATTTTGAGCTGACAACCTCCAAATTTGTCTCTCCTCCTCCTCATCATCATCTTTGTAACTGTTACTTTGGCAAGTCATTTTTGCCAGTTCAGGAAAGTTCATTCTTCCTAGTGGAAATTTTTGGGGAGCAAAGGGTCTGTTCATACACTAGTGTATGGAAAGGACTAAAGGCCGTCAAAGTGCAAAGAAGTACAGAGACATTTGCATGTTTTAAATTTCCATTTCCCTCATAATAATTTGCTAATGAGTGCCCTGAATGGTGGTGGTGGTGGGGACATGGAAATAAATTTGTTCCTAGCAGGATTTGCTAATTTGAATTAATAATTTTGGACTGAACATAAATTTATCTATACCAGAAAGGTAGCCAGATTTTCACCCTGAAAACTGCTGTCCTTTATATTAGCAACGTTTTGATAAAGGGGAAAGGAAGTTTGGGACTAGAGAATAAGATTTCTCTAAAGCTGTTTATCCAGCTAGGCTCCTTCTTCTCTTATATTCTAAAGTGAGGTAGTTGTGTAGTGTAGCAAAACGTTCCGTAATCAGACTGGCACAAGTAAGGGACAATTCTCCAAAGTTGCTTCTCAAGGTACAATTCTTCCTCTGGTAGTCTAACAGGAGATAGTGGTGGTATAATAGGTGCATTTTTCAAACTGGCACAGGCAACGAGGAAGTGACTGAAGATGAAAAACAGCATACTTTGTGTCTACCAGCCAGGAAAGAGTCTCCTTCCACCTGGTGTTCTAACATGGTAATAATGCATATTGTACTGGCCAATCTGGCATGGGCACCAAGAAGCTGAGGAGAAGGAAAGAAGGTGAACCTTCTGCAAATACTTCTATAGACTAGGAGCATTTCTCCTTCTGCCTGGCATTATGACATGGGGGACGAGGAGTACTGAACTTGTTATGGAAACTCTGGAACTGGTCTGGCCTAATCAGAGTCCTGGCACCTTGTCAATATGGTGGGCCAGAACATCTTTGTGGGGCAAAGCATCTACCAGCTTCCAAGCTTGGAACAAGCTTTTCTATTTAAGAGCAGTGTTATGAAGACAGATGCCAAGAAGGTGGAGTAGTGAGTGCAGTGCTGGTTCTGAAAAGAAGTTACTTTAGAATCAAAACTGCAAAACCACACATCAGCAACCACAGATACTTCTATCAGCTGTGATTCTTCTGCTGCCCAGCATTCTAACATGAGGGACAGTACAAATATGTGTGCGCTGGTCATTGTGGAACAGGCAATGAGGAGATGATGATAAAGTAGGAGACTTATCTTCTACCTATGGAAATCCAGGCATGGTGATCTTGCCCTCTGACACAGAAGCACCAGTAAGCATCAACTGTGACTACTGGTCTTCCCTGCCCCTTTACAGTTTAAATCAGGGTGACTATATATGGCTGCATTCCCAAGTTAAAGACCAAACTGGTGGTTAGCTCAAGAAAGCTGCTGAAGTGGAAACTGGCAGAAAGAATCAGCTGTGTGTGCAGCTGTGGTACGGGATAATTATCTCCTTTTAAGACACTTAACATAGATCCTCTCCATTCAAAATAGATGACTGTTTTCCCTGTACTACAATGTTCACTCTAAATAGATTCATGCTGGACCTAGAAGCCCCTTTCTTGATAGTAGTCACATGTTTCTAGTATGTATCATTTGTAGGCTCAAGACAGCCAACTTTTCTAAGTTGCCAAGATCATCATGGGATAATCATGCTCTGCCATGTGCTCATCATTTTGTACTATTCGAGAGAAGCTTTGCTATTCATTATGTTGAGATCATTTAACAACAAATCAAAATGCTGCAAGATTTAAAAGCCTGCTCCTTAACTCTATTTCATTGCAATTTTGTGTGATGTACATTAATGTTGCAGGATATGCATAGCATACATATGTTATTATAGGCTGATATCTACTTACCCACAGACAACCTCCCAACTTTAAACAACTATTGATGCATAACAGGCAACACAATATGGAGGTACAGAAAAGAACAAGACTCTGTCACAAACCTAGATTCCAGTTGTGCTTCCATAGCTACATTGGCAAGACCCTCAATGATCCCAACAATGTTAACCATAGTATCATGGATTTTTTTTTACTTGATCACCTCTAGTGCCATTTATGTCACCTTCTTCCTGCAGTGACCATCTGCATTCTACATAGGACAAATAGAACAAATTTTCATAAAAGAATGAATGGGCAGCATCTGACATCAGGAATGGGAACACAGAGAAACCCATTTTAGAACACTTCAGCTTCCCAGAACACCCTGTTATGGATCTCAAAGTAGCTGTTGTAGGGGGGGGGGTGAATATTACAGAGGGAGACTTGAGAAGGAAGTGGCTACATAAACAAGTTTGTGTTCATGTCTAAGGGCCCAAATAGAGATCAAGGTTATTAGCACATTATTTTTATTATTATTTTGTAAACAGAAGCCAAAAGAGAGGGGTACAGAGGAAGGAATGGAGACAAAGGGGGAACTAAGCAGGAGAAAACCCAATTCACCATTACAGTACATTAATGAGGACTGAACAACCACATATTGAACATATAGATTATAGAAGCAGATTGTATTCCAGAAAATCCCCAAAAGAAGAAGATGCACATGCAAATATAGATACAGCCAATGTACCCTCTAATGTTCAGCCCCACTGAGCAGGACTCCAACCCTTGCGCATGCGGCTTTGCCCCTGCATGTGTGAGCGACTCTGCCCCCCATGCATGGGGTTCCATCCTGACTGGAACCAAAGGGGCTGAAAATGATCACTGCGTGGAGGAGGAGGAAAGCTGCGCGGAGGAAGGCAGAATTGCACACGTGCAGGCCCTTGCCTTAGAGGGAATCTTGGACATAACAGTGAAATCCTCAGACCAAGGTTCCCTCTAAGGTGCGTACCTGGTGCATGCCTCCGTCCGTCCACACAAGGCTCCTCCTCTTCTGTGCACCCACAGCAATGGTTTTCAGCCCCTTTGGTTCCAGTCACGATGGAACCCTACGTGGGTGGGGGGCAGAGTCGCATGCGCAAGGGGCAAAGTTGAAAATTAAAGAGAACATTGCCTCAGACCCTCGAGTGATAAGACGGTGAGTGTTAATCACTGCAACCCTGAAGTGTAAGTTGCAAAACCCAATATAATTACCAGCCGTAGAATAATAATAATTGTGTGCTGTCAATTCCAGCTATTGACGTGACTTTCCAGGATTTTCTAGTTAGCAAATACTCAGAGATGGATGTCCTGGGACTGTGCAGCTTGCCCAAGGCTACACAGGCTGACTTATCCCTCAAGAAGCCCTGTGGAGAGCCAAGCTACCAACCATTGGCTCTGCAGCCACATACCTAAACCACTGAGCTATCCAGTCAGCTATCATGGGACCACTATTTCAAGTTTTGTCATTGTCCTACACATAGAGAGGGATGAGTCTAAAGAGGCAAGTCTCTGCTATCCATACCAGTTGGGACTATGGAAAATCAGCAGGTTGACTCATGTGGTGTGACTCATGTAGCAAAAACTATCCTCTTCAGTTCAGTCTCTTTCTATGTGTAGGAGAGTGATAAAACTGGAAAGGGCTGTCATACTCCCTACTAGCCATGATGAATAGACCTGCTATGGAAACAACTGAATAGGAGTTAAGTTTCTTTGCAGGTTTTTTTTTTTTTTTCAGTTTCAAGGATTTTGATAATCTACCTATGCTACCATTTTATTGGACTCGCAGTACAAGCATGTAGTTTAATACAGACTCTGGAAGTAGTGTGCTACTGGTAACAGTGTTATCCGTAACACATTACTGAGGGGTTAATGAAGGCATACTGATGTACCTTTTGCAAGTAATGTAATGTTGTCACTTTTTGAGCATTTACCTGTTACCTTTCCCCCCCACTAGTTCTTATGGGTTAAAAATGCTTTCATATGACATTTTGAGGATACCTTTTTTCAAAAAAGGAAAAAAATTAATGAAAAATGCAACACATTATCTTTAAAATTGCAGTGTTAACAATCCAGTCCCAAGTTCCTGGGGTGTGTGGAGGGCTCTGTGAGGAGTTCCATAATGAACTACCTTTTTAAACAGTTACAAGCCCTAATTTAGCAGTACATGGACATCTGAGAATACTTTTCCTAAAGCAAAAATAATATGAATTAGAGATGGGCACAAACTGCCAAAGCCCTCTGGCAGGCACCCACTTGGAAGCAGTGTCCCAGCTTCCCTGTCCCATCTCCTCCAGGCGCTGCCTCTGAGTGGGTGCCCACTGGAAAGGGTGGGGCATCAAACTGTGGAACATCTGTTCTCCCATCTGCCAAACTGGCACGAACTGCTGAACTGCTGAACCAAAGCATGATTGTTGACCAAAGAGAAGCTACCACAAGAGAAAACCACATCATATTCTTCAGAGAATTCTTATCTCTATTATGGTGGGATATCTTGCTGAATCGCCTACTCACCCAAGAATATGACAAGGCATCCTATGTTTAGAAAGCTTTCCAGTCCAAAGCAACCTGAAAAGGAAGGAAGGAAGGAAGGAAGGAAGGAAGGAAGGAAGGAAGGAAGGAAGGAAGGAAGGAAGGAAGGAAGGAAGGAAGGAAGGAAGGAAGGAAGGAAGGAAGGAAGGAAGGAAGGAAGGAAGGAAATTACCCATCAATAGTTAATATCTGGACAGCAGGTTGAAGCACCACACTTACTGTGATGAGACTTATATTTTGTCTATGGTATGGAAGTTGGGATGTGAAATTTCAATCAAATATATATTCATGGTTGTCCTCCATTTCAGTGATTAAAGCTACACGGCCACTCTGCTGAGCTTCCTGGACATTCACATGCTGTGTTCTAACAGATTGTCCTAAATTGTACTTATGGTGAATGACAGTGTGTAAGTCAAACATCAACCTCTCTCTGGGTATATAATCATTATTTTTCCACTGTAACCTAAGAAAACAAGAGAACCTATACTTTTTATTATAAACATGGGGGTCTCATTAACATCCCTTGCCCCACATAAATTTTTATTATTTTCTCCTGCTCTTTTCTCTGCCTGCTCTTTTCACAAAAAAAACCCCAATTATTTGCTAGGGGCGAGGTGGGAATCAAAACACAGCATATTCTACTGGCTATTTGATTGTAATGATAACATTTTGTATACATACATGTTGGGTATATAGACAAAATGTATGGGTGTCTCCCATACACTTAGGAGACACTGTGTTGTCAAACAGCATGAGAAACTTCCCTATCTCTAAAGTTTCTGAATTATAAGGAAATATTTATGTACCATATCTTTTTGTGTAATGCAGGAAAGGGAAGTCCTGTTCCAGTTCTTCCAGCACAGCTGAAAATTCTGCTCCCAGAGCCTGAAGGTGACCTTGAAGTAAAGAAGCCCATGCCTGCTGCTGAGTCAATTGTTGACACTATCAAATCTTGGCTGCAGCTTGCAGCAGTGTTAGACAATTGTCATTGCTGGAAAGAATTTGCTCCCTGCTTTCTCTCCCAGCACTGTCTACAAAAGGTGTAGAAAATGAAGAAGATTGGAAACCCAGGAAAACATATTTTTAATTTGCTCAGTTTCCTGGACTCATTAAATTGGCTGAAGGACTGGATTTAAAGTATTTGCACCATAGTAATTGTGCACCATTTGCTTCTGTGTAAAAGCTTGTGCAAATATCCTCCATGATGTGACTTCATATACATCAACTAGGGCCATTTTTTTCCTATGAAATGCTGCCCTCTTGTGTATCTGTTGCATATTTGTGGAGGCTGAGCCTAACTACGGCTGAAATATATACCAAAACATTAACAGTCCATGGAAAAGTCAAGTGTTAATCAGTGCTGGATTTATAAGTGAACAAAAGGGGCAATTACCCCAGGGCCCCCTGCCGGAAGGGACCTCCCCCTCTATACAAAAATATAATAATTAAAAATTAGTTTATTAAAATGTATATTGGGAAACAATACTTTTCCAGCAGTCATCTGTAAAAGTGCCTGGATTAACCTACGTGTAGGCATCCTTCAGTCTCGAGAGACTATGGTAATGTGCTCTGAATAGAGGTCTTGGAACAGCGTCTAGTGTGACTGAGAAGGCCAATTCGAGAGTGACAATCCCTTCCACACTGAAGACAAAGACAATCTGTCCCCTGTCCAGCTCCCTGATTTTGCTGGTTTCGGGACTGCCTCTTTGCCTCGGCCTGCTGAGCAAGTGTCTCTTCAAAATGGGAGAGGCCATGATGCACCGCCTGCCTCCAGGCTGAACGCTCAGATGTCAAGGTTTCCCATCTGTTGCGGTCCATTCCTAAGGCCTTCAGATCCCACTTGCAGATATCCTTGTATTGCAGCTGTGGTCTCCCTCTGGGGCAATTTCCCTGCACTGATTCTCCATACAGGATATCTTTTGAAATCTGACCGTCAGCCATTCTCACGACACGCCCAAGCCAACGTAGATGTCACTGTTTCAGTAATGTATACATGCTAAAAATTCCAGCTCCTTTTAGGATTGCTCTATTTGGAACTTTGTCCTGCCAGGTGATGCCAAAAATGCATCAGAGGCAACGCACATGGACCGTGTTCAACTTCCTCTCCTGCCATGCACAAAGGGTCCAGGACTCACTACAGTACAGGAGTGTACTCAGGACACAGGCTCTATAGACCTGGATCTTGGTATATGCCATCAGCTTCTTATTAAGCCATACTCTCTTTGTGAGTCTAGAGAACATGATGGCTGCTTTGCCAATGCGTTTATCCAGCTCGTCATCTAGAGAGAGAGTGTCAGAGATCGTTGAGTCAAGGTACATGAAATCATGAACAACCTCCAATTCTTATGTAGAGATGGTAACAGAGGGATTAACCACTAAGTAAAATAAGCATGTACTTAGAGCCTCAAGCAAAAGGGAGAGCCCCACAGAGTTTGCAAAAGGCAGGAGACCAGATTTGTGCTCTTCTGCTTCCTTCCACTTAGCTGGAAGGAAGTGGAGATCAGATCTTTGCTTCAGTTGAAGAGATCCAAAGATCTGCTCTTTCCCTTCAGCTGAGTCTGGTCTTTTGTTTCAGCTGAGGAGAGCAAAGATCTGGTCTTTTACAAACTGCACATCAGTTTCCTTCCTTTTGCAAACTGTGCATGAGCGCAAAGGAGTCTCCTTTCCCCTCAGGGTGAAGGTACTGCATAGGTGACTGTGGTCCACAGGAAGAAGAGGACTTTGAAGAAAGTTCATTGTAAGTTCATCTTTCTGCTTTAGGAATCTTCCCCTTTCCAGCAGGGCTTTCCCTGTGCCGGTTCACATCCCTACTCAGCCCTTGATTAACTATTAAGCAAAATAAGCACATGCTTAGGGCATCTGCAAGGGAAGGGGGGCACCACAGAGTTTTTTCTGTGTTGGGTTTTCTCAGCATGGATGGCTTTAATGCCTGGGGAAAAGCAGAAGAAGAAAAAAAAAGAAAACTCATGAACAAAGCCGAGGCCACAGATAATTTGTACTGAAGTTCAATTTTTAATGTAGAGAATCTTCTCTTCTCTTTACAGGGAGTTGAAAAAAACAAGTGCAGGAAAACAAAAAATAATGGGCTGAAGTATTGTGTTGTGTTGTGACTTTCCAATTAATATGTCCAACCATTTCAACATACATTTCAATAGATGTTACACAGAGGATCAGTACTGAATGTGGATGTATGCCACAAATCATCACAACAGAATGCTCATGAGAGTGCTCTGTTCCAGAATATTGAGAATAGAGTGCATCTTTTCCCCATGTGGTGTGAGAAATGTACTAGGTCCTCCATCAACTTTTTCCTTTAAGCCCACAAAAGCAACAGTCTGAAGAGGAGGATGCTGTTGTACCTGAGTAAACTCACCATGGGAGCCAATACCCAGAGAGCCTATCCAACTATGCAAATCTCTTCAGAACATCACATGAAAGTAATGTTAAAGGGGATGTGTCTACCATACTCCCCCCCCATAGCATGTCCGAATAGAGCTAAACCTATTCATTCATTCATTTGATTTATAATATATACGCCTGACTTAGTGAAAGCTCATTACTCTAAGGAGTGAACATACTATAAGGAAATTAAACACGCCCTGCAACAACAAGATAAAATAACAGAATAACGTAAAGAATAATGTAAAGAATGAAGAAATACAGCAGAATCATATGGGAACATAAACTGAGCTCTCAAACGAAACTAATAAATTCATCTCTCAGAGGAAGCAGGTTTTTAAAGCCTTCTTTATAAAGTTCATCATTTGCAAGTTTTCTGAAAGGAAAGAAGGATGGGGCCTGGTGCATGTTGCATGGAAGGGCTTTCTAAAGTGATGGGACAACTACCAAGAAGACCTGATTCCTAGTTGATGTTCCTCTGACCTCTCTCAATGTAGTCACTCTAAGAAGCAAGGTCTAGGATGAGCAACTGACACATGTTGTAGTTCTTCAGGAGAGACAGTTCAACAGATACCAAGGTCCCAAACCATTCAGGACTTCATAAGTCAACACTAACACCTTGATACTTAGTAGTGCTGGTCCATTTTCACTGAAATTGTGTGTGTTTCTTTTATTTTCCCCTCCACAATTTTCATTTCAGAAGCTCTATTCAGGCATTCAAAAAGAGAGACTGATTTGAAAGCATGATCAGGGAGACAGTTCTGGGCTCGCTTTTGCTTTCCTCCTCAGGCAGCCTTTTTTCACAGTGGAGACAGCAGCCAGGAAGGACGGAAACTAAAATTCTGTCCCTGATTACATTGTCATACATAGTAACCCCCTTTTAATCAACTGAATAGGGCTAAACTCTTGGCCTCAGTTCTATATTCAAGGTCAGATACTACATATGCTCAACATTACAGTTGAGTAGTCTTGCAAACAATATAGCAGCCCAACATATATTTTAATGTTTGCGTTAGAAATACAGTATTGCAACAGGCTTGATTTATAGTTTAATTACTCATGCTTATTTGCAGAAGATGGCATGAAGTTTAGTAAACAGGAATAATTACACCATAGCTCACATCCTGTCATGCCTTGTTGCCCAATTAATGTTGAATTATGGGATTCATATTAAGGTATCATAAATAAGACCCTGAACTCTGTATTGACACACTATTTCACTGAGATAAATTTTAGATAAATTTTAGAGCAACAATTCCATGTTGGCTTAAAATTATGTAAGTATTATTTAGAAAATTAAGACCCTAGATCTGGTCTGAACCCTCCAACAGGATCACCCTTCCATAAGAGCACAACTGATGCACTCCATGGCTTTGCCACCAAATTTCAGTTCAGGTTATTTGTTCACCATGTTTCTATTTCATGACTTTCTTCAAAACATTCAGAGTGGCCTATGTGGTCTTACACCATTTTATCCTTACATCCAACTGGTGATATAGCTCAGGCTTGCAAAAGCATTCATAACTATATCCAAATACAGTGCTACGTACAAACCTTGTTATTTTTGCATTGTTGTCCCTCTCCCAGAAAGCAAAGGCATTTTAATTCAAGTGAGCCTTTGGCATACCAGCTGGTTTGCTCTTCAAGAGAAGCTAATCAGTTCGGTGTTCGCTATGTTTTTATCATTATTATTTTTTCCATTTTTGTTTTTGTTTTCATTCTGTATTTTATTATCAATAGCTGCCTTGAGTACTGTTCTCATGTAAAGGTAGACTATTGATTAATTAATTAAGTAATTAATTAAGTAAGTAAGTAATCCAAATAACCACACCTGGATGACTGAGAATCTTCACAGAGACATTGCTATACATTTTGGGGCAGATACCCTGAAGTTGGTGCAAGAATATGAAAGGACAGCAAGAAAAGTGGCAGACTACAGGCAGACTACAGGAACCACTTGTGCTTCAACCTGAGATGCAGACAACAGAACCTCACCCTGACAAACCTATGCTGCGTTCTACTGTAAGAAGCCAATGGGGGAACAAGATCCTTCAGAAGGCACAAGAACAGCTGCTTAAAGAAAGGATCATACAGGTCAACTTCACCATAGACATTTTGAAACACAGAGTAGACCACCTTCACCAAGAACTACTTTCCAAGCTACCCAAACCAACCCTGGATTCAGTCCTAGATTTTGTCCGCAAAGCACAACTGGCCCAGCACATCAAAGGCAAAGAGAGGCAAACCAAGAAATTTGATTCCCTTATCTTCCAAAAACAGTCAGCAGGGGAACTCAACAAGGTGAAGGATGATGAGGGGACTACAGCGGAGGATACAAAGCACAAATGGGTGAAAAATCAGACAGGGAACTCACTCGGTCAGAGAGGAAGGTCTTAGACAGAGGCCTAAATTTTGCCATCATACCTAAACAGATTCCGGTTGTGGACTTCATTACAGCTACAGAATCAGGATCTGGAACAACAATATACTAGTGGCAGAAGCTGAACAACTTGGGATGAAAGTTTCTGCAACACTCTCCAGCACTCAACCACCGCCATCGAACCTCACCAGACAGGAAAGAAGTGCTCTGACATCTCTCAGCAGGAATGAGACCAGCACCATACTGCCTGCGGACTAAGGAAAAATGCACTGTCGTCCTCAACACTACAAATTACCATAGAAAAGTAAGCTTACTTTTGGAAGACCGACACACATACGAAAAACTGAAGAGGGACCCCACCAACATTGACAGGAGAAAAGCAACAGAATGCTTGAAACACTTGGAAAAGGACCATGCCATCAACAGGGCAACCTACCACCAGTTGTATCCTGCAGAGCCCCCCCCCCTGCTGCCTTTATGGACTTCCCAAGATACACAAGGAAGGTGCCCCCATCAGACCCAGCAGCAGCAGCATAAACTCGGTAACATACAACATTGCTACCTGGCCACCATCTTAGCACCATTGGTTGGACACTCGGACCACCACATTCACAACTCAGAGGAGTTTGCGTCCGAGGTCAGGGAACTGAAACTAAATACTGATGAAACCATGGTATCCTTTGATGTCACATCCCTCTTCACTAGCATTCCCACCCCCCGATGCCCTAACAACTGTAAAAAGGAGACTGGAAAAAGACAACACCCTCTCCACCCAAAGCAGCCTCAACCCAGACCAGATATGCCTGCTCCTGGACCTGTTTCTGAGCACCACTTACTTCACCTACAGAGGTGACTTTTACAGAAAGAAACATGGCTATGCCATGGGTTCCCCGGTGTCACCCATTGTTGCCAACTTATACATGGAAGAAGTGGGGGGAAAGGCACTAAACACCTTCCAGGGGATGACTCCAACCTATTGGTTCAGGTATGTGGATGACACCTGGTTGAAGATCAAGATTCAGGAAGTATAGGCTTTCACAGACCACATAAACACAGTGGACCCAAATATTAAGTTCACCAGGGAAGACACCAAAGACAACCGGCTGACTTTCTTGGACTGTGCAATCATCATAGGATCCAACAGCAGCTGAGGAATAGAAATCTACATAAAATCTACACACACTGATCAATACCTGGTGTTTGACTCTCATCACCCATTGCAACACAAACTAGGGGTCATCAGGACACTAAACTACAGAGCAGGAAACATCCCCACCTCCACAGAAGCCAAGAAGAAGGAAGATGGACATCTGAGGACAGCCCTTAAGGCCTGTGGATATCCAAAAATGGGCCTTTAAAAAGGCAATGTCCTGACCCAGAAGGACAATGGAACAGTCTGAGACCCAGAGCCAATGGAAGAACCAGGCCATTCCTTACATGGCGGATGTGTCTGAAAAGCTCAAAAGGATTTTTGGCAAACACCAAATACCCATGCACTTCAGACCCACAAACACACTAAGACAGAGACTCGTCTACCTAAAAGACCGGATACCAAAACACAACAGGAGGAATATAGTATATGTGGTCCGATGCAAAGAGGAGTGTTTGGAGCTCTGCATTGGAGAAACCAAACAGCCACTAAACAGCAGAATGGCCCAGCACAGGAGGGGCAAGTTCTCAGGACCACAGTCAGCAGTGTTCCTTCATTTGAAGGAGAAAGGACACTCATTTGATGATCAAGATGTACTCATTTTGGACCAAGAAGATAGGTGGTTTGAGAGAGGGGTCTGGGAGGCCATACATGTGTATATAGAAAATCCCTCACTCAACAGGGGTGGAGGCCTTAGATACAATCTGTCTCCTATTTATCATACTGCCTTTTCATCCATACCCAGAAAGATTAGGACCACACACACCAGAAAGATCACTGTTAACGACAATTAATGCCATGATAATGTGTGGAGAAGGACTGCAGAAGTGGGATTATTTATTTATTTATTTATTTATTTATTTATTTATTTATTTATTTATACCCCACCCATCTAGTCAATCGACTACTCTCTCCACCAGTCCTTTGTCCTTCTAATGAGCCTATTCAGACCAGGGGGAAGTGAAACCAATGTCGAGGATACATCAGGGATCTCCTATCAACTTTCCTCAGACTTAAGAAGCTACTTGGTTGTGTAGCGAAACATTTCAACCTAACAAGAAAGAAGTCCAGTTGCCATGACTCAACTTCCAGATAACCATACCTGGATGACTGAGAATCTTCACAAATATAAGTAAGTGAATGGACAAAATCCTATTGATATCTATGTAAGGTTTGTGTAACATGTTGCAACTAATGGTGGTGAATTGAGGAGGTTCCGGGTGCCTCTCAACTGCACAGTTGGACACATGACCAGGCACATGACCAAGATGACCCTGTAATTAGCTGCAACTAGCCACACTAGCCATAAAGAAAGCTGACTGCCGAAGAATTGATGCTTTTGAATTGTGGTGCTGGAGGAGGCTCTTGAGAGTCCCCTGGACTGCAAGGAGAACAAACCTATCCATTCTAAAGGAAATCAACCCTGAGTGCTCACTGGAAGGACAGATTCTGAAGCTGAGGCTCCAATACTTTGGCTATCTCATGAGAAGAGAAGACTCCCTGGAAAAGACCCTGATGTTGGGAAAGTGTGAAGGCAAGAGGAGAAGGGGACGACAGAGGATGAGATGGTTGGACAGTATCATCAAAGCTACAAACATGAATCTGACCAAACTCTGGGAGGCAGTGGAAGACAGGAGGGCCTGGCGTGCTCTGGTCAATGGGGTCACGAAGAGTCGGACACGACTAAACGACTAAACAACAACAAGCCACAATAAGTTATGCAAGATTCTAGCCAATGTCACTACCTTCAACATCACAAACATTGGTACTCCAGATATTTTGGACTTCCCTGAACTTTGGCCATACCAGCTGAGACTTCTGGGACTTAAGGCCCAAACCATGTGCATATAGAAGGTTGAAGGTTGAAAACTGCTGATCTATATGACAAGGTTGGAATTCTTGGAACAGGATTTTTAGTTAAGACTAAGGATGCATCCCGAATTTTTGTAAATTCATTTCTTCAAAAAACCTCCAGTTTATTAATAAGGGATATTATGCTTCTGTATCCATGATGCAAAAGGATTCCTGGCCTATTTGCCAGGAAATGGACTAATATTGCTGCACAATATTGTGTTTGCATTGCCAGCCAGAAAAAGGATGCCAAACTTTAGATAGCAAAGGCAGCCTGATGAAAAAAGAGTCAGGTTCTGAGATTTTCCTTTGCTTGGTGTCTCTTTGTGAATGATGGTAAACACAAGAGGGTATACTGTAGATCATCTTAACCGCTGAAATGGGTGTCATCAATATTCAGGCTGCCCTTTGCTTTGTAAAGTTTGGCATCCTTTTTACAACTGGCAATGGAGGCAGGCACAATATTGTGCAGAAAAATCAGGCCATTTCCTGGTTTTTTTAATCATGGGTAGAGAAGCACAATATCCCCCATTTATAAAGCTTTTTGAAAAATGGAATTTGTTGACTTTTAAAACTGGAAGTTTAAGTATACATGAACTACACAAAAATTCCAACAGCAATTTCATTGTGTTTTTATTTTTTATGCAGTACTATAGGATCCCAGAAGATAATTACGAGTACTATAGGATCCCAGAAGCTAATCACATGTAATATAGTTGCTGGTGGTGGGGGACAGAACCCAGAACAACTGGGATGTGGCTAATGTCCCTCTGTGCCAAAATATTTTTGAAGGACTGTCTAGGACTTAATGAAATGCTGTAACAAAGGTATGAGTGAGTGCAACACATATAAAAGAAAAACTTACACATTCTTTAACCTTTTAGGCAATTTAATGTTGCCATGCCTGCTTTGTAGAATACAGACTAGAAAATTATATTTCAATTTCCAAACCCTTGCTCTTTGAACATATTGTGTGCATGCTTTAAAAAAAAAAAGATGTCCTGTCATCTTTTGAAATAAAAAAGAGGGGCTGCGAGTTAGCAAAGATAATTGCTTGAAACTAAAGTCAAAATCATTCATCGTATAATAATTTGGGAGGTAATTAACTCATATAGTCACCACACATCAGAAGTGATGTAGACTTCCGGTTTGACACTGCGATGGGAGAGCAGCAGGAAGACAGAGCTCTGTCTCCTGGGCTGAATTCCAACCTGTTTGGGACCCCCCCAGGGGGTTAAAACCACCCCGAAGAGGTGGTGAATTGGGGGAGACGCCTGTTGATCACTGGGGGGATGGCGGTTACCTCCATTTTGATCTGGGAAACTCCCCAAACAAGCAGCGGGCGGAAACAAGCAGCTGAATGGCTCTCTTGCAAGTCGTCAGCAGCCGGCAATAGAGAAGCGATAAATCAGCTAATTAATACCATTGTTACCACTGGGTGAGATAATATTTTATAACTATACTGCTTTACGACTAGCCCTGGACGAGACAATCCCTATAACAGGAATAAGCGTCTCTTATCCCCACCACTTATAGAGCAGCGGCGAATTTGGAGAGAGGGCAGGAGACGCAAAGGGATGCAAAGAAAATAAATTGGACACTAATTAGACATTTAATTATACTTCAAGGATGGAAGTTTGGTATTACTTTGGAGGTAAAAATTTAAGAAATCTTTCTCTTAAAATCATCATTAGCTAAACAACTCTGGGAGTTAAACTTGTTTATGTTATGGCTATCTACAGCGTTGGCGAAAAGCCCAGAACAATGACCTTGAACACTCTATGGCAGTTTTAAGCTTAGAATTTGTTGTGACTTCCCTTTTTTTCCCCTGACTGAAGCATAGACAAATTAACCCTGGAAAGTATAATCCTGCCAAAGTGGAATTTTTAAACTGTACTTTGCTGAGATCTGAACAAAGATAATTCATCTTGGAATATATATCTGGCTAATGTGGACCAATAAAAACGTTTGGATATATCCTGGGTTCTGAACCTGACTGGAACACAGGCCGGGATAGAATTAATACTGGAATGGACCGCTTCCGGGGCTGGATTACAAAAGACATCAGGCCATGAATACAAACATGAATACAAACATCACTTTACATCTGAGACAGGATTCAAATTTAACGCTAAAGATGATCAATCTATTAAAGTGGACATATTGAAGCAATTATTGATGGTACTGGACTGATTACTTTAAGCAACTGGACATATTTCACTTGGAATACAATTATTTGACATCTTGGGCCATAATGCTACAACAAGGAAAATTTTGGGATGAAACAAAATCTACCCTTCAAGCAATTTTAGAAATAGTGAGATCCCACAACGAAGAGATAAAATTATGCAATGAGCAGTTAAAGAAGGACTATATTCAACAGGAGACAGGGAATAGTTAACAAGGAAATGTGAGGGTGGTGGATGATGTATGCCAACCAAAGGAGGGCCTGGAGGAAATCAGAGGAGAAAATTTAGGAAAATTTAGAAAATTTAATTCTAACCCTGGAGACGAGGATAGTCCTAGGTGTGCTAAGGGAAGATAAAGGGAAAGAACCAGCAGGTTTAATTAAAAATAGCCTACAAGATCTATTGGAGATAGACCAAGTGCATAAAATGATCTCAGATGATACAAGGGACGGCAGAATTTTTAGAGAGATAGGAATAAGAATTGGGAAAAGACAAACAAGAAGAGGAGTTACTTAGAGAGATGTAAAGGATAAAAATATTAAGATGGCCCTCAACGTTGAAAGCATATATACACCTAACTTCTGGAATTGTAAGGGGACATATCTTATATATTAGAAAAGGGAATTAAACTGAAATAAGAGATAACTAATCAGGGTAAAGGCATAACATGGTGGTTCTTAAGGTGAGGTAAAACAAATAGTACTTAATCAACATATATTAGATATGATATTGATATAGACATGACAGAAAATGTGGAGATAGAAATGGCCAAACAATTATATAAAG